>WFMF01000045.1:0-600000 GCA_011033025.1 Beroe forskalii
AGAGGATTTATCGTTTTGTCTGAGCTGCGTTTTCTCGTTGCTTTATCGCAGGATATTGAATGTTTTCAGATGTTTGCGGTTATTCTGGTGTTTATTTTAATCTATCCAGACATATAAGCATATTGATTGTTCAGTATGTACAAAAGAAAACAAACATTCCTAGATTTGACTTTATTCTCTCAACAATATTTGTCTCCAAATATCCATTCCAACTGCATTTCGATGATAATCACTGATCTTTTATATCCTTAAAATGATATGATACTTCTACACATTTTCAGGAATAGATACCTAAAACGATCTCCAGTATACTTATTCTATGAAGATCGTATGTCTATTGCCACTTTTCGATATTTTGTCACAAATCACGTAAGAAAGGGAACGCGCGGACATTATTTGCCTGATCTGTTAGCCGCGCACGTTGCTAGGTTACGTGTTTATTACTCGCAGTTTTGATATGATCGGATAGATTCAGAAGTCAGTGTACTATGTTAATGTGAGAGGTTTATGGCAATATGGCCACGTAGTTCACATGTTTAAGTGAAATCAATGTGTCATATTTGTTGCATTATTTTATTTGATAGAGTGCTTGATCAACTGATGTAAGAGTCATTAATTAAGCGTAATCTGCCATCTGGTTAACAAATATCAATCTCACCTTAGGAGTACGTATGTAAAACTAACATTATCATGTGACACATTCAGGATAAAACAGACATATCATACATACCTATGACATCCCAAAGTTTCATTAAGAAACTCCAAAACACAACCAAAGTTACAGCGCGCTACTTTTGTAACGTTCTTTTGGCCCACCCGGTATCATTATCAAGTAATTTAAATCGAAGTTGTCGCTTTTGAAGATTATAAATCAAATTATCTAATTCAATTAATGCTTTTCCTTGAAATAGGTTTATGTCCATGCTACACTGCTGGACTAGGACTTAGGAGCTTAAGCAATGCCTCCGTTGTGCTTCAAGTTAACAGTGAAAGAGATGATGAGCCCTGATTAACCTCCCAATGCCAAACTAGTAAAACAGTAAGTTATTGAATTCAATTATTGTCATTTTAATTTTAATGTTTTTGTTGAAATATGAGTTCAATTCAAATGTTGCAAAATTTATTCATACATCGAATCAACCGTTTCAATTGATACTAAGTGACAAAATGATATATAAACTTATAAAGTCTTGTAGAATTCATTGCCGTGTAAAGATAAGTGTGTTTTTTTGCAACACGAGACCACATAATTAGTTTAAAGACTGAACTTCACCTATGCAAGTTCATTTTCATAATATCAATACCAGATAAGCGTCCTGATTAGCCAGGGTGGGGTTTTGTCCGGGTCTGATGGTAGGACAAAACACCACCCGGACAAAACCCCACCCGGACATAACCCCACCTTAGAGCACAAATTGCGCGATGGGAACGTTCGTGCGAACCATACGTCCTAACCCTAACCGTAACATTGCGTCACAGGATTACGCATGAGCGTCCCTTTCGCGCAATTTGTGCTCTAAGGTGGGGTTATGTCCGGGTGGGGTTTTGTCCGCGCACCACTAACAGAAAGTGGCTTTATTCCATCAACTTACCATTATAAATCATGATAATGACGAAACCTATCATATGTCTCGCTATTTCCTCTATCCTTACCACTTACCATTTCTCAACGCTGATTGCCTTCAAACAGAGGTCTTGTAAAACTGGTTGTTTGGATTTCTTGATCATGTTTGCATAATCTTCTATCTGGTCTGGCGTATCGTATATTATGACAGAACTCATTGCTTCGCTGCTCGCTAGCTTTAACCCTAAAGATGCTTCAAAAGTAGCAACTAGTAGCATTGAGATAGTTCCTGAGCTGAAGGCCTCAGCGGCATATGTCTGTTCACATTGACTTAACTGCTCGTGACACACCAAGACTGAATGGCACTCTCCTGCCAGCTTTTCCTTAAGCCTGTCAGCATTATGCACAAGAATGAGGATTTTGGAATTTTGCTCTACAGAGACAATAATCCCTTCTTTTCTAGAGGCTCCTTTACAAATATTAATCTGAAAAGTCTTCTCTTTACAGAATGTTTTTAACCTGAATGCGGTTAAAACAGTGTACCCTGATCTTAAATAGTGCTTTTCTTTATCCTCATTTTTAATATCATTAGTAAAGATCAAGACTTGTCTTCTTGATTGTGATGGTATTTCAGCAAGGACTGAATCAAAATCGAACTGAAAGTTCGTATCGTGTCCAGTATATTTTGTGCCCAGTATATTTTGGGCGTCATACAGAACAATGAACTGGAATGACGTTAATGTGATGATATTTTCAGCAACTAAATTTAAGACTTTACCAGGTGTCGCAATCAGAATGTCATAACCCTCTTGCTTTTTGAGTTTCTTTTTCAGAGGTTTATTTACCTCACCAGACAGAAACTTTACCCTGCATTCTGTTGAAGTAGAAAGTTTGTAAAATAAATCGTTCACCTTGGTAGCTTTCTCTCTATTAGGTGTCACAATCAACGCTTTAGGAGCAGCATCAAAATTCCCTGGACTTTCAGTCATATTTTCGGAATTTATCACTGCATTAATCAGCGGAAGAACTATTGTCAAGATTTTTCCTGTCCACTCCTGTGATCTTTGGGCACAAACATATATGCTCTCGCCTTTAAAGACGCAGGGTAACGCCCACTTCTGTAATTGGGTGGGCTCAACAAACCCATTCGCCAGGAGATTCTCTTGCAGTTGGTCGTGAAGTTTAAGTTCGTCAAAGCTTTCGATTGGTCCAATCTTATCTGAGCCTGGGCCCTTGCCCTTGGCAATGGAAAGTACTTTCGGACACATTTCATTTTTGGGTCCCGTATAATTTGCTCTATGAATTGGCTTTTTGATTCGCTTTAATATCTTCAAAATAACTTTATAGTCTTCCTTACTAGGATTCTCGGTCTTTTCTAACTGTTCTATAAGCTTCAGGTACAGAAGATCATTTGCTCCACGATGATCACAAAACTTCAGCCTTTCAAGTAGAATCCTGATATTTTCATTCAGATCATAGTTGTTAACTTCCAAGCACTTGATGATGGTATTCACAATAATGCTCTCATTTTCTCCAATCATTTCCATGATGACTTCTAAATTCGCTAGCGAGCAAGAAGTTAAATCTTCCAAAAACTTTTTCACGAAGGTCTCTGCGACAGATTGCTCTCTTGAGAACTTCTGTAACACGTCTTCAATAAAGCGTCTTTCCTTGATGTAAATAGCCTCATTGAAAACGAACAACTGATCCTCAAAATCTTGATTTTGAACTGATTTAAATACCAGTGACTGGAAATAATTGAAGGATCTTTCCATCATCCACTTTACTTCAAACGCATGGGCTATTTTATTCAGACCTCTAAACAGATCTTTGTGAACTGTTTCCACTGGAAACAATCCACAAAGATCTGTAAATTCCAGTTTGCCTGAATACGATGCTTCCAAAAAACACTGTACGGTTTCCTTTGAGAAATCCTGTACATCCACGGTAGTTCTGCCAAGTTCTATAGTCATTTTCTTGATAACAGGACTGTTAAGTGACATGATTGCCGAGTTTGCTGCCAACTTTTCGTCATCACTGAGGAGAAACATCAGGTTCCCATGAGACGGGGAGTCCAGGTACTCCAAACCAAAGTTCATGGGAACTGTTATGTCTGGTGGATCTTCGACTGGCATGTTGGAGATACAACTTTCTAGTTCTACGGGGGGGTTTGATAATTGAGGTTATATTTTGCTATAATAGTCCGTTAGATCAAAGTAAAAGAAAATATTTTGATTTGACATCAACACTCATTTCATGAAACAGTGTCCATGATTCAAAAGGATTTCTTGAAATGCAGGTATGCAAATAACTGCACACAGCTGGGCTTTACATTGAAAGAAAAGCTGAAGTAGCTTAGCGAAGCAGTTAGTTATGAAATAATTTCAGTAGATAAATAAAGATAATACAAAAATCGACGATAGCACCAACGATTGTTTTCATTACGAAATTTTTCATTACTTCGTTATCATAGGATTTAGGGGGGGGGGGGTTCACCCCTCACATTTTGGAAAACACGAATTTGAGATATGAGTTGGCCAGGATGGCCAGGGCGTGTACCAACATTTTGACGGTGGTCTTGAGTCCATAGGTCCAACATTGCCCATGTGAGGCCTCGGAGCAAAAATGGCGTCTAAAAATCGAAATTTTTCCTGATGAAGATAGAGCTTAGCTCAGAATCGCTTTGAAACTTAATTTCGCACTTATGTTATTGACCAGAATTTTGAGTTTTGCCTCCAAAAAATTTTTATGCCCATGAGAGCCAAAATCCCCGGGGATTTTGGCTCTCATGGGCATAAAATTTTTTTGGAGGCCTAAGCTAAGCTCTATCTCCATCAGGAAAAATTTCGATTTTTGGACGCCATTTTTGCTCCGAGGCCTCACATGGGCAATGTTGGACCTATGGACTCAAGACCACCGTCAAAATGTTGGTACACGCCCTGGCCATCCTGGCCAACTCATATCTCAAATTGTGTTTAAATGAGAGGTGAACCACCCCCCTTAAATCCCACGATAGGAAAAAATAAATTGTGGCTCTGGGATTAAACCAATATTTTAACTTTTTAAATTTACGTCAAATGTCAATTTACGACTGCAAGCAACTTCTCAATTTAAGAATTTGGGGCAGATTTTGAAGCAAGACGATACATTTCATTCACTGATGGGCTCATTGGCACATTAAAAAAGCGAATACTTTTAGCCAAGGAATCACAATAGGAATCTCGGTAATCTGCAAACGAAGAACAACACTCAATGCCTCATCAAATTACTGATGCAATGTACAGCCCCATTCTTATCAGCTAAGATATTATCAAATCTTTGATAATTCTATTATACACTATACACATACACGGTCACATGATATCTTTGCCACCACGGGGTTTGGGACCGAATGGCTTCAAATTTCAGTGTTGAAATAATCCTATAATCATCAAATACTCAAATAATTATTTTGCTCTGCTATCTTACCCCCTCATTGAAACTCTATGGATTCACACTAGCTCACTCGGCCCTTCTTCCACATTTATTTCAAAAGATGTTTCATTGCTTCAAATTAGCTTAACCCATTAGAGCCCAGCGGGCCGATAATACAACGCAACTTTAAGCCCATATCTAAGCATGATGCACCTTCATTTGGGACAATTTAGTAACATAATTCACTAGCAGACAAGTTGGGATTTTATTTGACAATGTTTTTATGTCACCATCTCATCACATTCATTAGTAATTAATTAATTAATTAGCGGTAAACACAAAAATTAAAGGCCTAATTTCATTAGATTTTTGAGGGTATATGATCACAATTCATCATGTTTGAAGAGTGCTCATTGTGAAGAACAATCTATTGGCTACATATTGGTATAAATCTCGAACCTTAGGCTCAAATGCAAGTCCCCAAAATAGAGCTTTGAAAAACTGAATGAAATTGAACCACTGGACTGGGCCGAAAATGAACCAAACCTGAATTTACCCTTAACTATTATAGAAAAAGGAGTAAAACATTCAAAACTTAGTGAGGTGATGACAAATATACATAGCTGCTCGTTCATAGGCTTAATCTGGTCGAAAAAGCATGCTTGGTGCTAAAAAGGCCCACTGGGCAGACCCTAAATTTCCTCACACTAAGATATATTTTGCAGGCTCTTCACTGAATTTCTGTCTCAGGACTCCATGGTTCGTCAAAACTTGACCAAAACGGCAAAACCGATAAGGAAGTCAACACTTGGGCCGAAAAATGAACCACTGGGCCTCAACAATGTCGGCCCAATTGTAGAGATTAGGTATGAAAAACACGATCTCATTTTCATGTTCTCTGCATGCGAAACACAATTGTAGGAGGTTAAATTGGGTTTTACGACCTTGGAAACATGATTTTGAGAGCCTGAACCGACTGCAGAGACATAGGAATCACGATTTTGGGAGCCTGAACCGAGTGTAGAGACCTAGGAATCACGATTTGGGAGCCTAAACCGGGTGTTGAGACCTAGGAAACATAATTTTGGAAGCCTGAACGGAGGTTGAGATCTAGGAACACGATTTTGGGAGCCTGAACCGAGTGTAGACACCTAGGAATCACGATTTGGGGAGCCTGAACTAAGGTTGAGACCTAGGAAACACGATTTTGGGAGCCCTGAACCGAGTGCAGAGACCTATGAATCACGATTTGGGAGCCTGAACCAGGGGTCGAGACCTAGGAAATGAAACACGATTTTGGAAGCCTTAACTGAGTGTAGAGACATTGGAAACACGATTTGGGGCCTGAACCAAGGGTTTGAGACCTAGGAAACACGATTTAGGGAGCCTGAACCGAGTGTAGAGACATTGGAAACACGATTTTGGGAGCCTGAACCGAGTTCAGGGACCTAAGAAACACGATTTTAGGAGCCTGAAGCGGGGGTCGAGACCTGGGAAACACGATTTTGGAAGCGCAACTGAGTGTAGAGACCTAGGAAACACGATTTTGGGAGCCTGAACCGATTGCAGAGACCTAGAAACACGATTAAGGGGCCTGAACCGAGTGTAGAGACCTAGGAAACACGATTTGGGGTGTCTAGACGAGTGTAAGAGACCTAGGAATCACACGATTAGGGAGCCTGAACTTATAAAACATGCTTTTGGGAGCCTGGACCCGAGAGCAACAGGACCTAGGAAACACGATTTTGTAAATAATACGGTTTCATTCAAACTTACAAGTCTCATTTTTTCAAGATTAGAATTTGTTTTGATGCTGACAAACACACTTTCCCAGTGGTCCAAAAATGCACCATTTACATTTATCTTGAATTATTACACCAATTGTTATTATCATTTACTAAAACAATAATAAGATAGTATTTCCAGAATAATAAGAGCAATTAATACCCAGTAAAGCAAATCTGCCTAGTGGGCCGAAAATGCACCAGGTCTCTTTCAAGGATTACAACTTGCAACTAGTGTTTATGAAGGCTAAGGTATAGCTAATTAACTGGTAAGACAAGGTAGATATATAAAAGTCAATTTAACTTAAAATGCCATATATATAGTTATGCCCAGTGGGCCGAAAGTAATACACACCAAATCGGTGATTAGGTATCTTAAACGAATGCATGACCTTTATCATGCTGCAGTACCACATAATTTTTCTATTTCTAAGGCCATTTAAATCTTTTTTTACGTCTGTTTACATCCAATTTAGAGTTCGGTTCAATTTCGGCCCAGTGGTAAAAACAGAACCAACTTCATATCTCAAAAAGTAAAAAAGGTACAGAGGCTTTTAAACTCCTACTATTATCACCATTCTCACTAGGTTCCCAAAGTTTCATGAAAAAACTCGACAAAAAATGTATTCTGGGCAGTAATGGGTTAAATTTCTTGATGATATCATGAAATTTGAGCTAATGAAGCAATGAAACAGTAACATCTTCAATCTTCATAATGAATATGCTACTGTAAATATCAATCGGAAACACCTATATCAATCGTGAAGCTCGGATCAAATCAGCATTCAGATTTCTAAAGGCCGTATTAAGGTGCCATCGCCCTGAACAATGTTTCATGTTGTTTATCACAAACTGCAACATGAGATCATGTTTACCTACAGTTTAAAAGTTTCAAAAAATGCCCTGATGATTTAACCCCACGCACCTGTCGTTGATTATCTCGTTAACGACCGTATTAGCCGTGCAAAAAAGGGTTCCAAGATAAGAGGGGTTGAGCAGGTGGTTAATTCATAATTCACAATGTTGGGAACGTTGGAAATTAATTAATTCAAATCTCCCATTTCAACAGTGAGCTAAGTAATTCTAATTTCCTCTCAATTCTAATTTCTCTGGAAGGCCATTATTGATCGATAAGACAAAAGCCTGTTCAGTGTTCTCACAATAAAGCTACAACTAATTAAGTATTTCGTAACCGCTGTTGTTTTCCTTGAATACTAAGAACCGTGGTTGACGCCCTACCACAAACCAGGCTTTAACAAGTAATCAGGTCCTATTAATACCCCAACATCCCACCATCACTCTCAGTAGGGCTGGTAGCCTGCTCATCAGCCCTCTTGCACCACTCACCACCACTCTCCAGAACACCACCCCTTCTCATAAGCAGTTCACTGTGACGTCACCTTCACAGCTCAGACTGGTGAGTTGATGACGTCACACAGCCTGATGTCAGAGGTCCGGACACACCACCCGCCCCCTAGCACTATAATTTGTCTGGGGTATTCGGGGGACTGGTTCTCTAGCGTGGAGTCATCAACCAGCCCCCACCTCAAGTACTAAACGTCTAGGAGGGAGTCTAAAGCGAGGTGAAGTAGAGCAGGTTTAGGCGGGGTGAGGACAGCAGTTCCTCATTCTAAGACATGATAATGACGTCACTCTCAATATTCTGTGAGGGCTAGTAACAGGGTTACTACTCCCAAGTCTTAGAACATGAGCATTTAGTGCGATTAACCGATGACGTCCACCTATTTAGATAAGCTTTGGATACATACATATAACATATAGGTAGATAGCTGGAAAACAAGCAGAGCAGATTTAATGAGAAAGACCTTTTCATAAGTCTTTTAATGCTGACAATACTTAATTGATTATTCTCTGATATTTTTCACTAAAGCATAGCGCATTGGTAGCAATAGCATCAAAATCATACACATAAGATGTATTTCTGAGTGCGGAATAATTCATCATCATTAGCTCACAAGCCACACTTTATTAATATTATCATCGGCTGATGGCAGAATATTGATGGATTTTCATGAGCTATGTGCTGTACATATTATATATACGACATAAACCATAGTAGTTTTGATGTTGTGGTGCGGAGTTTCAAAGTTTAGCAGAGATAATTTGAAGAAATGAGCTGTGATTACTCCTCAGAATTCTATGAGTTTCACACAATGAACAGTAGCTCAACTATAACACGAACTAGAACACTGTAGAAACAAGAAAATACCCACAGTTTCAATGTTAAAACTCCCCCAACACACGCCTGAACTCAGTAAGGTCGCGTGTTGATTCCTGGCTCGCAGCCAAGAAACACAGCCATGTACTCAGGTTAATGACTTGACTATCTGTATACAGGTCGCTCATGGTAGAAGGTTGGGTGTATGACGTCATCATCAGGGGTTTGAGTAACGCATTATTGACGTAAAACCCATCCATTTGTCGTGTAGCTTTATACACAGCAGTTCTGTAAGACTTGCAGTTGACCTAGTGCAGTGGCTACGACAACAGGAAACGTCAGGGTAGCTTACAGGACGCAATAAGTGCATTTTACAAAAACCAAACCAATCACCAACGACAGCTCAAACCTTCAAGTGTAGCCATCACACGTCATAAACCTAACACATTTAGGTACGCCAATCCATGATAGTAGTAACAAGCTTAAAAGCAATCAAGTTTTCTGGCATCAATATATGATTTAGCAAGGTCCTATTTAGCACGGATAGCTAGCCACAACACTACACAGAAGCGTGGCGCGCAATACTTTACACGTGCAGTACCGCCCTGTAGCTTGGCGCACTCAACACGTGCAAACTGACACAGTAGCTGGGCGCAGAATACACTTCACACTTGCACACATGCGCTAGGGTACACATAAACTCACACAATTGGCAATATCATACAGTGCTGCGCGCGACACTCTGCACGTGCAGCACACAGCAGTGCTGCGCGCGCAGCACTTGACACGTGCACAACACACACGCAGCTTGGCGCGCGCAGCACTTGACACTCACACACGTGCACACAGAAACCCCAGCGTTGCGCGCACATCAAGTCTCACATGGTTTGTTACAGTAGTACTTAGTGGGATACTTCATCTCGACAGGATGCGGGGCTGTTTCACTTTGGAGCTCTTCAAAGGACGGTTCTTTAAAGTACCGGGTCAGGATGTAGCATATGAGACACATTACCTGTAGCAGCTCCGTCTTAGAACACAAGGAAATGTTTTAAATAAGCGGAGATATTACATTTCCACAAACTTGTACATGATAGTACAATTTGAATAGAAGGTGTTAAACACCACTGATTTCCACGGGATTTGAATGGTAATTTGCTAAGTTGGTAGGTGTTAAAAAAGTATAGTAGTCTCACGACAAGTTTTGACCGATTTAAAGGTTAGTACTATATGCGTAGAGTCGTGTTCTACACGCGTTTTATATCATGTGTCTGTTATGACTTACAACTTTAAATGTAAATCTATGCGACCTTTGTATTTGTGTTACAAAATGTGCATATCTCCGAGGTTTTTGAGCAAACTTGATGAAACTTTCAGGATATTTAGAGCTAGATATAAGCAACATCTCAGTGAAGTTTAGATTCATTTTTGAGCCCCAGAAGCGGAGTTATGACCGAAAAGCCACTTATTAAGCGGTAACTTTAAAACAAAACACCAGTTTATTTGTCATATCTCAATTTCTGGAGGTCAAAAATGTTAGCTACTCCAGGGTTGTATTGGTCATATCTTGCCCGTAATATCCTGAAAATTTGATCAAAATTGCTCGAAAAACGGCTGAGTTATGCGCTTTTTTGTTTTGCGTAAACAAGCATTTTTTAATTTTACCATATAAGGTAATGTGTGCTTGTTGTGTACAGGGTGTGTCTTGTGTACACCGTTCGACTACTATAGTACTTTAGAGGCTCAAACTCACCGCAGAAATATGATTTAGAGCACTCGGCTCAGCTTCGCTTCGCCTCGCACTCTAAATCATTTAAATGTCTCCAGCTTCGCTGGCGACATTTAAATATTATATAGAGCCCTGCTCTCGCAGGGCTCTATATTGTCTGCGTGTTCGTCTTACGCCTCTAAAGTACATATAACCTGCATTCCATGATTGTACCTGTGTGGTAAGTACATACCATCCGTTCACACGGAATATTCTCAATACGATAATTCTACACGCATAATAATTCTACACGCATCAGTAGGAGGAATATTTGAATGTGTAGGAATGTTTGAATGTACGGAGGGGGGGGGTTCAAGATGCAGGGGTCTAATCTGAGGACAATTACAACAACTGTTGGAGTAAACACAAGTTAAGTTGAAAAGTTTCTTGTATTGTCCCATTATCACATGATATCGTAAGCTAGGCTCCATAGAGTAGTGAGTTTTCAATACGTTCATTACGAAACTTCTTGCAATTTTCAACTCAATCTTCAATTGTAAGCTTCTGTTATCCATTATCACTCCTTAAAAACTTTGTTGTTTTATAATCGTAAAGATAAAGTGCTGTAAGGTGTGAACATTGAGGGTTCTATTCATTCCACACCCCAATTTAGAATATGGATAAAATGAGTCTTTATGGATAAAATAAGCTGGCGTGGGTTAGATAGTCAACAAAATACGCATAGAAATTGACTTCATTTCACAATTTCCCAGAATCTTCAGACCCTCTTGACAGCACTAGAATTTAAATTGTAAGGCTGTAAAACCTTACACAGCTCTGTCACCATCAACGTGAATCAATTAAATGATTATTAGAGACAGCCTGCATCAATATTTTAATGGAAAACTGTCAAAGATTTCACGATTTTCATGGAATAATTTGCCAAATCCTGGCCATGGAGTTGACAGATCGCGGAGTTTCCCAGAGCTTCCAACACGGAATTAGCAAAAAATATGTTTCCCAGATTTACTAAATGTTCCTTACTAATTGATAACCCTTAGCTACTTTTATAGTTTTATTTAATCCGGTATAACATGATAAATTTCAAAACTTTCACTTTTTTAGCAGAGTTAAATTACTTGACAACCTCTGTTAGTTCACAGAAGGCAAAAGCCGCACTTGCGATTGAAAATGACGTCATGATCATGACACAGAATGGGAAATTGATGATTTAAAACCGCCCGATTCTTTCTTGCTAACAAATATTATATATAAAAGTTGTAGCAATATATTTTAGTATTTTACATTACCCGACAACGAACCTTTTGTTGTAGGTATATAGGTATATGTCTTATGTTTTATCAGTAGAGAAAAGAGGAGAAGCCAGTCAACTTCTCTCGCCATTAACTAATGTAACATATTATAAAGGAGTAGCTAACAAAAAGCAGGCCTTATTCTAACTCATTTTATATATTTTTAGAAATAATAAAATAACAATATAAACCAATAAACGCCAAAGAAAAAGTGATATAAATTGAGATTTACAAATTGCTTTTTTAGCTTTACAGCCTAACGCGGATGAATTTGTGTTGTCAGGGAGTCAAAACTAAGCTTTTCTGGCCATTATCTTCCTGTTAGTACAGTGCATATTTACACTTCAGTTCGTTTAATGGATGTAGCTAGTAGCTACTAGAGGTTCAGGTTGGATAAGGCCGTTGTTCCTGGTCCGTTTTTGGTGCCGTTTCTGAAACGCCACCAAAAACGGTACCAAAAACGGCAAGTCATCATTGGTGGCCAAGAAAAACGGTCCAATGTGATGATGCCAAAGCGTTTCAAAAACGCTACCTACCGTTTCTGAATTGTGTAAACCGTTGATTAAATAATTGTATTATTAATGCAATCGCGTACACGCAGGAGGGGAGAGAGAGCTAGTTGATCTGTTCAGGAGTTGGTGAACTCAACTGGGAACTGGAGAAATTGAGAATGGTTTCATATTCTCATATTTGCTTTCCATCATACTCAAAATTCAAATATGATGTGTTGACACATATTTTTACACAACACCGGTACTCAAATTTCCATTTGTACCTACCTATGAACTTTATTTTAGCTTGTTTAATTTGCAAATTCACTTTCAAATCATCATCGTCTGACGGATTCGCTCGACAAAATTAAGAGATAACAGTATTTGATTAATAAAAGCTGCAAAAAACAGCAGAGTAATGATATCATTGCTTCATTGGTATAGATCGTCACGTCATTCGCACAATGGAAACAACAAAAATCATTTGAAAGTTCATACTTCATATTGGACAAAGGGGTGATATTCCACTCCAAAATCCTAAACGGACAAAATTTTTCAAAAATAAGGTTTTGTTCACTGTACCAAACCATATTACCATTGTGAAATGAATCACTCAGATTGAAATTTTATGAAACTTTTTTTCGGAATACCTCAGGCTGATTGGACAAAGGGGTGATATTCCACCCCAAAATCCTAAACGGACAAAATTTTTCAAAAATAAGGTTTTGTTCACTGTACCAAACCATATTACCATTGTGAAATGAATCACTCAGATTGAAATTTTATGAAACTTTTTTTCGGAATACCTCAGGCTGATTTGACAAAACCCCGGTCATACGAGCGAATTACTGCGGGAGACTCCCGGGAGTCCTCCGGGAGTACTCCGAGAGTCCTCCGGGAGTACTGCGGGAGTACTACGAGAGTCCTCCGGGAGTACTGCGGGAGTACTCCGAGAGTCCCCCGGGAGTCCTCCGGGAGTCCCCCGGGAGTACCACGGGAGTGCCACGGGAGTACCCTGGGAGTACCACGGGAGTACCCCGGGAGTCCCTCGAGAGTCCTACGGGAGTACCCCGGGAGTTCTACGGGAGTACCCCGGGAGTCCTACGGGAGTATCCCGGAAGTACTGCAGGAGTACTCCGAGAGTCCCCCGGGAGTACTCTTAGAGTCCTCCGGGAGTCCCCCGGTACTCCCGTAGGACTCCCGTAAGACTCCCGTGGCACTCCTGTGGTACGCCCGGGGCACTCCTGTAGTCCCGTGGTACTCCCGTACTCTCCAGTGCCAAATAGAAGGGGGGGGGTCGAAATAAACGTCTTTGGGTAGTGAATTAGCAGAATCACTGCAAACGGTGGGGTCTCAAATAAACGGGTGGTGATGGGATGATGAGACTCTAGTCACAAAATTATCAAATTGGAAGAGTAAAAAAGCAATCTGTATGAAGCTGTGATCAAAATATTTGCTGTATTATTACCTTGGACACTTTATTTCATATAGGAATATTATTTTTGGTCAATTCGCTGTTTAAATCTGCTTTCAGAAAAATTTATTTTAAAAATCCAAAAAAATGAGCTAACGGGGAGGGTTAATAAGCGTCTTCAGCTGGGAAAAAAGTCAAAATTTGCTAACGTCTCCCCCCGTTTATTTGGCACTGAGAGTAGGACTCCCGAGGACTCGGAGTACTCCCGGAGGACTCTCGAGTACTCCCGGAGGACTCTCGAATTACTCCCGGAGGACTTTCGAATACTCCCGGAGGACTCTCGGAGTACTCCCGGAGGGCTCCCGGAGGACTCCCGGGAGTCCCCCGCAGTAATTCGCTCGTATGACCTGATTTCCATCCAACCATATTATGCACTATGCAGTCAAAATCTTGGCTGTATAATATAGAACTATAGGTCGAAGGAGTAACCTAATACCACATATATGTAGTGAGCGCAAAGCGCGAACTATATATAGACGCATTATTGGCCGAAGCAGCTGAGGCCAATAATGGTTTGTTTTGGACGAGGCGAAGCCGAGTTCAAAAACAATGGTATTAGTACCCTGAGACCTATGGTGATATTACATGGCGAAATTACATAAATTATGTGGTGGAAACTCATAAGAAATATGAAACATGACGTCTCATAGTTGTGCTTGTATCAGGCGTCATGGTAAGAATGCTCTCGCCGGTAATTGCATTTTTGTCGGGCCTCAAGACATGTACTTGTAGACATACCTTATTGTAGGAAATTAAGCACTCAAAAAATTAAGCCTACATGTCATTAAGCACCATGAAATTAGGCCCTTTTGAGAGGGCTGGTGCTTAATTACATGTTGGCGTAATTAAATGTAGGCTTCATTTCATGAAGCTTAATGCAATGTTTTCAAATTACACGCAATTTTCTCTACATTTTCTATGCGATGAATTACATCTGTAAGTTCTCTGTAGAACAGTTCTGGTCTCCGATCACACATGGAGGGCTGGAAATCAAGAGACAGGTCAAAGCTGAATGGTCACTTGTAGAAAAGGCTAAGCTTCGAAAGATCTGACACGGATGATTCGAAAGCTATACTGGAGAGGATCATTGATAGCATCAAGGACGGGGAGCAAGATGCAGATGATGATGAATTGGAGGATGCAGAACCAATTCTTTTGGATGCTGTAGATGATGAGATGGTGGCTGAAGACAAAATATTTGATTTGTTCCATTATTATTTCGATTCTGTACTTTGATCATTGCTTTACATTTTCACTGAAAATGTAGCAAAATATCGAACAGTTTATGCCATTTTGAATCCCAAAATTAATTGAAAATTGAGGTATTCAAAAATTAAGCCAGCACGTCATTAAGCACCATGAAATTAGGCCCTTTTAGAAGCATTGGTGCTTAATTTTCTGAGTGCTTAAATTCCTACAATAAGGTATGTCGATGGAATGCATATTGTGATGCCATGTAGCAATTTACCACGGTGAAACAAGATAACGGCGTCATTTGAACAGCCTGTTGATCATTGGAGTCTCAAATACCACAAAATTCGAATATCTGCGTTCCAACCAAATTATTCAAATTGAATTGGCACTTTGAGGCGGCAGGTATCGCTACTCGTGTAATGGTCCGCAAACAAATGTAGACAACTCACGTCATAAACTTTCTTATTGAATCTACGACGATGTCATCATTGTAAATACCCTATCAACTCTTGGAAAATCCTATAACATGGGGTTATAGGATCCGAACGACTCTAAAAAGATATGTAGGCGACTCACGTCATAAACTTTCATATTGAATCTACGTCGGAGTCATCATTGTAGCTCGGGCTTATAGGGTCGGAAACGACCACATAACATGGGGTTACAGGATCCCAACCGACCACATAACATGGGGTTACAGGATCCGACCGACCCTATACTAAAGAAATTCCCCGATGTATATGGTGGCGAATAAGGGCTTATGAGCCATGTAATAAGTTATATAAGGTTATAAGTCCCGAAGTTGAGCTCCCCATGAAGTGAAAATTGAAACCTATTATGAAAATTTGATGTTTCTGTCACAAAAGCACAAAAAGCAACATTGTTACGCCATTAATTAATCAAAATTATGAGTACAGTGGCACGATATAGTGAACGTATTGAAATTTCTGAATTTGGCCATTCTCGAAGCCACCGTGCAGCAAAACTATTTCATGAAATCCTAAGAAAAATAATTCTTATAAATTTGATCCTTTGTCTATGTATAAAACAATTTCCAACACCAGAGATGTATAGCGCCATACTTTGACTCTTTGAGGGTCTATTCTTCACCCCTTTGTCATATCTGAGTTGACTATGTAGTTAGAAAAGTAGGAAGATAAGTAGCAAACTTGAAATTGATCATTATGTAATGTGTAACGATCTCATATTCTCATTATATTTATACTGTATGGATCACATTAGCTCATTAGACGTATTGATTGACATACTACACTATTAAAGCATTGATGGCGTGTCACGGGATCAGTCTGGCATTTCTATTCATTGAAGTCTGGGACATGTGTTTTGCCCAAATGGGTAGGTTGACCTAGTTACGTCGCTCATTCAGGTGCAACGTGATACAATTTCAATGTCATGAGATATTATCGTCTATTAGGATTATGATGATTACAATTAAGATCAGAAATGTGTAGGTACCCTTTTGCAGAACCTTGGTTCGCTATATATATCGTTGCAAAGTGCAGCTTTTAACTTTATTTCAATAATTGGACCATAACTTTGGTTCAGTGTATCGTACGAATGTCAGAAAAACGGGGTTGTTTATGTTTTAAAAAAAGATGAATCTAGTTGAATCATTTTCAACTTCGCGAAATTGCTGAAAACTATCCTCGTGATTTTAGCAAGTCACGTGATATTTTGCCGTTTTTCGAAAACGGTTCCAAAAACGGCAGATGGGAAGCGTTTTAGAAAAACGCCGTTTTTGAAAACGCCGTTTTTTATAATTGGAAGCGTTTTTGAAAAACGCCGTTTTTGTTGAAAATGCAGGAACACTGGGAACCGTTTTTATCCGTTTTTGGTACCGTTTTTGAAAAACGGCACCAAAAACGGCTCCAAAAACGGACCAGGAACAACGGCCTAACTTTATAACACGATTTGATATATTACTTATCACACGGCTAGTGGTGTGAAAGTGACTTCATGATCACAGATGAAAGTGTACAGTTGACAACATCACACTTTAAGCTAGGACGTTTAAAGTCTGATCTTTCAGATAGGATGTTGATAACATGACAGAATCACACCGTAGATCATTTCATCCAAAACTATAATGTGAAAGATTTTGTACGTATTCGTGAAGTCTCACTTTCGTCTGTGATTTCAGTGTCACATGGCTTCACAAGACACACTGTGAAAAAGCTGTAAACTGTAAAACTTTACCAAACTTACTCTGAGTGACCAGTGACCACGCCAACAAGGTATAAGTGAACCAAGGCGTGGTGACATCATGGATTTACCACTCTAAACCCTGACAATGATGTCACTTTCAAGTATAGTATGGGTTGACAAGCTCTAATTGAATACAAACCACACATACTTACCTAAGCCTTACCTAAACCATACATACCTAAAGTAAACCATACATACCTAAACTAAACCATACATGCCTAAAGTAAACCAGAACAGTAAAGTAAACCAGGACACTATGTATACCTAGTGTGGACATTGTATATATTATATTTGTGTCTAAACATGATAATATTATATCATCCACTGAAGACAGAATTTCCGAAGAATAATATAATAATATTTCTAGGATAGACTCGGTGAGGGCGCTTTGAATTCAACAATATATAAATACAATTTATATTAGAATATCATAAGAATTATATATTAGAATTTATTATATCATATTTGCCTCTAGTTAGAATATTCTACTCTGTATTATTTATTATAATATTTGACAATGATTCTGTTTAATATAACGACAGTTTATAATACCGGAATGACGTTATTCAGATTCTATTCATTCTAAGATTCTATAGGGGAAGGTACAAACTACACTAACTTATAGCAACTACCATCATTAGGAAGTTAGGAATCAAGTACCTACTCAAGGCAAGATATCCTCTTCATTCTATTCATTCATTGGGCACTCTTTGGATGTGTGTGAGTGTGTGTGTGTCTGTGTGTGTGTCTGTGTGTGTGTGTCTATACGATAAGATGATAGGTATTAACTGCATTCAGTCATTGGGCATTCATTGGATGTGTGTGTCTACATGATGATAGGTATTGACTGCTGTTTTTTCTTATCCTTGATCATGATACGTCCTCTCATCTTCTCATCTATAATCCATAATATAGAGTCCTTACCCAATACCCATAGTCCACTACAAACTACTTATTATTTTATACTCTAGACGATGAACTATGGAATTCATATAGCCAAGCAGAACTAATACTTGAGCTAATACTTGAATACTGGAGAGTAAATTGTATGTGCTAATAATCTAGAAATCAGTAGTACAAAAGGCAGACAATCATTACTCAGCCTATATATCTAATATCTATCCGGATATGATAATACCCTAGCAATTCATTTCATGCCAAGTACTTGCAGTAATAGATTAATAACTAAAACTATGAGTAGGTACTATAATGAATAATGATTAAAATCGTAGTGCTTATATTCCATACTTTGTACTAGAAGTGTATGAGTTGTATTAGCTCACTTCTATTCCACTCCAGAAGTAGTTCTAAACCATATACAACCCATTCCCCACTGCTCATGCTTATACCCTTCCCCTCGAGCATATAAATAGCTCTATGACAAGGAGTATACATTCAAGAGTGACGTCATTACCAGGGTTTAACATGGTGAATTGATGACGTCACTCAGGCTATTCCCCATTCATAATTGGTAGATTATCTCATTTCCGGTTTACGTTCGTCATTGACCGTTATTAACATATATATGAGTTCTGACATTTGCTGTTTGATGACGTCATTATCAGGGGTCAGAGTGGGGACCTGATGACGCCATTATCAGGATTTCTGACATGCGCTGCTTATAAGCATCGGTGCATTGTGTACAGGGGATGTAGTGTAAACACTTAAAGAGCTCACACGAGGGAGAGAGAGGCGGTCTGTCCACCATCTCTTACTACTTTACTTTTGCCTATAATTGTCCACAAGGACCAAAAATAAGGCAAAAAACTGCTTTTTCCCATGCGAATGCCTTCCAGAGAGTGTACTAGATCCAAATAATAATGCTTTTATACACAGAGTTTTCCCCAAGTCCAATTGTGTCAGAGTATTTTCTGAATTTTGATCAGTATCTCGAGGGGGGGGAGGGGGTCCTCCTACTAAACTTACTAGTTAACTCATGAAATTTTGCAGGTCAGTACAGTTTGATCCAACTAAGAAAATGCTGCTTTCAGAATTTTGAATTTCGGCCATTTTCACGATTTACAGCCTCTTAAAAACCCCAATTTTGGCCTAAAATGGACTTTTTTGCCTATAATTGTCCACAAGGACCAAAAATAAGGATGAAAACTGCTTTTTCCCATGCGACTGCCTTCCAGAGAGTGTACTAGAACCAAATAATGATGCATTTATACACAGAGTTTTCCCCAAGTCCAATTGTGTCAGAGTATTTTCTGAATTTAGATCAGTATCTCGGGGAGGGGGGTCCTCCTAGTAAACTTACTAGTTAACTCATGAAATTTTGCAGGTCAGTACAGTTTGATCCAACTAAGAAAATGCTGCTTTCAGAATTTTGAATTTCGGCCATTTTCACGATTTACAGCCTCTTAAAAACCCCATTTTTGGCCTAAAATGGACTTTTTTTGCCTATAATTGTCCACAAGGACCAAAAATAAGGCTGAAAACTGCTTTTTCCCATGCGACTGCCTTCCAGAGAGTGTACTAGAACCAAATAATGATGCATTTATACACAGAGTTTTCCCCAAGTCCAATTGTGTCAGAGTATTTTCTGAATTTTGATCAGTATCTCGGGGGGGGAGGGGGGTCCTCCTACTAAACTTACTAGTTAACTCATGAAATTTTGCAGGTCAGTACAGTTTGATCCAACTAAGAAAATGCTGCTTTCAGAATTTTGAATTTCGGCCATTTTCACGATTTACAGCCTCTTAAACACCCCAATTTTGGCCTAAAATGGACTTTTATTGTCTATAATTGTCCACAAGGACCAAAAATAAGGCTGAAAACTGCTTTTTCCCATGCGACTGCCTTCTAGAGAGTGTACTAGAACCAAATAATGATGCATTTATACACAGAGTTTTCCCCAAGTCCAATTGTGTCAGAGTATTTTCTGAATTTTGATCAGTATCTCGGGGGGGGGGGGTCCTCCTACTAAACTTACTAGTTAACTCATGAAATTTTGCAGGTCAGTACAGTTTGATCCAACTAAGAAAATGCTGCTTTCAGAATTTTGAATTTCGGCCATTTTCACGATTTACAGCCTCTTAAACACCCCAATTTTGGCCTAAAATGGACTTTTATTGTCTATAATTGTCCACAAGGACCAAAAATAAGGCTGAAAACTGCTTTTTTCCATGCGACTGCCTTCCAGAGAGTGTACTAGAACCAAATAATGATGCATTTATACAGAGTTTTCCCCAAGTCCAATTGTGTCAGAGTATTTTCTGAATTTTGATCAGTATCTCGGGGGGGGGGGGGGTCCTCCTAGTAAACTTACTAGTTAACTCATGAAATTTTGCAGGTCAGTACAGTTTGATCCAACTAAGAAAATGCTGCTTTCAGAATTTTGAATTTCGGCCATTTTCACGATTTACAGCCTCTTAAAACCCCAATTTTGGCCTAAAATGGACTTTTTTGCCTATAATTGTCCACAAGGACCAAAAATAAGGCTGAAAACTGCTTTTTCCCATGCGACTGCCTTCCAGAGAGTGTACTAGAACCAAATAATGATGCATTTATACACAGAGTTTTCCCCAAGTCCAATTGTGTCAGAGTATTTTCTGAATTTTGATCAGTATCACGGGGGGGGGGGGTCCTCCTATTAAACTTACTAGTTAACTCATGAAATTTTGCAGGTCAGTACAGTTTGATCCAACTAAGAAAATGCTGCTTTCAGAATTTTGAATTTCGGCCATTTTTCACGATTTACAGCCTTTTAAAACCCCCATTTTTGGGCCTAAAATGGACTTTTTTGACTATGATTGTCCACAAGGACCAAAAATAAGGCTGAAAACTGCTTTTTCCCATGTGACTGCCTTCCAGAGAGTGTACTAGAACCAAATAATGATGCATTTATACACAGAGTTTTCCCCAAGTCCAATTGTGTCAGAGTATTTTCTGAATTTTGATCAGTATCTCGGGGGGGGGGGGGTCCTCCTACTAAACTTACTAGTTAACTCATGAAATTTTGCAGGCCAGTACAGTTTGATCTAACTAAGAAAATGCTGCTTTCAGAATTTTGAATTTCGGCCATTTTCACGATTTACAGCCTCTTAAAAACCCCAATTTTGGCCTAAAATGGACTTTTTTGCCTATAATTGTCCACAAGGACCAAAAATAAGGCTGATAACTGCTTTTTTTCCATGCGACTGCCTTCCAGAGAGTGTACTAGAACCAAATAATGATGCATTTATACACAGAGTTTTCCCCAAGTCCAATTGTGTCAGAGTATTTTCTGAATTTTGATCAGTATCTCGGGGGGGGGGGGTCCTCCTAGTAAACTTACTAGTTAACTCATGAAATTTTGCAGGTCAGTACAGTTTGATCCAACTAAGAAAATGCTGCTTTCAGAATTTTGAATTTCGGCCATTTTCACGATTTACAGCCTCTTAAAAACCCCAATTTTGGCCTAAAATGGACTTTTTTGCCTATAATTGTCCACAAGGACCAAAAATAAGGCTGAAAACTGCTTTTTCCCATGCGACTGCCTTCCAGAGAGTGTACTAGAACCAAATAATGATGCATTTATACACAGAGTTTTCCCCAAGTCCAATTGTGTCAGAGTATTTTCTGAATTTTGATCAGTATCTCGGGGGGGGGGGAGGGGTCCTCCTACTAAACTTACTAGTTAACTCATGAAATTTTGCAGGTCAGTACAGTTTGATCCAACTAAGAAAATGCTGCTTTCAGAATTTTGAATTTCGGCCATTTTCACGATTTACAGCCTCTTAAAAACCCCAATTTTGGCCTAAAATGGACTTTTTGCCTATAATTGTCCACAAGGACCAAAAATAAGGCTGAAAACTGCTTTTTCCCATGCGACTGCCTTCCAGAGAGTGTACTAGAACCAAATAATGATGCATTTATACACAGAGTTTTCCCCAAGTCCAATTGTGTCAGAGTATTTTCTGAATTTTGATCAGTATCTCGGGGGAGGGGGGTCCTCCTAGTAAACTTACTAGTTAACTCATGAAATTTTGCAGGTCAGTACAGTTTGATCCAACTAAGAAAATGCTGCTTTCAGAATTTTGAATTTCGGCCATTTTCACGATTTACAGCCTCTTAAAAACCCCAATTTTGGCCTAAAATGGACTTTTTTGCCTATAATTGTCCACAAGGACCAAAAATAAGGCTGAAAACTGCTTTTTCCCATGCGACTGCCTTCCAGAGAGTGTACTAGAACCAAATAATGATGCATTTATACACAGAGTTTTCCCCAAGTCCAATTGTGTCAGAGTATTTTCTGAATTTTGATCAGTATCTCGCGGGGGGGGAGGGGTCCTCCTAGTAAACTTACTAGTTAACTCATGAAATTTTGCAGGTCAGTACAGTTTGATCCAACTAAGAAAATGCTGCTTTCAGAATTTTGAATTTCGGCCATTTTCACGATTTACAGCCTCTTAAAAACCCCATTTTTTGGCCTAAAATGGACTTTTTGTCTATAATCGTCCACAAGGACCAAAAATAAGGCTGAAAACTGCTTTTTCCCATGAGACTGCCTTCCAAAGAGTGTACTAGAACCAAATAATGATGCATTTATACACAGAGTTTTCCCCAAGTCCAATTGTGTCAGAGTATTTTCTGAATTTTGATCAGTATCTCTCGGGGGGGGGGGGGGGTCCTCTAGTAAACTTACTAGTTAACTCATGAAATTTTGCAGGTCAGTACAGTTTGATCCAACTAAGAAAATGCTGCTTTCAGAATTTTGAATTTCGGCCATTTTCACGATTTACAGCCTCTTAAAACCCCAATTTTGGCCTAAAATGGACTTTTTTGCCTATAATTGTCCACAAGGACCAAAAATAAGGCTGAAAACTGCTTTTTTCCCATGCGACTGCCTTCAGAGAGTGTACTAGAACCAAATAATGATGCATTTATACACAGAGTTTTCCCCAAGTCCAATTGTGTCAGAGTATTTTCTGAATTTTGATCAGTATCTCGGGGGGGGGGGGGGGGGTCGTCCTAGTAAACTTACTAGTTGACTGAAAAGGAATGTTTTCAAAAGTTTTTTGAATGACTCTGTACTTTCAGCAGTTGTGATGAAGGAAGGAAGGTTATTGAGGATCTTTGGACCAATGAATGAAAGGCTCCTTTGACCATGAGTAGTGTTCATTGCTGGAGTCAGTAGTTTTGGCCTATAACCTTGATATGAGTAGGAAAACATGTCTTGGATATAAATTGGTGCATGGCCATTGAGTGCTTTGTATGACAAGAGTGCTATTTTAAAATATTGAATTTTTCCCATTGATCTGAAGCCAATGGAGGTTGTGTAGGTCATCTCCAACATGATCATACTTATATTTTCCTGAAACGAGCTTGGCAGCAGAGTTCTGAATTACTTGTAGCTGATTCAGTTGTTTCTCAGCAAATCCCATAGTATAAGCCATTGCAGTAGTCCAAACAAGATATTACCATACTGTTGACAACTAATTTCATATGATCTGTTGTTAGCAGGAATCTCACTTTGCTCAGATTTCGGATAGTGTGAAATGAGGGTCTTTTTTTAGTGAAACTATTTTTGTTTAGCAAATGTTAGCCTGAAAACTGCTTTGGTCCATTTGGAATCCAAGGTTTTCACGGAACCAAACAATTATGGTTGTGCCAGATAACAGATTCACACCATTGATAACAATCTTTTCAGAATCTTACTTGACCCAAAGACAATGATTTGAGTCTTTGGCTCGTTTAGTTACGCAGATAAAACTTGGACATCCATTTCCTACTAATAGCATATAAACAGTCATTTATCTGATTGGTCAGTACATCCAGTTGTTCTCAGGACGAAACTTCTTGGTTACCTGATGATCATCTGCATAGCCAAAAATTTTGAAACCTAGTTTTTATGACCAAAAGATAGATCTAATGTAAATGTTGAATAAAACTGGACCTAAAACTGATCCTTGAGGTACTCCAAACTTGATAATGATTGTCTCAGAAGTAATTGAGCCAAGTCTTACTCTTTGTGCACGGCCTTTGAGGAAGCTAGTGAACCATGACAAGGCAGTACCTCTGACACCAATTTCATTTTTGAGGATAGTCAGTAACAGATCATGATCGACTGTGTCGAATGCTGCACTCAGATCTAGTAGCATAACAATTGTGGCAGAATGCTCATCTGCAGCAATTAACAGATCATTTACAATTTTGATAAGAATTGTTTCGTACAGTTTTTCTTGTATGCTGAAAACTGGTCTGGGCAAAGGAGGTTATTTCGCTCCATGTGGGTGTTTAGTCTTTTTGAGGACAACTCGTTCAACCAGTTTTACCAATGAAGGTAAGGTTTGACACAGGACGGTCTGACTATTTAGATTGTTTGCATCAAGTTTCTATCCTTAAGCAGAGGTGCAATGTCAGCCAGTTTTACCCCATCCATGGAACCAGATTTTAAGGATGTGTTAACCAGGTTTTACAATGTCACTTGTTAACATGTCTAAGTTGTCTTCAAGTAACTCCTGAGGCAAAATATCAGCAGGTGAGCACTTAACTCCACTCTCCCTGATAATGTCCTTTATCTCATCTATGGATGTAGGCACAAATTCAAACATTTCAGAGGATGCTTGAGGGCATTCCTGAATTGAGTTGTCATAGTGGAAATTTTCACGGATCTTATCAATCTTATCAATATAAAAATTGTTAAATTGGCTGGCAAGCTTCTCAATATCATCATTTTCAGGGGAGAGCTATGACATTTCTGTTGTCCAGCACTTTATTTACAACACTGTATAATGTGCGAGCTTTTTGTTTCAGATTTTTCAATCAAATACAAAATATGCTTTCTTCTTATTTTTTGCAAGCTCAGAAGCCTTGAAACAAAGCTCCTTGTAAAAAAGAAAAGCATCTTCTGACAAGTGTTTGGTCCGCTCAGCCTGACGTCTAAGCTTCCTAAACTCTCTATATTCTTTATCAAACCATGGAGCCTTGTCAACAACTGATATAGACTTTGAGATTAATGGAGCATGTTTGTCAAGAACACTCAGACAAGCAGATGATAAGTTATCAACAGCCAGGCAGAAACCATTTGATGAATTAAACGTTTCCAACATTTCTTTCATATCACAGGAAAATGCTACCTTGTCAATAGTTGCAATCTTCCTCACATGAATATCTTTAAAATATTTCCCGCCAAATTGCAAATTCAAGGAACAAGAAATTGGATAGTGATCAGACCCTAAGGAGTTAAGAGGTTCAACCTCACAGGCAGAATATTTTAGGGTTTTGTTGATTGAAAACAAGAAAATCTGATCCAGAGATCCTCCATTAACATCATGTAGATTCATTGACCAGCTTTTCCATGCCATAGATTTTGAAAACTTTATCAAGGCATTGTTTAATTTATGCGGGAGTTATTCTCAAAATGAATATTCAAGTCCCCAGCTACAATGAAATTGTCAGCTTTTGCTGAAATATCTGAGAGAAGAAGGTCAAGTTCATTTTGAAAATGGAAGTCAATGATCCAGTTCTGTACAAAGTGACTAAAATGATTTTACAGAGTCAGCTTTTAACCACACAGCAACATACTCAAATGTTTGAAATGTTTTGGATAATTCCCACAAACATTCACTGATAATCCTCTGTTTTAAACACCACAGCAGTTTGAATTTCCATTTCACGATTTAAACTCTTAAAAATAAATTTTAGCCATAAAATTTTTTTATGATAATGTTGTAGCATTACCAAAAATCTAGGCTGAAAACTATATTTTTCCCAATTCCAACATCTTTATCATGAAATAGACCAAATAATGATGCATTTATGAGTGACCTAGGGTTTTCCCAGCAGCAAAGTTGAATGAAGCTTCTTTTCTGAATTTTGATCAGTATCTAAGGGGGGGGGGTAAAAGGGATGGTCTTTTCACTTTTTAAGTTGCTCAAGATAAGCTGGACAGGATGCTGTTGGCTTCATGGTGTGCTGCTTTCAGAATTTTGAATTTCGGCCATTTTCACGATTTACAGCCTCTTAAAAACCCCAATTTTGGCCTAAAATGGACTTTTTGCCTATAATTGTCCACAAGGACCAAAAATAAGGCTGAAAACTGCTTTTCCCATGCGACTGCCTTCCAGAGAGTGTACTAGAACCAAATAATGATGCATTTATACACAGAGTTTTCCCCAAGTCCAATTGTGTCAGAGTATTTTCTGAATTTTGATCAGTATCTCGGGGGGGGGGGGTCCTCCTAGTAAACTTACTAGTTAACTCATGAAATTTTGCAGGTCAGTACAGTTTGATCCAACTAAGAAAATGCTGCTTTCAGAATTTTGAATTTCGGCCATTTTCACGATTTACAGCCTCTTAAAAACCCCAATTTTGGCCTAAAATGGACTTTTTTGCCTATAATTGTCCACAAGGACCAAAAATAAGGCTGAAAACTGCTTTTCCCATGCGACTGCCTTCCAGAGAGTGTACTAGAACCAAATAATGATGCATTTATACACAGAGTTTTCCCCAAGTCCAATTGTGTCAGAGTATTTTCTGAATTTTGATCAGTATCTCGGGGGGGTCCTCCTACTAAACTTACTAGTTAACTCATGAAATTTTGCAGGTCAGTACAGTTTGATCCAACTAAGAAAATGCTGCTTTCAGAATTTTGAATTTCGGCCATTTTCACGATTTACAGCCTCTTAAAAACCCCAATTTTGGCCTAAAATGGACTTTTTGCCTATAATTGTCCACAAGGACCAAAATAAGGCTGAAAACTGCTTTTTCCCATGCGACTGCCTTTCAGAGAGTGTACTAGAACCAAATAATGATGCATTTATACACAGAGTTTTCCCCAAGTCCAATTGTGTCAGAGTATTTTCTGAATTTTGATCAGTATCTCGGGGGGGGGGTCCTCCTAGTAAACTTACTAGTTAACTCATGAAATTTTGCAGGTCAGTACAGTTTGATCCAACTAAGAAAATGCTGCTTTCAGAATTTTGAATTTCGGCCATTTTCACGATTTACAGCCTCTTAAAAACCCCAATTTTGGCCTAAATGGACTTTTTGCCTATAATTGTCCACAAGGACCAAAAATAAGGCTGAAAACTGCTTTTTCCCATGTGACTGCCTTCCAGAGAGTGTACTAGATCCAAATAATGATGCATTTATACACAGAGTTTTCCCCAAGTCCAATTGTGTCACAGTATTTTCTGAATTTTGATCAGTATCTCAGGGGGGGGGTCCTCCTAGTAAACTTACTAGTTAACTCATGAAATTTTGCAGGTCAGTACAGTTTGATCCAACTAAGAAAATGCTGCTTTCAGAATTTTGAATTTCGGCCATTTTCACGATTTACAGCCTCTTAAAAACCCCAATTTTGGCCTAAAATGGACTTTTTGCCTATAATTGTCCACAAGGACCAAAAAATAAGGCTGAAAACTGCTTTTTCCCATGCGACTGCCTTCCAGAGAGTGTACTAGAACCAAATAATGATGCATTTATACACAGAGTTTTCCCCAAGTCCAATTGTGTCAGAGTATTTTCTGAATTTTGATCAGTATCTCGGGGGGGGGGTCCTCCTAGTAAACTTACTAGTTAACTCATGAAATTTTGCAGGTCAGTACAGTTTGATCCAACTAAGAAAATGCTGCTTTCAGAATTTTGAATTTCGGCCATTTTCACGATTTACAGCCTCTTAAAACCCCAATTTTGGCCTAAAATGGACTTTTTGCCTATAATTGTCCACAAGGACCAAAAATAAGGCTGAAAACTGCTTTTTCCCATGCGACTGCCTTCCAGAGAGTGTACTAGAACCAAATAATGATGCATTTATACACAGAGTTTTCCCCAAGTCCAATTGTGTCAGAGTATTTTCTGAATTTTGATCAGTATCTCGGGGGGGGGGTCCTCCTAGTAAACTTACTAGTTAACTCATGAAATTTTGCAGGTCAGTACAGTTTGATCCAACTAAGAAAATGCTGCTTTCAGAATTTTGAATTTCGGCCATTTTCACGATTTACAGCCTCTTAAAACCCCAATTTTTGGCCTAAAAATGGACTTCTTTGTCTATTATTGTCCACAAGGACCAGAAATAAGGCTCAAAACTGCTTTTTCCCATGTGACTGCCTTCAAGAGAGTGTACTAGAACCAAATAGTGATGCATTCATGCACAGAGTTTTTCCCAAGTCCAATTGTGTCAGAGTATTTTCTGAATTTTGATCAATATCTCGGGGGGGGGGTTCTCCTAGTAAACTTACTAGTTAACTCATGAAATTTTGCAGGCCAGTACAGTTTGATCCAACTAAGAAAATGCTGCTTTCAGAATTTTGAATTTCGGCCATTTTCACGATTTACAGCCTCTTAAAAACCCAAATTTTGGCCTAAATGGACTTTTTGCCTATAATTGTCCACAAGGACCAAAAATAAGGCTGAAAACTGCTTTTTCCCATGTGACTGCCTTCCAGAGAGTGTACTAGAACCAAATAATGATGCATTTATACACAGAGTTTTTCCCAAGTCCAATTGTGTCAGAGTATTTTCTGAATTTTGATCAGTATCTCGGGGGGGGGGGGGTCCTCCTACTAAAGTTACTAGTTAACTCATGAAATTTTGCAGGTCTGTACAGTTTGATCCAACTAAGAAAATGCTGCTTTCAGAATTTTGAATTTCGGCCATTTTCACGATTTACAGCCTCTTAAAAACCCCAATTTTGGCCTAAATGGACTTTTTTGCCTATAATTGTCCACAAGGACCAAAAATAAGGCTGAAAACTGCTTTTTCCCATGCGACTGCCTTCCAGAGAGTGTACTAGAACCAAATAATGATGCATTTATACACAGAGTTTTCCCCAAGTCCAATTGTGTCAGAGTATTTTCTGAATTTTGATCAGTATCTCGGGGGGGGGGTCCTCCTAGTAAACTTACTAGTTAACTCATGAAATTTTGCAGGTCAGTACAGTTTGATCCAACTAAGAAAATGCTGCTTTCAGAATTTTGAATTTCGGCCATTTTCACGATTTACAGCCTCTTAAAAACCCCAATTTTGGCCTAAAATGGACTTTTTTGCCTATAATTGTCCACAAGGACCAAAAATAAGGCTGAAAACTGCTTTTTCCCATGCGACTGCCTTCCAGAGAGTGTACTAGAACCAAATAATGATGCATTTATACACAGAGTTTTCCCCAAGTCCAATTGTGTCAGAGTATTTTCTGAATTTTGATCAGTATCTCGGGGGGGGGGGGGTCCTCCTACTAAACTTACTAGTTAACTCATGAAATTTTGCAGGTCAGTACAGTTTGATCCAACTAAGAAAATGCTGCTTTCAGAATTTTGAATTTCGGCCATTTTCACGATTTACAGCCTCTTAAAAACCCCAATTTTGGCCTAAAATGGACTTTTTTTGCCTATAATTGTCCACAAGGACCAAAAATAAGGCTGAAAACTGCTTTTTCCCATGCGACTGCCTTCCAGAGAGTGTACTAGAACCAAATAATGATGCATTTATACACAGAGTTTTCCCCAAGTCCAATTGTGTCAGAGTATTTTCTGAATTTTGATCAGTATCTCGGGGGGGGGGGTCCTCCTAGTAAACTTACTAGTTAACTCATGAAATTTTGCAGGTCAGTACAGTTTGATCCAACTAAGAAAATGCTGCTTTCAGAATTTTGAATTTCGGCCATTTTCACGATTTACAGCCTCTTAAAAACCCCAATTTTGGCCTAAAATGGACTTTTTTTGCCTATAATTGTCCACAGGGACCAAAAATAAGGCTGAAAACTGCTTTTTCCCATGCGACTGCCTTCCAGAGAGTGTACTTGAACCAAATGATGATGCATTTATACACAGAGTTTTCCCCAAGTCCAATTGTGTCAGAGTATTTTCTGAATTTTGATCAGTATCTCGGGGGGGGGGGGGGGTCCTCCTAGTAAACTTACTAGTTAACTCATGAAATTTTGCAGGTCAGTACAGTTTGATCCAACTAAGAAAATGCTGCTTTCAGAATTTTGAATTTCGGCCATTTTCACGATTTACAGCCTCTTAAAAACCCCAATTTTGGCCTAAAATGGACTTTTTTGCCTATAATTGTCCACAAGGACCAAAAATAAGGCTGAAAACTGCTTTTTCCCATGCGACTGCCTTCCAGAGAGTGTACTAGAACCAAATAATGATGCATTTATACACAGAGTTTTCCCCAAGTCCAATTGTGTCAGAGTATTTTCTGAATTTTGATCAGTATCTCGGGGGGGGGGGGGTCCTCCTACTAAACTTACTAGTTAACTCATGAAATTTTGCAGGTCAGTACAGTTTGATCCAACTAAGAAAATGCTGCTTTCAGAATTTTGAATTTCGGCCATTTTCACGATTTACAGCCTCTTAAAACCCCCCAATTTTGGCCTAAAATGGACTTTTTGCCTATAATTGTCCACAAGGACCAAAAAATAAGGCTGAAAACTGCTTTTTCCCATGTGACTGCCTTCAGAGAGTGTACTAGAACCAAATAATGATGCATTTATACACAGAGTTTTCCCCAAGTCCAATTGTGTCAGAGTATTTTCTGAATTTTGATCAGTATCTCGGGGGGGGGGTCCTCCTAGTAAACTTACTAGTTAACTCATGAAATTTTGCAGGTCAGTACAGTTTGATCCAACTAAGAAAATGCTGCTTTCAGAATTTTGAATTTCGGCCATTTTCACGATTTACAGCCTCTTAAAAACCCCAATTTTGGCCTAAAATGGACTTTTTTGCCTATAATTGTCCACAAGGACCAAAAATAAGGCTGAAAACTGCTTTTTCCCATGCGACTGCCTTCCAGAGAGTGTACTAGAACCAAATAATGATGCATTTATACACAGAGTTTTCCCCAAGTCCAATTGTGTCAGAGTATTTTCTGAATTTTGATCAGTATCTCGGGGGGGGGGGGGTCCTCCTACTAAACTTACTAGTTAACTCATGAAATTTTGCAGGTCAGTACAGTTTGATCCAACTAAGAAAATGCTGCTTTCAGAATTTTGAATTTCGGCCATTTTCACGATTTACAGCCTCTTAAAAACCCCAATTTTGGCCTAAAATGGACTTTTTGCCTATAATTGTCCACAAGGACCAAAAATAAGGCTGAAAACTGCTTTTTCCCATGCGACTGCCTTCCAGAGAGTGTACTAGAACCAAATAATGATGCATTTATACACAGAGTTTTCCCCAAGTCCAATTGTGTCAGAGTATTTTCTGAATTTTGATCAGACCTCAGTTGGTTAGTTGGCAGAGTTGTAACTGGTACTAGAGACTCCTTTTGGGTGTACAGGTTTTCCCTTGCACTGTACTGTATGAAGTTCTGCAATGTCACAGCACTATTTCCTACAGCACGACTCCTGGGCATGACGTTTAGATATGTAATAGCTCTGCAGACTCGACTGCAAGCCATGGGAGAGTCATGCTATAATCACTTAAAACGGGTTGAAACGGCTCAGTATATTAGCCGTGTTTAAAGGAGCCACATGATTACGTCACAGACGCAACTGTTTGGTAATTTTCAGACGATGCACTGCGTATACACAGTGCACAGGGTTCCAGCTGATTTTACTGACCTGCATTGGATATTATATACGAGGTTGATACCGTGGACTTACACAAACACGACACAAACAAACAAGAGATTGGTGACGTCATTATCAGGGGTTAGAGTGGGAGTTGATGACGTCATTATCAGGGGTTAGAGTGGGGAGTTGATGACGTCATTATCAGGGGTTGAGGGGGTTTTCATTGAGACGTCATTATCAGGGGTTAGTGGGGGTTGGTGACGTCATTATCAGGGGTTATAGTGGGGACTTGACGTCAAAGAGTGGGGGGTTGGTGACGTCATAATCAGGGGTTATAGTGGGGAGTTGGTGACGTCATTATCAGGGGTTAGAGTGGGGCGTTGGTGATGTCATATTATCGTATATTGATGTGCCTGTAATGCATGACGTTTTGGGTTAAATGCCCAAAACTGCGATGCAGAAGCGAAACTGAGAAGCGAAACTGAGTCTTTTGTTTTCATGACGTGATGAGAACATAAGAGGCAGCATGCGGAAATTGAAGGAAAACCTTCAGAGATTTATCAGTCAGATCTTATATCATATATTTTTATCAAGTTTTATTGAATACCCACAACTAGGGTGGTGGAAAGGAGAAGTAAAAGTCTTTTGGAAGGATTGGCTTCATCCGGCAATTGAAAAGGAAACTTCCTTAGTTTATTAACTGATATCATTATCTCAGTCTCATTATCTCTCATTAGAAACTTCCTCAGTAATCAGTATATATCTCATCTTCTCACTATACGTGACTACAGGAAGAGACAAGGAAGAGCTACTCAAGGTGAAATATGTACATTCCTCAGGCGTCAACACCACGCAAACACAGCCAGGAATTGGCACAGAGCCAAGAATATCATGGATCAACTCTGTGAATATATATTGAATAGTAGAAAGAGTTGCTGAAGTTAAATATTAATTGTATATGTGGACATTTTATAATCACCCTTCATAATGTATCATGAAAATGTATGAAGGTATGTCTTCTTCACGGTAATTACTATACCCCTCGCTTGTCACGACATTTCCCTGACCAATTATCTCCCTAATTAAATAATTAATGTAAAGAATTGTAAAGACACATATATATATTCGATATATATTCGTTGACATTTACATTCCCAAAGCCTTTAATTCTCTCTGTCACCATGTCTTCTTTTTAATGCATTTCACTTGCATTGTTCTACATTAATTAACTAATTAAGTTGTTTAACAACCACTTATTCAGTTCCACAAAGGGTGGAAATTGGAATGAGTAATCGTTATATCCTTTTGTATTCTGATAGAGCAGGAAATAGAGAACTCCCATATTACAAGAAGTGAAATATATTAAACTTAATTGATTGGTGATTAAGAACTGAAATCTATTTATTTCGACTTCTTCCTATATCCTAGTACATCATAATTTATTCTTCAAGTGAAGGTTTGTACTTTGTTGATGAGCTATATATGAGAAAATACTTGTCAACCAATACGTGAGAAAAATGACAATTCTATAATTGCTATGATCTTTAGATCTGTGATTTTAGAATTTTCAATAGAAGAATTCTGCTAACTGAATTCATCGTTTTTCTTCAATAATACCTACCTAACATAAAACCTATATTATATTCTCTTGGAGCTTTTAAATCATCTAAGTTTAGCATTCGTCTTTTTACTCAGTCAACGCCAAATTCTACAAAAAAATCCACTATTATCCGTTCCTTGGCTGTTTGCCCCGCTGGGTAATGTAGAAAGAGACGGTTTGACGTCAAAAAATCACAATTTTAAGTCATTAAACGTCGTCAAACTCAAACACGTATGTATTGAGTATGTGACCTATAAAAAAACTGGTGTGGAATTTTTGAATTGAATTTATGCAAAAATTAGTAGATTTAATAATCTATACTGCATTTTATATACCATAAGTAAAATTTGATAATTAAGAATTTAAAACTAAGTGCTATTGAGGTTAGAGGATAACACATCGTAGTTTGGAAGTAGATTGAGTAAAAACGATAAAGTGAGTCTTAATTTATATCATACTGACTGAGGAGAGTTTATTTCGTTACACAAAATGTCGTACTAAGGATATTTAATTCGTAAATCGCATTAGATTTGTTATTATTCGACAATATTTTATGGCAAAATAAAGCAAACTGTTTCCTTTTTCGACAAAGCTCAGGTACCTATACCTACCTACGGCCTACGCATGTATTCGGAGTTTAGATTATTTAAGTAATCGTAAGATTGAACATTCAAAACAATAATTTTCAAGAATTAGTGGTACTCCGTATTACAACGAAATACGATAAGCTACATCAAGTATTTTAACTACTCATAAATTTAAACGTTATTTATGGATTGGGTTATTTGAAATTAGTTAGGTCAACTTCACAACTCATCTCTATAAAATTCAATTTTAGAACTGAAGATGATGTAGGTATGTTAGTTACAAAGCAGTCCGTCAAAAAGAAGTTTGATTTTGTTGCAAAAGTGTTCACCAGAATTTCAAGGCACTACTGTTCAAAGATACATCAGGTTAATCACGTACCTCTAGGATGAGTAATAAACCGAGGATTATTCCAATCAACCAGAAATTCTTCTTTATCTTATCAGGAATTCCGTCTTTACAACCCTGAAAAAGAGAGGAACTTTATTAAAACTTCAAAAGCATAATCAAAAACTCAAAAGTGTAGAACTTACAGAAAATTAGACTTCGTGAAGAATGAAAAGATCTTAGTTTCCAGATGATCAGTTTTTGTAAGGCAGATCCTTGCTAAGTAAGTAGGAAGCCGGAAGATTGAATGACTTGGGAAATCTTAATATGAGAAGCTTTCTGAAAGTCATGTGAATATTATCCTCGTCATCGCTACTAGTTTGCAACAATCACTGGTCTGCTGCAGGTGTGACATACACATATATCAAGTTTTGTCTTGATTATAATAAATTATGTGGTTACAATTCCCTGGAGACTTCATAACAACACCATGTGATTCGGGACGTCTAGAGGTGTGTGACTAGGGACGTCTAGAGGCTTAGAATAAGGCGGCCCTCGGGTTATGAGGTATAATATTTCGGGGTGTGTTTTTTATTCTGATAGAGGATATCATCAGGTTTTACTGTATGAAAAATATTGTTTCCAGTTGTGAATTTTCCCGTAAGACTCACTTAATGTGCTTTGGCAAGGGCGAAATCGTAGACTCTGCGCTGATCAGTATCTACTGATCTAATTAATCAAGCGGGCAATTCTGCTAAGTGCGTATTTCCCTCAAAACGACTCTCTGAGTATTCACTGTGTGTTGAAGGTATTGATTTTAAACAATAGACCGAATAACTACAGTCTTTACCACTTTTCATGAGAATAGTGGAGAGTATTTTCAGGTAATAAGGCAATAGCATAAAGGGTGGGGCTAAGGCTAGTGCAGACTGCATTGTATAATAACTTCATGCGAACACTACCATACAATAGGCCAACATTCAGCAAAAAAAAATTGTAAATACCGCCCTTCTACAGAAGACAATTGAGGAAAATAATTGTCTTTTTTCTCCTTTCCTCAAAAACGTGAAGACTGTGTATTGTGTAATGCATCCTGATGCGTACGCACTAATGAAATGATAAAAAGAGTGTGCATTGGAGATGGCACCCCCATTACCTTCAAATAAGACCTTATGGTGAACATTCATTGCCATGAATGGCAGGAAGTCAGAATGCTGCCGAATACACAAGTGAAGAAATCCAAAAGGAAGGATTTACTAGGGCTAAAAAGGATGACTGGATAAAATCATTCCAATCGACTAAGAGTTACATGTGTGGCGGAATGGGGAATGGCAATTATTCAGTGTAGCACATGAGTCATCAATTCACCATTCTTACCCCTGAAAATGACGTCATCAAGTCACCATTCTCAACCTTAATAATGACGTCATCAAGTCACCATTCTCAACCCTGCCAATAACGGCGTTCTTTCCAACAACTAACATTGAGTGTAGCACGATGTTTAAACACACAGGAGGTTTAAACTTCCCACCCAGGTACGGTACATGATATATCATGTTATACTCCGTGGAAAGATGTACCAGTTTGGCGTGTTTTTAGAATTCTATGCTAGAATGTCACTGAAAACTACAATGTTGCTGGTAGAAGTCCATTTTATTATTAAGGCGTGTTTTCTGGTAGAATTGAAGGTGTGAAAGCAAAGATTCACTGCCTCAGTTGACAGTGTCATTGTGTTTTGTATGAAAATTGGGTCACATTCTGACTTCTGAGATTGCATGGAGGGAACAAAGGTTTAATCTACCATTATGATTCTACAGTCTTTCTCCAAACAACTGTATTCATTGGGGTAATGAATATTTGCAATCAGGGCAGTGAATCATTGCAATCAGAGCAGTGAATCAGAATATACACACACATTATAGAACCTCTCAGAACCCATTAACTGTCCGTAATGCACGTGTGTAATACTCCCTGTGTTGAGTGAGTAGGACACTACTGTGGACAGTGGTATCACTGACAGCAAATCAGTGATGAACACTCCGCGCGTGTGAAAAACAGGCCGTTCAGCGACATCAATACTTCCTACTTTGCGCTATGATAATGACGGCATTTTAACCGCCTATTTCTCTCGTTTGAGCATATAACTCAGTAAATGGGGAGCGTCAGCAGTTGTCCATTCTAATCTATGATTATGATGTCATCAACTGACTACTCTAAGCTATGATAATGACGTCATTCTTACTGAGATCTGTAAGGTGTTTGTGGAAAGTCCTCAAGAGAGATAAAATAAATTGCAAGATAGAGGGGAACGCCTGATTGGTTATACATGCAAAGCAGGCTGATCGGTGATTGGTTGTAATCAGAATCCTATTGAGGCAGGCTTAAGATCATTGAATAGGCGGACGAATAAGGTCTAACTATTTGGGGAGTAGTGGCAGGTATAGTGGCTTTTCTACGGAAAGCTGCAGTAAAGTGGTAAATTAAGTTTACGTCTACTACAGTAGGTACTACTGATTTCTTCAGTCTAAATTTCTCTGTATCACACGACTTATAACCCACTGCAAAATATCCTAGAAAACCATCTCACAATCTCATATTCTGATAGGTAATACTCAATAGGTACTTATTGGGATGTTCACTAAACTTATGTATTCTTGTCTACACCCCACTGAACAGAAGGGCTGAAATCTGATCAATCCATGACAGTTTAACGTAAGTGATAAAAGAGAAGATCATGCTGTTTGTAAGAATCTTTAGCCAATATAATGAACATGGGAGGATGGGGATATAATACCAATACCGTTTTCATATGCCAACTCATTTCTTTTCAGTTGTTCACTAAACCTAGGTACGATGGGGATATAATGACACTGTAGCTCGTAATCTGATTTATCCTGTGAAACCCATACTATCGGCTTTCTTGAGAATAAACCTATATAGCTATATAGCTATATCACCAAGTTCATGACAGTGTACTTGAGTCTTCTGAATGCTAGGGTGTATCTCAACACTTTAAACTGGATAACACTTAGGTAGACATATATTATGTTATTGAAATTTAACAATAATTACTGAAGTACTGGAATTCAACTCTCTTATTCCCGAATAAATAAGACAGTCATAACCAATCTGATCTTATTGCTTCATACAGGAGATGAATCAGTAAATTCTGTTCAGAAATAAATCCCCTTGAACGCTCCACAGTGAATTGGAGTCAAAGCTGTGAACTGGGGAGTAGGCAATTTGCAGTACAGATCTTTACTACCATTAGGCAGTAATACGTCATCTTCCCACCATTCTAAACTATCATACTGCCGTCACTTTCCCAGACTAATGTGTGTCTTCCATGCATATTGCAACTTGTCACGCTGAGGTAATTATGCCATATATGGTAATATCGTACCAATGAACACGGAACAAGACGTGAAGGTATCACTAATTAATTCATTGAAACTTTAATTATTATATTTGTATTTTAAATTTTATCCCTAACATTCAGAGTATATTTTTCTATTTTGTAAGACTTCTCTACAAGCTTATTATTAGTTGATTATTAGCATAATAACCTTATTGTTGCAGCATGAAGCCAGGAAACTCAGTGAATAGCGCTAGTGTGAAATATGAAAAGTTTTAATAATGCACCAATTATATTTTATTGAAAACCGATTTTTCACACAATAAACTCAAATAAACACATCCTTTCTCCAGTGAACAAAGGCAGTGTGACGTCATGAACGCCCCACTCTTAACCCTGATAATGACGTCACTCTCAACCTCCTACACACTGCCTGGCTCACGAGATGACTTCATCGGAGTAGTATTCCTGAGGAAGACTCTCTGAGCACGAACAGTGACAGGTTAAATGGAGAAAGGAAAACTTAACAGTGCTTCCAGAAAACTGATTCCCGCCAAATGATGTAAAGCTTCCCACACAAGTGCAATGATAGTATAGCTCGGCATTCGACAAGTACGATAGAGGGGATTGCTGAAGTGACTTCATTATCATTGTATTGAATGGTGGGTTGATGACATCGAATCGGCTATAAATTCGCCTCCAGCGCGACCTTATACATAATGCACGTTCATACAGTGTACATCAGTTTTCACTGCACATGAACAGTGTACCAAAAGTACAAATGTGCATCATTTATTAGTGTACACTGTACACTGTACATATACAGATTAGAGCATGTATTACAGTCAACCTCCAGGAGTAATGTGTTCACTGTACACTCTACAGTGCACATTGTACACTGTTCAGTGTAAAGCGTGCAGTGTACATTGTACAGAGTGTACTGAATCCGCAGGAGTACACTGTAAAGTGTGCAGTGTACAGAGTGTACTGAATCTCCAGGAGTACATCACGTGATTAATCACTTTTCAGCACTGAGCAGTCCACGGGAAGTCATAAACCACCCACTTCATTAGATATACGGCTTAACTACTTTACTACTGCAGGAAGCTGCTTTTGATCTGGAAACACATGATTTTACCACGGGCAAATTAATCCATTAGGCAATAGTGCATGGTATTTAGTAAGAATGCCACATGTCGGGCACATAACAATATGGACTTTGTGAATTAGGAGGGAATATGAAATGGACACCACGTGGACTTCTGACTTGCTGCCAAAAGGCAGGCGATGATAGGTGGCTGACATGTCAGATCAGTGTACAAATTACACTGGTGTGTGTCAAACCAGTGGGTGGGCAACACAGTGTGTACTTTTCCTGTACTTGTGAGCACACATTGGCAATCACACTTGAGGAGTCGAGGAGAAGTTTTAAGCAATGAAATCAGATTCGAAAGTCTTCAGAGGATTTTGATTAAAAAAAACAGCAATTGGATACTAAGATTATCATTAGGCTCACTATTGCCCTAATTAAGACCATTGCATTTAGTGTATATCTGAAATTCCTGCACAGAACTAGACCTACCTGTGGGAAGTAAGTGGCTTCTGAGCAGTGTGGCAGGTTCTGTTCAATGACGGGGCAGCAGCTCCTTGGAGGGGTGCCAGAATAGTCTATCCTGCCTGTGTAACCACAGCATTTGAATACCTGTAACAGTGAAACAGTGTAGGTTCTGTCTCAGGATTATGGCGTGCTCATGCAGGTACTTATTGATCCATCAATCAAAATGGCACTTGGCAGTGGTATATTATTACACTGTCAAATTAGTGAAATTATCTATCAAACACTGATCAGCATCAATCACCATATTAACCATTTTAGACAATATCAATTAAGACTTACAGACTGAAGTGAATCTACTGCTTCTTTTACCACAGATCCATTTGGATCTGATTTTGTCTGGTCATATTCAATAACTGCCTTCTCTAGACCACTTCTTAAATCTTCAAATATCTGGAAACATTATCACTTTTTGATGTTCTATATTCTAAATGTCTAAGGCACCTGAATTTTAAAGAGAGGAAAATGTTCAAAAATTGAAAATATGCAGAATAATAAATACATTCATTCAGTAACCTTGGTTCGAATCATGTAGGCCCAGGCTCCACAGCCTATCTCCCCAAATACCATGAGAATAAGCAGCATGAAATACTGAAATGTTTTTGAATAGGTTTCATTTCTTTCTTATATCAAATGTGATGCGTATTATAATTTTAAGTATAGTGAACCATTAGTTAATGTATGGTTTCAGCCAAGATAAATATCTATCATCTATACAAGTACACACTACACACACCTGCCAAGTGTTTTGTAATCAGCCAAATACTTACCAACATGAGCAAATTGTTGGATTGTAATAGTGTTCCACAGCATCCTAAGAAGGAAATGAAGAATATAACTCCTCCTACAATTATTAGAACATACATCCAAGTTCCAAAGTTGTCATCAGATATCCCATTTAGAGCCTCGTACTCTAACTTCAAATAGATACCTAATACTAGCAGGGTGCCACCCAAGGCCTGAAAATGAATAATGATTTTTTCTATTAAACTTGAGTCTTAGAATCTTTACAGGAAGTCTGAGAATTCATTTAACGATTCAATCAGTCTGTTTTTAATTTATGATTTCTGATGAAAACAAACATAAATTGAGAAAGGTACATACCCAGAAAACAAAATTGAATATAAAGAGGATGGTCCTGATAATTTGTGAGCAGCATATTGAACAATTCTCATCAGCCATCCTCAAAGGGTATGAACGAAACATTTACTTCAAAGACAATATATTCCAAGGTCAAGTAGGTTTATGACTGAGAAGAATTTATGTTTTACCTTAAATACAATACTGTTGTCTTTTTGATTTCAGAAAAAAGGCATTAGTATAGCTACTGCTACTGACAAGGTGATATGAGGTACCTCCTCAGAATTAAAATCAGATAACTTGTCTGTGTTGTAACCAACAGTAAATAAAGTTTTTCTGATTTGAAGTCCATTCCCATATTTGCCACATTGGCTTATGAGTAATTTAAAATAGCTGAGAAAGCTCCAACTGTTCATAACAACTGGAATAGGAAAAAATATTTTGATAAATACATCAACAGTTTTCTCAGAACTCAAATATCTTCAACTTTCCACCTCTTACTGGATCTTCCAGTATTCTTACATTTGTATTCCAGTATTCCAGTATTCTTACATTTGTACCAGATTGGTACCCCTTAACCCCTATCATACCTATTTGGTCTAAACCATGAGCAATGGTATTTAAAAGATGACAAGTCTAATTCCTTGGTGTCAACTTATCAGATAGAATTTCAATTGTCTATTGGCAATGAACAGATGAACGAAACATTCATTTCAGCTGACACAATCTTGTATATATTTCCAAATAATTTTTGATGGGTGCAAACTGTAAGCAATAAACATACAACAGTTAGATGCTAACCAGGACCCTGGTTACACACACGGAGTGCGCGGCGCGGCGAGCGTCATTTATAGCGTTTCGCCACGCCGGTATGTCTCCCATATAAACGGCTCTGAGTGACGTCACAGATCTAAACGTCAATTTTTCTGTATCCCAAGCCTATCCATAGCCTTAACCAAACCCTAACCTTAATCCTAACCTAACCTAACAAATCCTGACCCTAATCGTGACCCTAACCTTATTCCCAGCGCTAGGTGCGCTTAATTATATTTTTCTGAGTGACGTCATTGTCATAGATAATGAAGGCTCCCGTTTATATGGGAGACTCACCGCCACGCCCCTTGTTAGGGAACTCCAACAGTTCATTGTCGTACGATGTATGACTTCCTAAGTCCGCATAGGTGTGTGTACGCGCCGCGCGCTTGCAGCTTGCTAAACACGTATACCCCTGTTATCGTCGCGCGGCGTGCTTCCTCAGAAGCGCTAGGCGCGTACACACACCTATGCGGGCTTAAAAAGCCGCGCGCTTCCCTGAGGAAGCTGAAGCACGCACGCCGCGCAATTGCTAAATACACCTCTTAAATCCGTTTTGGCTAAAATGTTTTTTTTATTTCCCAAAGGACCAAAAAAAAGGCAAAAACCTTTTTTTCCCCAGGGGCCGGTTCAAGAAAATGCTGCTTTCAGAATTTTGAATTTCGGCCATTTTCACGATTTACAGCCACTTAAAAACCCAATTTTTGGCCTAAAAATGGACTTCTTTGTCTATAATCAAAAAACTGCTTTATCCCATGTGACTGCCTTCCAGAGAGTGTACTAGAACCAAATAATGATGCATTTATACACAGAGTTTTCCCCAAGTCCAATTGTGTCAGATTATTTTCTGAATTTTGATCAGAATCTCAGGGGGGGGGGTCGTCTAATTAAACTTACTAGTTAACTCATGAAATTTTGCAGGTCAGTACAGTTTGATCCAACTAAGAAAATGCTGGTTTCAGAATTTTGAATTTAGGCCATTTCACGATTTACAGCCTCTTAAAAAATCCCGTTTTGGCTAAAATGAGACTTCTTTGTCTATAATTGTCCACAAGGACCAAAAATAAGGCTGAAAACTGCTTTTTCCCATGTGACTGCGTTCCAGAGAGTGTACTAGAACCAAATAATGATGCATTTACACACAGAGTTTTCCCCAAGTCCAATTGTGTCAGAGTATTTTCTGAATTTTGATCAGTATCTCCGGGGGGGGGGGGGGGGGGGGTCCTCCTAGTAAACTTACTAGTTAACTCATGAAATTTTGCAGGTCAGTACAGTTTGATCCAACTAAGAAAATGCTGGTTTCAGAATTTTGAATTTAGGCCATTTTCACGATTTACAGCCTCTTAAAATCCCGTTTTTGGCCTAAAATGGACTTCTTTGTCTATAATTGTCCACAAGGACCAAAAATAAGGCTGAAAACTGCTTTTTCCCACCAAAATCGGAGTTGGGGAACCCCCATTTTTGAACCCCTTTTTCTCCGTAAAGGGGCATGAACTTCGAGCGACCATATCTCGGCTTCTGATTGAGATACAGAACTCAACAAATGCACAAAACTATGCACAATGAGCACATTATAGGGGGTAGAACGTGATTTTGAGGTCGTACCTCTTTTTCGTTTACGAGTTATCATAAAAAAACCCTTTTATCCCTACGCATATGACCAAAACTGCCCCTTTGTCGTAAATAAGAACTGAAGGTCTTACAGAACTAAACAAATACACTAGGCTATGCAGAATGAGCACATTATGGGGGGTAGAACGTGTTTTGAGGCCAAACCCTCTTTTCGTTTTACGAGTTATCGCCAAAAACCCTTTTTATCCCTACGCATATGACCAAAACTGCCCCTTTGTCGTAAATAAGAACTGAAGGTCTTACAGAACTAAAAACAAATACACTAGGCTATGCAGAATGAGCATGTTATGGGGGGGTAGAACGTGGTTTGAGGCCGTGCCTCTTCCGTTCTCGAGTTATCGCCAAAAACCCCTTTTAGCCCCTCTGTGAATGGCCGAAATTACCCCTTTTTTCATAAATAAGAACTGAAGGTCTTACAGAATTAAACAAATATACTAGGCTATGCAGAATGAGCGCATTATGGGGGGTAGAACGTGATTATGAGGTCGTACCTCTTTCCGTTCTGGAGTTATCGCCAAAAAACCCTTTTACCCCCCTCAGCGTATGACCAAAATTGCCCCTTTGTCATAAATAAGAACTGAAGGTCTTACAGAACTAAACAAATACACTAGGCTATGCAGAATGAGCACATTATGGGGGGTAGAACGTGGTTTTGACGTCGTACCTCTTTCGCTTCTCGAGTTATCACCAAATAAAACCTTTAAATTAGCACCTTGCAAAGGGCCAAAATTGCTCCTTTGCTGTAAATGAGAACTCAAGGTCTTCCAGAACTATACAAAATATACGCTAGGCTGTGCAGAATGAGCACATTATAAATGTTTCAGCCTAAAGGGGTTATTCATAAAAGTAATCCGGTGAGTATATACTCAATTTTTAAGCCAAAATCCGGTTTTCTTATTTATAAAACAGGTAATCCGTAAGTCTGAGACGGCCGTGAGTCTTGACTCGTGAGTTTTGACTTACGATCAATTTTGGCTTCATTTTTCGGATCAGTGGCTCACGGATCTGGATCACTGGCTTAGAATCATGGATCACCGGCTCAAATCTTTGGATCACTGGATCTGAGTCTCGGATTTCTGACTTATGAGTCTCGGATCATCGGATAACACTGGATTACGAGCGGCTCAGACTCAAAACGGAGATATTCATAAAGTGAGCATATACACAAAATTCTAAGCCGACGGGTAGTGCCAGGATTTTTTGGATTACTTATGGATTACCGATACAAATTAACGTAAAAATAGCAGAAAATTTTTTTCATGAATCATAATTACCGTAAGATAATTGCTGAAATGGTAAATTTAGCGCTCAGGTAGAAAACTCTATTCATTAAACAGTTGAAATTCGTATTTCACAAAGACATAAAACACAATTTATGCACATTTCACCTATATCATTGTCCTAACGACAACGCTTCAAACGCTCAAACAGTTAAACACACTATAAAAGGTCTGGAAGTAAAATCAAAACGCATAGTGAAACATGGTGACAGCGCAATGAAACACCCAACCGTATATAGATTCCTTATCTCTGTTTCTTAACTCCACCGTATGTATTCGATCATAGACTTGTTTGCCTCAACGAATTTACATAGTAGGTCAGTGGTCACGTGTGCGCGTCACGTGACTGCGCTGAACCAATAGCAGAGAAGGAGATAATTCAAACAAGTTACCGTAGTTTATCTTCGTTTCCACTTTCCATCACGTTCGTTTCAATCACGATTGTTTTCGCGGTTTTTATATACGGTATATAAACGTTATATACGGTTACACAAGGTAAAATAGAGATAAGGAACACTATGGTACCGGGTGGGCCAAAAAGAACGTTACAAAAGTAACGCGCTGTTACTTTGGTTGTGTTTGGACTTTCTTAATGAAACTTAGGGATGTCATAGGTATGTATGATAAAATTTTGCACCAAAAATTTGAAATGTCTACCTCAAAAAATGTCTGAGTTATCAACGAAAACCGGTTTATTTGCCATATCTCAGGTTCTGAGACTCAAAAATGTTAGCTACTCCAGGATCATATTGCCCACATATTGCCGTAATATCCTGAAAGTTTCATCAAGATTGCTCAAAAACCTCGGAGATATGCGCCTTTGTATCGCAGAAAGTGTACATAAAGCACAATTAAAGGGTACATTATGTAAGCTTGCATAGTTTTACATGTCCAAATATGGAGATAAGAACGGTGTTTGTTTACATTTTGTCTGCAGAGTGTATAAAAGCTTGCGTATACACGCTTTTTTGCGATACAAAAAGGCGCATATCTCCGAGGTTTTTTGAGCAATCGTGATGAAACTTTCAGGATATTACGGGCAATATGTGGGCAATATGATCCTGGAGTAGCTAACATTTTTGAGTCTCAGAAGCTGAGATATGGCAAATAAATCGGTTTTTCGTTGATAACTCAGACATTTTTTGAGGTAGACATTTCAAATTTTTGGTGCAAAATTGTATCATACATACCTATGACATCCCAAAGTTTCATTAAGAAACTCCAAACACAACTAAAGTTACAGCGCGTTACTTTTGTAACGTTCTTTTTGGCCCACCCGGTATATAAGTGGTGCCACTCAGACGCGGTTGATTACATTTACTCCTATCCATCCGTGTTACCATGTTTACTTTGTGTCATGGTTTATTTCTGATTTAGCGATCGAAATATGTGTTTTATTTCTTTTGCAACCTTGTTTATCTTTCGCTAGTTCTAATTTAAGAATTAAGATCGGGATTAAGATAGTGCATAGAAGCATATTACCGAAATCTTGCGGCACCATAATTCCCGCTTAGATTTCCGTCAGTGACGTAGCGGCCAGAGGTTATGCAGACTATGCATTGCATGCCCTGAAAGAGTCCCTTGCATAGTACATTGCAGTTTTCATAATATATAATTTGAACTTTTGTGTCAGTTGTTTAACTTTATCAAATGCTTGATAGTAGCGTACGCTTCGTTTTTGTTTTCGACAGTATCAAACTTTCATAGCTATTTGAGTCCTGCATACCCGTTAAAGTTATCTATGTTTGCTCCATCCGTACTATTTAGACCTCAACTTTCACATTTGATCGTCGTTCTTTTGAATTTATTTGTTCGATTGACCTTAACACGATGATGATGTCACATTTTAGTATTGTAGCTTTTACGGAATTACTCGTTTCGATCATGCAGTTATCTAACAGGCTTATTAGTTTATTGTTCCTTTTAGTGAGCCGGCACTGAGCCGTACCGCAAATGATCCAAAAAATTGAGTCCCCAGCTTCCCAGACTTAAAAAAGGAGCCAAAATGTGTAATCCACGGAGTCAAGACTCAAATTCCCGTAATCCGAAACCCAATGCGCGGCAAGCCGAGACTCAATGCGCGGCAAGCCGAGACTCATAATCCAGTAATCCGGTACTTAAGTCGGTGATCCAAAGGACTGAGCCAATGAGCCATTATAATGAGCCAATGATCCGAGACTCACTGAAATCCAAGCCATGAGCCAGAGACTTACGGCTTGGATCGTGTTTATGAATACAAAATTTTTGACTTACTTTTTTGAGTCTCGGATTTGAGTCTCTGGCTTAAGTCTCAGACTCATTCTTATGAATAACCCCTTAAGTTATAACGAAAAACTTCAGGTAAATAATTGGTGATTGATCGATAATGCCTATTATTGCAATCGGAACAATCATATTATTGGATAGACGGCTTACCAGAAGTAAGAATAAGGTTGAAAACTGCTTTAATTTCTCTTCAATCTTCTTATCTCTGGAAATTATGCTCCATCCGTGCTGCAATTTTGAATCAACCCAGTCTCTTAACTCTAGAAGGTTATTCTATGGATAAAAAGGGATGGAGGAAACTAGTGTGTCACTATGATAACAAATTTATGTACCTGAAGCATTTACTGTATAAGATTTACTGTATTTCTATTGAACAAATCGCGATATTATGCAATCATTGAAATAACAAAACTTACATTGTAGCAAGAAAAGAAAACCATAGACAGTGCTTTCTCTGAATCACTCAGCTCATTGATTTGTCTGGGTTTCTTTTTTCTGAATTTGAGATTATTCATTCTATTGCAAAGAGCGTTAAAGCTCATTTGGGCAAAAAGGGAAGATACGAAAGTGATGTACTGGTAGGTTGTCAAAAACCAATAAAGCAATAAGTATACCTACCAAGGAATTACGGAATTATATGGCGAAAAAGTACTGATTTAAATCCTTCGAGGAATCATGGGGTTGTCGTCAAATTTTTGGTATATAATAATACAACCAGTTCATGGGAAAAAAATTCCTGTTAGAAAGTTAAGTACTTCCTCACCTTATCTGTATTAACTGATCGAATAGTTAGCAGTTCCTATCTACTCAATGCGAGTTTTTGCTTGAATTTGGGCTAAAAAGCTTTTTCATCTACTCAATGAGGTCAGGACAATTTCTATTGTCGGTTATTAGGATACCTACAAACTTAAACGCATGGATGATATAGTATTGTATCATCCGCCACCCAGTTCGTTTGCCGAACTTTTTAACAGAAGATTGTGTGGCTAATTAGTGATTTACTAAATTTGTGTGTGCTGTAATGTGTGATGCTTTACAGTTTAGCTACAGTGACAATTGGCATCTCGTGTGATTTCTGGTTGATTTAATTCAGTTCTATTGTCATCATTAATTTGTATATTTATTTCATAGCCCTAATAATGGGTACCCCACCGTGGGTTTTGAACAAACAAACGAAATGATTTAATAAAACATGTTACCCGAGAAGGGTAATTTAAACCATATGCTTAGGGTAAAATGGTTTTTCGACGATAACTTGAGAACGCATTACGCAAAGAGGCCCGACCTCAAAACCACGTTCTACCTCCCATAATGTGCTCATTCTGCATACCCTGGTGTATTCGTATGGTTCTGTAAGACCTTCAGTTCTTATTATTCGCGACAAAAGGGCAATTTTGGCCATTGGCATTTAGCATGGGGCTAAATTAAGGGTTTTTAGCGATAACTCAGAAACGGAAGAGGAACGACCTCAAACCACGTTCTACCCCCAAAATGTGCTCATTTCTGCATAGCCTAGTGTATTTGTTTAATTCTGTTAGACCTTCAGTTCTTATTTATGACAAAGGGCAATTTCGGCCATTCGGCGTGGGGCTAAAAAGGGTTTTGGCGTAACTCGAGAACAGAAGAGGTGACCTCGAAACCGTTCTACCCCCATAATGCGCTCATTCTGCATAGCCTAGTGTATTTGTTTAGTTCTGTATCTTCAATCAGAAGCCGAGATATCGTTGCTCGAGTTCATGCCCTTACGGAGAAAAGGTTCAAAATGGGGTTCCCTAACCTGATTTTGGAAAGTTTTTTTTCGGTATCTGGACCCATGAACTACCGAAAAACGCTCAGACCTAGTGTACTATTTACTTCACACTGTGTTACTGTCCTACCCTTATTAAAACAGAGATCGCGATCTATCACTAATTGCTCTTTTACCTTGTTTGAAAGTTATATACTGAATTAAGAGTTTCTTGCAATGAGTACGAAACTCTATATTTTCGAAATTAATAACTTTTCCAAGTTAATTAAAAAGATGTTATAATTTGAGGTGTTAGAAATTTCGAATTTGTCACCAGGACTCTACCCTTCGATAACGGAAGACTGTGAACTTTTCAGAAGTTGATTGAAAGGTGTTAGAAATATCAGAGGTTTGCCGGTGCTTTGTCGTTGCTTTAAATATGACTGACAACCTTTGAAGCAACCATTCCTTGCACGATAAAGACTTATCTCTGATAGGAAACAACAGATTCTACGATGTTATCTGGCTTACTTTCCTCGGTTTCTTGGCTCATCTTGGCTTCTGCAAGTTCGACTCACGAGAAGTTTTGAATCTGGTGAACAGTCTGAAAGATCAAGATGATGTGGACATGGAGGAACTGCTAACACTCGAAGATAAGTTTAGAGAGGAGTTGGCTCTACATAAAGATAGGGTGATGTACTCCGACATAGAACTTCTAAACGAAGATGAGGAATGGATGAGCCCAGTGACGATGACGCCGTGGAGGATGATACTGATGACGATATCTCTGATGTTCCTGACGCACTGGATTGGCGGGACTTTGGCATGGTCCACAGGCCTATCTGGCAAGGGATGTGGATCCTGTGGATTCGTATCAGAACCCAGGCACTAGAATCCCGGATTGCCATTGCATCTGAAAACTACATCCCATACTCCATACAAAACTTTATGAATTGCAAAGGAAGAATATGCGGGGCAGCCATACTCTGTAACAACTAATGCAAGAATCCCCCGGTTTTTTACCCCCCCAAAAATTTTTGAATTTTGAGTCGGGAAATTTAAATTTAAAAAAAATCCCTTGGTTTCTTTTGGTTCTTTTGTTCATTTATGCCTCAAACCTTAAAAAAAAACCGAATTATTATTTTCCATTTTGCCGAAATCTTTTTCAAGAAAATGGAAAAAAAATCGGTTTTGAATCGTTTGTCAAAAAATTAACCTTGGAATTTGTTAAACTTGGTTTTTGTTATTACCCTACACAACTGTAAGTATGAAACAAATGTTGTGTGTTTCCATTTTAAACAAAAATCTCATTTCAAGAAATGGACAAAAATGGTTTTAAAGTCGTTTTAAATTCACTTAATTTGTTAAACTTTTTTTTAAAAACTTTAGCCCTAAACAAACTGAAAAGAAAAAAATCGTATGTTTTTCCCAAAAACAAAGGAAATCTCTTAAAAAAAGTGGTAAAACGGCTTTAAAGTCTTAATCAAAAAACATTGGGAATTTGTTGAAATTTGGGTTTTTATTTTTCATTAGTCAAGGGACATATTGTATGAAACAAATTTGGGTTTCATTTTAAACAAAAGGGAAATCTTTTCAAAAAAGTGGTAAAAAATGGGCTTCAAAGTCGGTTTAATCAAAAACATTGGAAGAAAACGGAATGTTTTTGTATTTTTAACACCTGTGTATGCAATCTTCTGTAGTTTCCTTTTAAGAACCAAATTCTAATTTCAAAAAAGGGGAAAAGTGGCTTTGATTTAATCAAAAACCACACCTTGGAATTTGTTGAAACTTTCTTTAAATGTTCATTGTATGTCAATAAAAATTGAAACTACAAACAGAAAATCGTTTGTAGTTTCCAGTTTTTGAAAACATACAATGAACATATCAACAAAAGTGTTCTAAAAATCGGCTTTAAAGTCATTCAATCAAAAATGCGACTTGGAATTTGTTGACACTTGTTTGGTGATTTGAGGGACATACAATGAACATATAAAAATGAAAACAAATTCCAGATTCGTTTCTATAAACCGACTTTGAAAGCCATTTTGTACCACTTTTCTTGAACATATAAACCAAGTTTTAAATAAATTCACACATACGATAGTTTTGATTAAACCAATGAACATATACTTTCAGCTCTTTGTAAAATTAATTTGTCTTGATATGGGAGATTTCTTGTGTTCTAAAATGGATACTCGCATGATTCGTTTCATGCTTTGTTGTTGTGTTGAGGGACATACAATGAACATATGACTTTGAAGCCGATTTTGTACCACTTTTCTTGATTTGGGTGATTTCCTTGTGTTCTAAAAATGGATACTACACATACGATTCGTTTCATACTTTACAGCTGTGTGAACATATGAACCAAGTTTCAAATAAATTCCAAGGCGTGTTTTCGATTAAATCGACTTTAATGCCAATTTTGTACCACTTTCTTGAAATGAGAGATTTCCTTGTGTTCTAAAATGGAAACTACACATACGATTCGTTTCATACTTTACAGCTGTGTTGAAGGACATACAATGAACATATAAACCAAGTTTCAACAAATTCCAAGGCGTAGTTTTTGATTAAATCGACTTTGAAGCCGATTTTGTACCACTTTTCTTGATATGAGAGATTTCCTTGTGTTCTAAAATTGAAACTACACATACGATTCGTTTCATACTCTACAGTTGTGTTGAGGGACATACAATGAACATATAAACCAAGTTTCAACAAATTCCAGGGTGTAGTTTTTGATTAAACCGACTTTGAAGCCGATTTTGTACCACTTTTCTTGAAATGAGATTTCCTTGTGTTCTAAAATTGAAACTACACATACGATTCGTTTCATACTCTACAGTTGTGTTGAGGAACATACAATGAACATATAAACCAAGTTTCAACAAATTCCAAGGCGTAGTTTTTGATTAAATCGACTTTGAAGCCGATTTCGTACCACTTTTCTTGATATGAGAGATTTCCTTGTGTTCTAAAATGGAAACTACACATACGATTCGTTTCATACTTTACAGCTGTGTTGAGGGACATACAATGAACATATAAACCAAGTTTCAACAAATTCCAAGGCGTAGTTTTTGATTAAATCGACTTTGAAGCCGATTTCGTACCACTTTTCTTGATATGAGAGATTTCCTTGTGTTCTAAAATGGAAACTACACATACGATTCGTTTCATACTTTACAGCTGTGTTGAGGGACATACAATGAACATATGAACCAAGTTTCAACAAATTCCAAGGCGTAGTTTTTGATTAAATCGACTTTAATGCCAATTTTGTACCACTTTCTTGAAATGAGAGATTTCCTTGTGTTCTAAAATGGAAACTACACATACGATTCGTTTCATACTTTACAGTTGTGTTGAGGGACATACAATGAACATATAAACCAAGTTTCAACAAATTCCAAGGTGAAGTTTTTGATTAAACGGACTTTGAAGCCGATTTTGTACCACTTTTCTTGATATGGGAGATTTCCTTGTGTTCTAAAATGGATACTACACATACGATTCGTTTCATACTTTACAGCTGTGTTGAGGGACATGCAATGAACATATAAACCAAGTTTTAACAAATTCTAAGGTGTAGTTTTTGATTAAACCGACTTTGAAGCCGATTTTGTACCACTTTCTTGAAATGAGAGATTTCCTTGTGTTCTAAAATGGATACTACACATACGATTCGTTTCAAACATTACAATTGTGTTGCGGGACATACAATGAACATATAAACCAAGTTTCAACAAATTCCAAGGTGTAGTTTCTGAATTAAACGACTTTGTACCACTTTTGTACCATATTGTACCACTTTTTGCAAAATGGTACAAGTGGGACATGGAAGTCCGACTCTTTTTCTCTCAGTAGATGTTCGAGCTTAAAATTGTCACAAAGATTACCAATCAGTCCTCAACAAATAAAAACTTGCAACGCGCATGGAGCTCAACACAAGCAACCGGATACGTCACGCTATTTCTGATTAAATACAGAGATATTGAGTTTCGCTTGCATTTTACCAACCAAGTGCAAAATTGTCAGGTATTTATGTTATGGTAATGTGCAGTGACGTCATAATATATTCACAATGTCAATGCCAGTAACGTATCCAGGATTTGAGATCAGGATAAGCAAAATATTCCCTGGGTATGTAGATTTTCACAGTTGACTGGCAAATTAGGCCAAATCAGCTATGATCAAAAACTTCATCAAAATTTGACGCTGGCTGTGTCACTGGGATAGGGGTCATTTTACTGTGAGGTTTGGGTCGGTGGGTCTCTTCAGAGAGACTTTTTCGATTCAGCAGTCAGCACGGATATGATTGCATGTATTGTGAAATGCAGTGCGCCGCGCACTGATGAAGAAATTATTTGGTTACGTTCAAAACAAAAAATATTCTGAAGGAGCAGTTTGAAATTAGGAAAATCCCCATGGCAACGTGGAGCCCCTATATCCCTGCCACATGCTCATTTCCAGTTGCCTGCTTTGCATTTTGCTCACAACTGATAACTTTTGCTGATCGTTCGAACGTTTCATTGAAAATGAAGATGTCAAAGACTTTGAAGAAAGTGACGAAATGTTTCAGGAAGAAGAAGAGTGACAGGGTTTACGTATACGATGAGGAGGTAGAAGCATACAGGAGGTCAAGGTTCGCACGGTTCTACGGGGCCTTGGGGTTCATCCACGTTCCACAGCGCCAGAAGTATCAGCCTGAGGTTAGGGAGTCTTCTCCACTCCCACTCCCCTCCCGCAGCACTAGTGTGCAGGGGGAGGAGTGGGAGGTGGAGGGGGTGGAAGTCCTCACTCTCGAGGGGGACTTGCCACCCCGAACAGAGGAGGGGGAACAGTTGGAGCCCCTATCCGTCATAATAGCCTGGGAATACCCAGAAGAACAAATGCCTGTTTTTCTGGATTTCCACTATTTTGACAGGGGTTACTAGTTAGGTTAAGGAGCCATTTTCATTTGTTCGTAGGTTCATGTCAACTCACAAATATTCATATATTTATGACGACCATACGGTCCGATGTCGTTTGAATTTGTTGAGGCGATTTGAACCTGATAGCATGTCCTGTGACTATCCATATTTCCAACTGTGCTACTAAGTTCAACGTGACTCGATCGAAATCCAAACATTTATGACGACCAAATGGTCTGATGTCGTTTGATTTTGTTCGGGAAACTTTGGACTTGTGTACATCATATTTTAGGGTATAGTTTACTTATCGGGTTTTTGGTCAACTTAATTTGAACAAAATTCAAACATTTATGACGACCAATTGGTCTGATGTCGTTTGATTTGTTTGAGAAAAGTTAGATCAGATATTTAATGATGGGAAATAGGGATTGATGAAATGACAATATTTATTATCGCTAACCATACTTTGCAGCAAACAGGTAGGTATTAACAATTCCAGGTTTAATTAAGACAAGTCCTCCTCTGCTGGTGTCATCAGGTAAAACAACATTTCATTAGTTTTGCATTTCACTTTCAGCACATTTTTCCTGACTTTTCTAGTCATGCTTTGGTTGCAATTAAAGTCATTGATTCTGCCTTTGTTTCATTTTTATAGTTTTATGCACGGTGATACTATTTTGATTTTTAACATCAATTTCATTTCAGGGGACAGGGGCCTATAATCTTTAGGCTATCAACACAACCAGCCACACTCGATGTAATTGCTACAGCCAAACTCAGATTTTGCAGACAGATGACGACATAATCAGAGTTTGCAGACAGAATCATAATAATATAATAATGACGCTTGCGAAGATCCTACCAACAACGGGGACTGAAAAGATCACAAAGAAGACATATGACGAAAGGGATTCCATCATCAGATATACGAAGAAGACATCGAATTCATTGTTGATTATAATATCCAAATACAGCTGTCATGGCTTTAAGTTTTCTTATTACAATACTTTTTAGATTTCCAAACACAATTTTAATAGTGGGTCACTTGAGAGGGTCAATTCTGCGCCGATAGGACAATAACGGATCATGATTTGAGATCTGAACATGCTAAATATTCTAAGGGTAGGTATGCAGATTTTCACAGTTGACTGGCCTAATCAGCTATGATTAAATACCCTCTGGCTACGTCACTGGTCAATGCTTTACATAGTAAAAGCCACAGTTCGAAGAGTGGGCGGAGACAGAGAGAGGGAGAGAGCCCTCCAGGCTCCAGCGGTACAAACATGATACTTTAATTAACGGAATCAGACGGAATTCATTTATATTAATAATTTCAAAGTGTTCGTGCATCTGTGTATGTATGTGTGTGTAATGCGTTTGTAAGAAGTTATTTTAGTATTTTTGATCGCTTTTTTCGGGAAAATCTTCACCCAATTAAGAGGATTATTCATATCTATGATAAATTTGAATTGGACCATCCGTTAATTAGTTATTTGCATAATAAATATCATGCGTTTACTAATGCTAATATATTCTGTGTGTATATATAATATAGGTGATCTCGAATTACAAAGTATAACAAGTAAAAGGCTAATTTGATCGTCCGGTGTGTTGTGTGGTGCATTTCCGTGAATATCTGTAATCCTCGGTAAGCGGTAGCATGTTAAGGTGATACCTAGGTGATCCAATCACTTTACACATTCCATGATGACGTTATGAAGCAAGTAGCTGTTGGCTGCTGGATACAAGATGAACCACAGGTTGATTTTTTCCGCAAATCTTCGCGGGCAAACGCTAGTATATAAGTATATAATGTTCTTGTAAAAATTGTGACATAAATTTCATTGACCCTCAACGGGCTTCATGAAAAATTGTGACGATTTTGTGACAATAATGCCCGACACCTTCTCTTCTCTCCAGTTGATGTTCTAACCCAAAATTGTCATGATTTTACAGGAATTGTACCTATTGATCCTCAACAAAGAATGCGGCGGCGCGGCGCGTTCCGTAGCTGGACACGAACAAGCTCGACTACGAATTTTTAAGAATATCTGTAATCGATATCATGATACGGATATGGTTTCATTCAAGCATCCACTCAGCTCAATTAAAATTACGTCAGCCGAACCGCCTAAAACATAGAACGTGATATCGAGCAGGCATAATGCAGGCCGCAAAGCCACAGAGAGCTCTTCGGTGATACTTTAATTGACGGAAATTTCGTAAAATCCATGACAAGAATGGAGAGGAACCTCTTGTAAAATCCTGACACTTTTATGACAAAAATGCTAGAACACCTTCTCATTAAATTCCAGTAGGACTTTCGACCAAAAGGGAACCAAATCGTGCGCGGAAATAAGCGTTTTCACGAAATAACTTGGAAATATACGATCAATTATTTTTTCAAAATATTGAAATAAGAAAGTTAGCCACAGACTGATGATTACTAATGAGAATTTGTTGCATTCAGCATTCAAGAGTGATGACTAGATAATGTCATCTATGCTATTGTTCTCCGAAATGGTCCAAAAATGACAAAAATTCGATTTTGGGCATGTCCCCACCATTTAAATTTTCTGAAATTTTGCAGAGATGTTCATTTTATCATTAAAACCCATCGGTAAGAGAAATTTTGAGTAAATCGACTTTTTCGAAATTTGTACGCATTCAAAATATATCCTTGCGTTTCAAGTCATATCTCGATTTGGCACATAGAAATTCCTTGAAACTTACAGTACACTCCAATTATGTGCCCCAAGATATCCTGAAAGTTTGGTGAAAATCGGTAAGAGAAATTTTGAGTAAATCGACTTTTCGAAATTTGTACGCATTCAAAATATATCCTTGCGTTTCAAGTCATATCTCGGTTTGGCACATAGAAATTCCTTGAAACTTACACAGTACACTCCAATTATGTGCCCCAGATATCCTGAAAGTTTGGTGAAAATCGGTAAGAGAATTTTGAGTAAATCGACTTTTTCGAAATTTGTACGCATTCAAAATATATCCTTGCGTTTCAAGTCATATCTCGGATTTGGCACATAAAATTCACAGAAACTTACACAGTACACTCAATTATATTGCTAAGATATCCTGAAAGTTTGGTGAAAATCGGTAAGAGAAATTTGAGTAAAATCGACTTTTCGAAATTTGTACGCGGCGTACATTGCGTACAAAGTTAACTCTTCTCTCCCAGTAGATGTTCGAGCTTAAAAATTGTCTAAAGATTACCAATCAGTCTCAACAAATAAAAACTTGCAATGCGCATGGAGCTCAACACAAGCAATCGGATACGTCACGCTGTTTCTGATTAACTACAGAGATATTGAGTTTCACTTGCATTTTACCAACCAAGGGCAAAAATGTCAGGTATTTATGTCATGGTAATGTGCAGTGACGTCATAATATATTCATAATTTCAATGCCAGTAACGTATCCAGGATTTGAGATTAGGATAAGCAAAATATTCCCTGGGTATGTAGATTTTCACAGTTGACTGGCAAATTAGGCCAAATCAGCTATGATCAAAAACTACATCAAAATTTGACACTGGCTGTGTCACTGGGATAGGGGTCATTTTACTGTGAGGTTTGGGTCGGTGGGTCACTTCAGAGAGACTTTTCCGATTCAGCATCCAGCACGGATATGATTGCATGTATTGTGAAATGCAGTGCGCCGCGCACTGATGAAGAAATTATTTGGTTACGTGCAAAACAAAAAATATTCTGAAGGAGCAGTTTGAAATTAGTAAAATCCCCATGGCAACGTGGAGCCCCTATATCCCTGCCACATGCTCATTTCCAGTTGCCCGCTTTGCATTTTGCTCACAACTGATAACTTTTGCTGATCGTTTTAAACTTAACAACACTACTTATTACAATCAAATTTGAGGACCCCGAGCTCAATACTTTGAACCGGACTTGCTGTGGCATTGCTGCGTTTTCCTGTGGGATACCAGGAGTGCAATGCCACAGAGAGGAAAGTTTGAAGAGGAGGGGGAGGAGTCCTCAGATCCATTACAGGATGACATGGCTGATGGCAGGGACGAGGGCTCCTCCTCCCACAAAGAAAAGACTGGTAGTGTCACGCCGGGTACTACGACAGCACAGAGTCCCGGGGGCGCTACTGAAGACACGGATCATGAGGTTTCATTCAACGGCCAGCCAGCCAGAGCCCTTGTTTTCCGTTCACCTACTCCACCAAGATCTCGCAAAAAGAGTCCAGGACGGCCCAAGAAGGTCCAGAGGACTAGTACACCCATAACGGACTGTGTAACAGAGGATGTAAACTGTCCCGTTTGTAAGTGTGATGTCCCTGATGATGGGAAGGGTCTGATGTGCGATGGATGTCAAGTATGGTTCCACTGTTCATGTTTGATCATATCAGATGAGGAATATGAAGATCTCAGCAACTCTGATCAGTCATGGTGTTGTATGAGTTGTAATGCAGGGGATGTAAATCAGCTGAAGTGGGGAGAGTTGAAGGGTGAGAAAGCTATTCAGCAAGTTGTTAAGGGTGTGTACAAAGAGATCACTAAGTGGAAGAAGAACTTGTTTTTGTTGCCACGAGGGAAAGCAGGTGTTCAGTTCATTAAAGAGGCGACCAGGCTCATATACCTGTTCACTGACAACACAGCCTGGAGAGGACTATCTCTATCTATGCTTCATGTTTTTATCCCTCTCATGCTACAGAAGCCCTCTGCTAACTCCAAGGCTAAGGCCAATGCCAAATTTCTTGCAGCAAGACTCGCTAAGTGGAGTGAAGGGAATTTGCAGAGCCTCATGGATGAAGCAAGAGAGATTCAAACACGTCTGAGTCATTCACTGAAGTCGAAAGAGCTGAACTGTCGTGTAGCTTTCTCTAGACTGATGTTACTGGGACAAGTAGGAAAGGCAACCAAACTGATTAACAACAACAGTGACATAAAGGGTGTTCATAGACTGACTCGGATTGTGAAAACAGTACTTGCCTGCAAGCATCCCGATGGCAAACCAGCACCCCCTGAGCTGAAGATGGAAATTAAGACCCCTGAACCCCAACCCGTGATTTTCGAACAGATCGATGCACAGCTCGTTTACAAAGCCGCAAAAACCTTGCACGGGTCAGGTGGCCCCACATTAATCGATGCGGATGCCTGGAAACACATACTGTGTTGTAAATCTTATGGAAAGGCATCAGAGAAATTATGTGAGGCCATTGCTGAGCTAGCAAAGATGCTCAGTACTAACTCAATCGCCCCAGATGCTCTTGAAGAACTTCTATCTTGTCGATTGGTACCTCTTGACAAAGGCAACGATCAAAATGGAAGAATTGGAGTGAGACCTGTTGGCGTCGGTGAAGTTCTGAGGCGGATTGTTGGGAAGCTGGTAATCGGTGTGCTGAAAACCGACATTCAGAATGCTGCTGGTCCCCTCCAGACATGTGCAGGTCTGAAAGGGGGGATAGAGGCCGCCATCCATGCCACTAGGGATCTGTGGGAATTGTCGGATACTCAAGGTGTATTGCTTGTAGATGCAGACAACGCTTTCAACTCCATCAACAGAGAGCTTGCTGTACACAACATCCGAGAACTGTGCCCACCTCTACATAAGTTCATTGTTAACACCTATCAGAAGCCAGCTATGCTTGTTGTCAGTGACGGTCAGACAACCGAATACATGGGCTCCTTTGAAGGCTGTACTCAGGGTGATGTGGCTGCGATGGCATTCTATGCTCTGGGTATCAAACCGCTTATCTCGGAGTTGGCATCAGCAGTGGATTCTTCTGCATGCAAGCAAGTGTGGTATGCAGATGATTCTACTGCTGCTGGAAAGCTCATTGAGATCCGGAAGTGGTGGGATATCCTGTGTAGGAGTGGACCACAATACGGCTATCATCCTAAACCATCTAAAACAGTTCTCATTGTCAAGCAAGAACATGCTCAGATGGCCAAGCAACTGTTCAAGGGAACCGGTATAAAGTTATCTAGTGAAGGTGAACGTCATTTGGGGGCTGTGATTGGAACAGAGGCCTTCCGTAAGAGCTATGTGGTGGACAAGGTGTCTAAGTGGGTTAAAGATGTTGAGGAACTTTCGGAAATAGGAAAGGACGACCCACAGTCAGCATATGCAGCATACACCAAGGCACTGTGCCATAGATGGACCTTTGTTCAGCGGACAATCCCTGATATTTCCGATCTGTTTGAGCCACTGGAGGACGTCATAAGGGACAAACTTCTACCTGCACTTATTGGGAGGCAAATCTCAGATGCAGAACGAGTATTGTTCACTCTCCCTGTCAGACTTGGTGGACTGGGTATATCCAATCCAGCTGAAAGTTCTGAGTTCGAGTTTCAAACATCGGAAAAAATCACAAACAGTCTCAAAACATTGATCACTGACCAACAATCAAGTCTGGATGGATATCAGTTTGAGAAAGTTACAGAACTCACTAGGGACTGTATGAAGAACAAAGAAGTGAAGATGCTCAGAAAAGTCACTGACATTATTTCTAGTACTTCTGATGATAAGTTGAAGAGGTCCATAAGTCTAGCTCAAGAAAAGGGTGCCGGGGCATGGCTTACAGTTCTCCCCATTGGTTCCCTTGGATGGGTGCTCAACAAGGAGGAGTTTCGGGACGCACTCAGGCTCAGGTATGGATGGCAGATCCCCAACATTCCAGCACTTTGTGTTTGTGGAAAGAAGAATTCGGTAGACCACACCCTTACTTGTAAAAATGGTGGCTACCTAATCTTCAGACACAATAAAGTTCGTGATACAAATGTTGCGTTTCTTGCGGAAGTATGTCATGATGTCAAGACCGAGCCAGAGCTGATCCCAATCGCCTCTCGTGAGCACATTCCAGGAAACTCCGAGGATAAGGCCCGCCTTGACATCTCTGCTCGGGGGCTCTGGGGACCTTTTCAGAGAACAATGTTTGATGTGAGGATTTTCCATCCTAATGCAGACTCCTACAAGGACAGAGACATCAAAGCAGTATACACACAGCACGAAAATATCAAGAGGAAGAACTATGAGCAGCGAGTGATTCAAGTAGAGAAGTGCAGTTTCACTCCTCTAGTGTATAGTACTTTGGGAGGGATGGCACCTCAAGCCAGAGTCTTTCATCGTAGACTAGCCGAACTTGTAGCTGAGAAGACTCATGAGGAATACAGGGACGTGATGAGTTTGATGAGAACCAAGCTATCGTTTGCACTTCTCAAGAGTGTGCTGATATCAGTGAGGGGTTCCCGAGGGAGACAACTACGCAATGTTGAGCTTCCGATCTCTGACATATCGTTTAATTTAATTCCGGATGGGTTGTCAGAGAGTTATTCCTCGCCTAAATTCTAAAGTTTCCTTTGCTGGTATTGTTGGCCATATTAGTAAGATAATTAAAGTGATGATTCACGGGTATTTTGGAAGATGATTGCTGTATGTATCTATTTATTTAAAACATGACATTGCTGATCGTTCGAACGTTTCATTGAAAATGAAGATGTCAAAGACTTTGAAGAAAGTGACGAAATGTTTCAGGAAGAAGAGGAGTGACAGGGTTTACATATACGATGAGGAGGTAGAAGCATATAGAAGGTCAGGGTTCGCACGGTTCTACGGGGCGTTGGGGTTCATTCACGTTCCACAGCGCCAGAAGTATCAGCCTGAGGTTAGGGAGTCTCCACTCCCACTCCCCTCCCCCAGCACCAGTGTGGAGGGGGAGGAGTGGGAGGTGGAGGGGTTGGAGGTCCTCACTCTCGAGGGGGACTTGCCACCCCGAACAGAGGAGGGGGAACAGTTGGAGCCCCTACCCGTCATAATAGCCTGGGAATACCCAGAAGAACAAATGCCTGTTTTTCTGGATTTCCACTATTTTGACAGGGGTTACTAGTTAGGTTTAGGAGTCATTTTCATTTGTTCTTAGGTTCATGTCAACTCACAAATATTCAGATATTTATGACGACCATACGGTCCGATGTCGTTTGAATTTGTTGAGGCGATTTGAACCTGATAACATGTCCTGTGATTATCCATATTTCCAACTGTGCTACTAAGTTCAACGTGACTCGATCGAAATCCAAACATTTATGACGACCGAATGGTCTGATGCCGTTTGATTTTGTTCGGGAAACTTTGGACTTGTGTACATCATATTTTAGGGTATAGTTTACTTATCGTGTTTTGGTCAACTTAACTTGAACAAAATTCAAACATTTATGACGACCAATTGGTCTGATGTCGTTTGATTTTGTTTGAGAAGTGTTAGATCAGATATTTAATGATGGGAAATAGGGATTGATGAAATGACAATATTTATTATCGCTAACCATACTTTGCAGCAAACAGGTAGGTATTAACAATTCCAGGTTTCAGACAAGTGCTCCTCTGCTGGTGTCATCAGGTAAAACAACATTTCATTAGTTTTGCATTTCACTTTCAGCACATTTTTCCTGACTTTTCTAGTCATGCTTTGGTTGCAATTAAAGTCATTGAATCTGCCTTTGTTTCATTTTTATAGTTTTATGCACAATGATACTATATTGATTTTTAACATCAATTTCATTTCAGGGCCTATAATCTTTAGGCTATCAAAACAACCAGCCACACTCGATGTAATTCCTACAGCCAAACTCAGATTTTGCAGACAGATGACGACATAATCAGAGTTTGCAGACAGAATCATAATGACGCTTGCGAGGAGTTCATGATTCCGCCAAAGTGGATACAAATTGGATACACTTGGATACACTTGAGAAAATTTTCTCAACTTTTGAGAAAATGGTTTTTTGCGTGTTTTAAGGCCTGAAAATGTCTACAAATGGTCGGAACATAGTAGTAGAGCTAATACGAGTTGCCCTAGATAGTTTTTAGAGTCTTGGTCACTTTTAGGGCCCTACGATGGGCGAAAAAAAGGCCCAAAAAGGCCGAATTTTAAAAGTGCCCAAATTTCATTTCTAACGACTCAAATGTATTTGTAGACATCTAGAAACATTCTGTGGTTTTTAGACCAAAATTCGCTATTTTCCGCCCGTGAGGTTGTATCCACTTGAGAAAATGTTGAGAAAATGTTTTTTGCGTGTTTTAAGGCCTGGAAATGTCTAAATGGTTTGGAACATGGTTTTGCGTTATAAGCAGCCTGAAATCATTGAAACATTCAGGCCTTAAAACACGTAGTATTTCAACATTTTCAAGTGTATCCACATTTTCTCAAGTCCATTTTCTCAAGTGGATACAACCTCACGGGCGGAAATAGTTGAATTTTGGTCTAAAAAACCACAGAAGTTTCCTAGGATGTCTACAAAATTTGAGTCGTTAGAAATGAAATTTGGACAATTTTAAAATCTTGGCCTTTTGTCTTTTTTCGCCCATCAGAAATCTTAAAAAGCACCAAATTCCTAAAACTATCTAGGTAACCTGTATTAGCTATACTACTATGTTCCAATCCATTTGTAGACATTTCCAGGCCTTAAAACACGCAAAAACCATTTTCTCAATATTTCAAGTGTATCCACATTTCTCAAGTCCATTTTCTCAAGTGGATACAACTCACTCACGGGCGGAAATAAGCGAATTTTGGTCTAAAAACCACACAGAATGTTTCCTGAGATGTCTAAAAATACATTTGAGTCGTTAGAAATGAAATTTGGGCAATTTTAAAATTCGGCCTTTTTGGCCCATCGTAGGGCCCAAAAGTGACCAAGACTCTTAAAAATTATCTAGGGTAACTTGTATTGACTCCGCAGTCATGATTCACAATCACTTACAGTCACTTTCAAGGAATTGAGAAAATTTTCTCAACTGGATCCATCTCAATCGCTTATAATGAGCGCGCGCGGATTTTCTCAATTTGTATCCACCTCGCGGAATCATCTACTGCTTGCGAGGATCCTACCAACAACGGGGACTGAAAAGATCACAAAATGACCAGATGACGATTGTGGGATTCCATCAGATCTACGAAGAAACATCAATTCATTGTTGATTATAATTCAAAATACAGCTGTCATGGCTTTAAGTTTTCTTACTACAATACTTTTGAGATTTTCAAACACAATTTAATGAATGACTTTTATGGCCTTCCACATTAATTTATCTGGGGTTATCTGATGATGAAATGTTAGGGTTCAGGAAAGCGGGTCAGTGGGTCACTTGAGAGAGGGTCAATTCTGCGCCAAATGATAGACAATAACGGTGATCATGACATTTGAGATCTGAAACATGCTACAAATATTCTAAGGGTAGGTATGCAGATTTTCACAAGTTGACAACTCCAAATTAAGCTAATCAGCTATGATTAGATATTTTCTCAAAATTTAAGACTATGCAAGGGACTTTTTCAGGGTGTGCAATGCATTATCTGCATACCCTCTGGCTACGTCACTGGTCAATGCTTGACATATTAAAAGCCACAGTTCGAAGAGTGGGAGGAGACAGAGAGAGGGAGAGAGCCCTCAAGGCTCCAGCGGTACAATCATGATACTTCAATCAACGGAATCAGACGGAATTCATATATAATGTTCTTGTAAAAATTGTGACATAAATTTCATTGAACCTCAACGGGCTTCATGTAACAAGAATTGCGCTCGTTTTCTCCAACTTCGACGAGCGCTTAAATTTCCCTCTCCCATTTAAAAATAAAGGTTGCACGTGCATTGATGATTCAATTCCATCATTTTTTCCTGTTCCCAATCGCGTTTTTGTTTTACAAAAAGGCATTGAGAAAAGGTTAGCAGAGATCGACATTTTTGGGGGTTGTGCTTATACCCCACCTTTACGTACTGTTTAATCTGAAATAGGCGGTGCTGCGCGCCACCGTATGCGTCGTTGCGGTGGTTGGTGGTACCTTTAAACTTCAAGCATCCAACTGCTCCTTTATAATATCACTCGCGTCAGAGTAGAAGCTTGGTGTAGTGGCATCCTTTGCATTGTGGGTTGCAGCCAGCTATTACAGCGTTGTAATTGTTTTGAGTTCAATGCTCTGCTCTGTTCTATTCTGATGTTGAAATTAATTCTCTCAAAAAATTTAACAATTCTTTAATCATGAAATCAAATTTTCACGGAATTAATCTAATAATTGATTGATTTCAATCACATACTCATTTGGCTTCCTTTAAGTAGCGGCAATTCGGGCAATTTACAATGGGCAGTATTAGTGCAATCAGTTATGAATGATCTAAGAATTAACGAGAGGAAAGAAAGACATAAGAGTTTGTCTAGGTTCATTATTGATAATAATGATATATCCTGGAATCTTTTATCTTAATCTTGTTCAGTAAATATTATATTGTGTATCTCAATCTTGAAAACAATTAAGGCGGGTAAAACGATAACGAACATTGCATCAGTTTGATATCTGCAACGCAACACATAAGAAAACGTAACGGCGTAAGGAAAACGGTGATCGTAATTATGAAACTCTGAACGGCGCAACTGAACGAATCTTCAATTTCAAAGAGAGTTCTACGAAATGGCGGGAACAGCGCGCTGAACCTTGGCACGTGAAACGAAATCGCCCACGTGATATTTTTATCTGCGCGCGTCAGTTCAAACTTTTAGGAGAGGGAAATATATAGCACCCGCATAACAACGAAGATTTATAAACTTATAAAATTGATTCAATGATGTTAGTATTGCGATGTGACACTTATATTGATAGAAGAAGCGCGATTGTATCATGATTTGGATGGTCACTTTTATGCTTTATCGTCAACTCATCATGTCAGTAAATAAGTCGGACAACGATTGTCGATCAAATGGGTGATGCGACTGTTTACCCCCCGAATTTTTATCCCCCGACCTTTTACCACCCTATGGTACAGGTGCGACCTTTTGCCCTCTGCTTTGCCTTCGATCTGTACTGTATTCTGAGGGGGATAAAAAGGCGCACTTCTGTCATAGACTGCGACTTTTTATCCCCCATTGAAAATGAGCTCGGTATCAAGCAGGGGGATAAAAGATCGCAGATAACAGTACAGCTGCGACCTTTTATCCCCATTCAAGCTTCGATGGGGATAAACAGTCGTACCTAACCGTAGAACTGCGACCTTTTATCCCCCTGCATCACGCCTTCAACAGCCTCATTAGCTGTCAGTATCCATCCATCTGGAAACTACTGGAGTCCTTGGAGAAGCAGAAGACACGCACGGCAGCCACCATCAACAACATCCAGAGCGGAACTTCCTTCACTCACTCTGCCAGAGGGAAGAAGAGGAACGATCGGATCAAGAAGCTGGTCTGGGAGTACACTCTTCCTCAAGCTGATAGACTTAATTGTGCCATCCATGACAGTTATAGGAAAGTTGTAGCCCACAATGTCGGGATCATTGACATAGGCCCTTTTATTTTCTGGCTTTTTCTGCTGTTGAAAGGCCTATGTCCTAACATAGGCCCCAGATTTTAGTAAAATTTTGGCATCAATCAGAGCAAAAGGGCCCATGTTGGGACATAAGCACTTTCAAAAAAAACGTTCTTTGAGTTCATAAATTTACTCTCAATGTTAATATCCCTATCAAATGGGCATATGTTAACACAGGCCCTTGTAATAAAACTCAATCCAGAGTAAATCTAAGGTTTAGTCAAAACATAGGCCCTGCTATTTTCAAAAGTAAGGCATTTAAAAAGTTCGTTTCAATGCCATGTTTTAGATCATATAGAAGGAAGTGATTTAAGCCAGGGTTTATTTTTCACATAGGCCCTTTCAAAAAAACGACGACGATATCTTGATTTATGGTTAAACTGTACAAAACACTTTTCATTTCTATAGGTACCTATGGGGATAAAAAGACGGGGGGGTAAAAAGTCGCACATGATACTTAGGGTGGTAAAAGGTCGGGGGATAAAAAGTCGGGGGTAAAAAGTCGCATACTCATCAAATGACGGCGTGTTTTAATACCAGCTCCAGGGAACAGGAAATTAAGCGCCTGCATACGGGAACAACGGGCACAAGAAATAAGCCTGCAGGCGCATTTCTTGTTCAAAATGTGTTGATTTGTTTTTCCTCCACAAATTGTTTAAAATTTCTCGTTTTTCAAACATTGGTAAAATGTGCACTTGGAGCGCGAAACCATGGTTCTGGTAAGGGCAACGCGGAGGTTAAGCTTTAGCTAGCCGATCAAATTGTTCGCTAAAATTTAAGTTAAATTTTAGCTAACAATTTGATCGGCTAGCTAAAAGTAAAGCTTAACCTCCGCAGTGCCCTAACCAGAACCATGGTTTCGTGCACAGAGTGCGCGGCAAGCGCCTCTAGTAAGGGTAACTTGCGAGCACCACGCATGATGTTGAGCTGCAGCGCCGCGCACAAAACTGGTCGATATGTACATCCATCCTGATCTTGCGGAGTGAATTGCGCGCAACTGCGCGCGCAATTAAGGTTGCTACGCGACTCCACCTGATGGTACCATTGTTGACGAAATCTCCCTCAAATATGTGGACATCTCCCTCAAATTTGTGGACATCTCCCTCAAAATTTGTGGACATATCTCCCACAAATTTTCCGGGCCCTTTTCAGAATTATTACAGTACGGATAAAGGTAGTATACACATTGTCCTAATTTTTGTCGACCCGATCCTCTCAAAATACACGATCTCTGCTAACCCTCTCATTTGCCTTTTTGTAAAACAAAAACGCAATTGGGAGGGAAAAAATTGTGACGATTTTGTGACAATAATGCCCGAACACCTTCTCTTCTCTCCAGTTGATGTTCTAGCCCAAAATTGTCATGATTTTGCAGGAATTGTACCTATTGATCCCCGACAAAGAATAGTTTTACAAAACGTGACTGTCACGAAACTGTGTTTTTAAGTTTCGGACTGAAATCCTTAATATTGTGGCTTCCACGAACACAGTTTTTAGTGTATCAGTAACGCGGTAATTACACCCCGTGTAGGTGTCATGTGTACGAACACTAGCCAATCAGCACGCAGCTATCAGACTAACGCCATAACACTGTGGTCTAAGCAAAACAATCTAAGCCAATCAGAAGTCTCAGTTTCCCCATGTGTATTTGTTTTTATACAAGCACAGAAGATGATTCTCCACACCTTGGGCCTCTATCAAATTGGAAACTGCGATGCTGAATGTGCCCAACTAAATAAGTAATAACTGAATAAATACGGAACCATCAACTTTTAGTTTGATACCGATTACCGTCTAATGAAATCGCAACCTTTAGCTACTGGCATTATCACTATCAATTATCATTGTCAAATCACGATTCCCACCCCAAGAAAGTGAGAAAGGAGAACAGCAAATCTCAGCAATGTAGAAATCTTCGAGCCGTGAACCACACCTACCATTAATGGCTGAAATATTGGTATATGGCAGGCACATTGGATATCGATTATTGGGAGATTGGGGGATTTGATTTGAGTACCTATTTGGCTCAAGGATCGGATTTAATTCAATGTGAATTTCAGCTTTCATACTTTCTAGTAGGCCACTAGACAATGTTTACCTTGTTGCTGTCACAATTTAGGGGCTGCCACACGTGGATTATAAGCTATGTCGACTATAGTCTACTCCGAGTTTTGGGGTGAAGACACACGACGTGGAGTATAAGCCACAAATCCTACGTGTGTCTTGTAGACTATTGTCAACACACGTTATCGTAACAAAATATCGAAAGCAGTTTCTTCTGAGTTCCCGGATAGGAATTGATTGACGGAATTTGACATGGTAACCTCGGATGCTCTGATGGTAACAAAACACAGGATATATCGGAAACATTACCCCTATCACTTTTCTTGCTTTTGATTGGTTTATGACACGCGTGATACAGCGTTCTGATTGGCTAGCGTTAATGTATACAACTTTTCTTGGAATTATGCACAGTGTCGACTATAGTCTACAAGACACACGTGGCTTACAAGCCATGTGGATTGTAATACCACATTTAAGACCGGCTATTTTTCATGGACTAATCTCCACACTTTTGTAGAGTGTAGTCGATACTTTCACCCAAGACACACGTATGGATAATAGTCCATGGGTAAGTTATCTACAGCACACACGTGGTTTATAAGCCATGGCTTATAGTCCATGGCTTATAGTCCATGGCTTATAAGCCACGTGTGTGCACCCTCTTACATATTTTCTTGCCACACAATAGGCCTCATTGATTGGCTGAGTATGGGAAAAATCGAATTAAATCAGCTAAGGATTTTACTTAGTCTACCTAAGGACACCTCTCGAGGTGTCCTTAAATTTTGCGTGCTAAAGTCCGGTTAAAGTTCACTTAAGGATCGAAAAACAGCAAAATCTTTATTAAAGTATGAGAATTTAGGAATCACGCAATTATATCAAGGGGTCACGCAGGCTAAGGACAGCGCTTAGGTCTCAGACTTAGTGAAATTCTTTAACCTCCCTAATTAGTCCTTAGCACGTCTATAGTGCTTGTTCGTGGAAGCCACGCTCCTAATTGGGTCTAAGGAATCCCTTAACCCTAAGTTGACCGTTCGCGAAGGACCTCCTAGACACGAACAAGCTCCTACGAATCTGTAATCGATATCATAATACGGATATGGTTTCATTCAAGCAAGTAGACAAGTGGGCGTAATCAAGCATCCACTATGCTCAATTAAAATTACGTCAGCCGAACCACCTAAGAAATAGACCGTGATATCGAGCAGACATGATACTAGCCGCAAAGCCACAGAGAGCTCTTTGTTGATACTTTAATTGACGGAAATTTCGTAAAATCCATGACAGGAATGGAGAGGAACCTCTTGTAAAATCCTGACACTTTAGTGACAAAAATGCTGCAACACCTTCTTTTTCTCTCCCAGTAGGACTTTCGACCAAAAGGTGACCAAATCGTGCGTAGAAATCTGCGTTTTCACGAAATAACTTGGAAATATACGATCAATTATTTTTTCAAAATACTGAAATAAGAAAATTAGCCACAGACTGATGATTACTAATGAGAATTTGTTGCATTCAGCATTCAAGAGTGATGACTAGATAATGTCATCTATGCTATTGTTCTCCGAAATGGTACAAAAATGACAAAAATTCGATTTTGGGCATGAAATTTAGCAGAGATGTTCATTTTATCATTAAAACCTACATTTGTCCCTATGGTTGTTCGGATATGGCCTAGCCTGGCGAGCTTAGTGGATGTCCTTGCTGAACGGCATGTTAAACAAGGAACTGAAGCTGAGAGGTTCCGTTCAGTCCGAGCAGCTATTGGGTCAAATGTTGGTATACCTACAAAGTGTGTTTCTCAACACAACCCCAGATTATCAACATCTACAAGAAACAAACGTAAGAAAATCTCAATACCCAAATATACCTGCTAACTTACCTACTAACCTGGGATGAGTTTAACTCAGCATAGCGTTGTGATCACAAAAACGGTACATGTCGATCATGAGATCATGCACTTCGTCATCAGCCACTTGATTGAGACATAAACTGTAATGACGAAAGTTCTATTAGAGTTTTAGCACGCCCAGATTATAGTAAATAATTTCATGTTTTATAGAAAATATAATTAACAATCTTTATAAATAATCATTGCTTAATTGAATGGAACGTCATCTTGAAATTACAAAGCGAGAAAAAAAATAAAAATGCATCTTAGCTTGAGTACCAAGGTAATCATTAAAAAGCTACTGCATGAAAAATTTCAAGCTTTCAATTTGGCTGAAAAACTGAATTCACAGTTTGACTGCTCATGCTCTGACCTTTGTTCATGCCATTACTCATTTAAAGTACTAACATAACTTATTAAACGCATAATTCTAGTTACAAGTATTGTAGTTATTAAGTAATCAAATTTGTGATAATACACCAAGCTATTAAAAGAGGTACAATATTTCAAAACTAAAAAGTTAAAAGGAATCAGGCAGTTGCCTACACTGAAACCATGTCATCAATTCAATATATTGATACCGAATACACTGTTTATGTAGTGTTTTAGCAGCACAATATCATCAGGTGTAAAAAAAGAAGTACTTAATAGAGATACTAGAAAAAGTCGTTATTAAATATTTATCAAAAATAAATGAGTTATGACCAGGAATTTAAATATCTAAGAAAGTTTATGTCCTCTCAATGATCATATATTAGGGATTAATTTGATTGATGAAGATTCAGGCTTTATTCCATCATCTGTATCAGGATTTGGCACTTCATCATTATCATGATCATCATTCAGATTGCTACAAAATAACTTGAGCACATGGTCTTTGAAAGCATTATTTGTGATTTCTGTTTCTTCTGGACCAGCAGTTGGATTCAAATCATCTGAAACTGGCTTTACTCTTTTTGATCTCTTCCCATTGGTATTTAGTGCCTTTTCAACCTCATTATTTTCAATATCATGGGATTTTTGTTTCTTTAATTTCCCCCGGAGTTTTCTTTTCCTTTTATTTCTGTTTGATGCACGAGGAATCCCAAGCTCTTTCATTTTATCTAAGACATCAAAAGGAACACAATCAACAGTTTTAAATTTCTTTTCATTTTGAGAAATATATATGGTAGGGAATTCTGTGACAATTTTGAACTGAAGGATTTTGCTGAGACTCTCATTAGGATCAAGTTTGTGGAAGGAGCCATCAGATATAATATCAGCTTTCATGAAGTAACTTGCATTATGATTATTCTTAAAGTAATTCAAAACAAATTTATGCTCTGAATGACAACTACTAATAACATTATACTTCCCAATAATATCATTGACAGTCATTGTTTCACAAATATCTGTTACAATCAATTTGGCAGCACAATCAGGGAAGATGAGTTCAACAGTCCAATATATTACCTTGTCTTTGATATAGTTTTTATTCATTTTCTTTCGACTAAATATTCCAGGCATATACTTGATAACAGTATTATTAGCAATGCATTGCTGCTTGATAAAATGATCAGTCTGGGAACATGATGGAATATCTGCTAGATAGCGATGAGAACTCTCAATTCCTTCCTTAACTTGTTCTAAAAACTTATAATCTGATATAAGTTTAAGATTATCAAATTCAGACATTTTCACAAACTTAGTTTTATCAGCAATACCATTACAGCTTTGTTGAGTCTTGTGCAAGTTTGAGCATGCTAAGCTACAAGTTCTGCAATTACATCTTGGACAGCAGTATTTGCTTGCTTTACCACAGCTACAAAAGGAGTTCATACCTGATGAATGATAATTTCTAATAACTTATTACTGCAATTATCATCTTACTATATATTATAATGGATATTGTGAATATTTATATATTTATTCATTTATTTATTTATGGCTGACAATTAGTATCAAGTTAGCATCAAAATTATTGCAAGAAAGTTAAAATGAATAGGAAAAATATAGAAAAATTTTTGCGGGATCATGTTGGTGTTCAAGTACATAGTTGGAGAAAAGTCTTGCAGATTGATGTCTTGAAGAAAGATTTCTTTTTAATTCAAATATGTTCTAGGGGGGGGGGGATTCACCCCTCATATTTTGGAAAACACGGATTTGATTATATATGAGTTTGCCAGGGTGACCGGAGGTGTACCAAAATTTTGATGGTGGCCTTGAGTCCATAGTTCCAACATTGCCCATGTGAAGCCTCAGGACAAAAATGGTGTCCAAAAATCGAAATTTCACTGGAAGAAGATTGAGCTTAGATATTGCTTGCATTTGATTCCTCTTTACAAGCTGATTATTTGAGTGTATTTGTTTGTCAAAACTGGATGAAAAATGATGAAGTTATGGCCATGCGAAGCGCATGCGCCAAAGTGGTAGTTGGCCTATTTTGGACCTAAAGATGGTGATTATGGCCAAATTTTTGGAGATATGAGCTTCAAACTTGTTTTGCCCATCATTTAGGTCAAAATTGATGGCCAAACAAATTTATATGTGAATTGGACCTTATTTGTCCATTTTGGCCCATGAAAACCTTCAAAAATCCACTAAATTGCTCATATCTCAGTTTGCCCTTTTGCCCAAATTATTTAATACTTTTTGTTATAAATTTTCCATTTTTCAATGTTTCTGTATGAAATTTTCAGAATCGCTTTGAAACTAAATTTCATACTTATGTTACTGAGTGAATTTTCGAGTTTGGCCCCCAAAAACAAACAAAAATTTTTTTGTGGCCATTGGAGCAAAAATTCCCGGGGATTTTTGCTTCAAGGGCCTAAGAAAACTAAGGATCAAGGAAACTCTCTCATGATTAAGGAGACTTTCTCAGGATCAATCAAGGAGACTCTCTCAGAATCAAGGAGGCTCTCTTAAGATCAATGAGACACTCAGGATCAAAGAGATCATTCTCTTAGGATTAAGGAGACTCTTCTCCTCAGGGCAGGTTTCAAGATGGGAACTGGGTTTCTTCCCAATGACAAGGAACAAAGCCTGGTTTAAACCCAATTCAAACCATTATTACAATATCTTATCTTATAATCTTACTATATATAATAAAATTGTTGTTAATATTTATATATAATATACATGCTAATTGAGGCATTGATAGTTTTAGGAACCTAAACACGGAAAAGAGCAGAAAAGCCATCGCAACATTTGTTTGATTCAGGTACGGGCCGTTAAATAAGGTACTATTATTACTTTATTAATATTACTAAATGCATGGTGTAGTATTCATTTTGCCTGGCATATTTTTCCTCTTTCATAAAACAAATCATATTAAAATTCGTTCGTCCCTTTAAGTGGTTACAGTATTAACAGCACAGATATGTTGTTATCTATTTATCTGATCAATCAATATCTCCATCGTACGTTGGCAAAAATATAATATAATTTAATATCACGCCCATATAATGATTAAAATAGCTCATAAGATAATATACTCTCAACTTATTTTCCTTATTACTCATTCAGTACTCAGAAAATTAGAAAAAGGATTTGGTTGGTGTTGGACGTTGGTTCACTGTAGACATAGTTATAATTTAAAACTTTAAAAGATTTCTTTACCTACTGGATATGATCTGAGAAAAATGTGGTGGTTAATAAAACTTCACAAATATTCTATATTATTCAACTCACAGCCCGTTCGCCGAGTTTGAAATCCAGTTTACGGAGCAACCGCGTACTTTTTTCGGATCGTTAAATAATAATGTTACTACACACGGATATCGGTGTGGATTTCCCATATTCCACTCGGCTTCGCCTCGAGGAATATTCACCAATCCACACCTCTATAGTGTGTAGTAACATGATATTATTTAACTCACAGACCGTTCGCCGAGTTTGAAATCCAGATTACGGAGCGGGCTCGTACTTTTTTCGGATCGTTAAATAATAATGTTACTACACACGGATATCGGTGTGGATTTCCCATATTCCACTCGGCTTCGCCTCGAGGAATATTCACCAATCCACACCTCAATAGTGTGTAGTAACATCATATTATTCACCATGTGGTGGGGTTATTCCGGTTGAATAAAAACGTATTATTTTGAGTTTTTTGTCGTATTACTTCACCCTTTTGGTATTATTGCACACTTTTACCATGTTATCCCACTCTTACACCGTGTTATTTGACACTTTTATGATGTTATTCAACACTTTTGCCAAATTAGTGATACGACAGAACGTCCTTTTCTGCTGGGAGAGCTGGCACACTGCTAATTTGCCTGATCAGTAGATAATTGCTCTCCACCAAAAAAAGTGATACTACGGAACGTCCTTTTTTGCTGTGAACTGTACAAAATGCTAAAAACCTCGGCCTTTTAAAGGCTCAAAGCTTTGTACGTTTGTACACTTGGTGAATAATATCGTTACTCAACTCATAAGTATGAAGTAACAGCTTGTTTTCAACTCGGGCTGCGCCCTCGTTGAAAACAAATCATTATTCAACTCAGCCTTCGGCTTCGGTGAATAATGCGATTTACGCAACTCGCTTCGCTCGTGGCATAAATCATGTTACTTCACACTTATTCGTTGAGTAACTCTATATTATTACCCTGCAGTGTAATTACTATTAGAATTTTTGAGCAAAATTAATCATGTAATATCACCGTACCCAGCAGTTGAATTACTGTTCAAGTGTGTAATTACTATACCTCAACTGTTGAATTACTATTCAAGTGTTGAATTACTATTCCCAGCTGTTGAATTACTACTGTTGAATTACTACCAAATTTTCTGAAACGGCCATTCGCACGGTTCTAACCTATTTGCTATCTCTGTGCGGATGTAAATAGGAGAATAATAAGCTCCCATGATATCTGTTATCGCACTTTTCATATTACAAAACGATTCGATATAATCTTTTCTTAACCGTATATATAATACTGTAAAACAAGATAAAATAGCGATAAGGAGCACAAAATGTTCGGTACGATGTATGTTATATTCTTAATGGCACATTCGGTAGCACAAGATAAAGTAAATATCAGCACAATTTCAATTACATTATTTCTGTGCGCCGTCATTTCTATCTGTCAGCGTTCGTTACTTATTTTAGATCGGGATGAAGATAATGATTATGGCGCAAAACTTATTGTTCAACTGAGGAGTACATACATACATTTTGATGCACTCTTAAGATTGAGCTGACTACATTCACATGTGATCGTGTTTTTCTTTAAGGAAAGATATGATGATCTAGGTCATTATCGTGTTATATAATGACGTTCGAGAGAATTCAACACTGCATAAGGCAAGTCATTTAAGTTTCATTTGACCTAAATTAAGTGGCCTTTAATTTGACCGGCCCCATTTGAACCGGCCTTTTTTTAACCGGCCCTTTGGACAAAAATCTCAAAGTCATTTTTGTCCTTAAGGGCCGGTTAAATAAAGGCCAATAAGGTATGCTATTGCATATGTTTTAAACTATTGAACCCATGATAATCCTTCCACAATTTTGGGAATTGATATAATATTAAGAAAAATGATAATAAAGAGATAATAGCTGAAGAAATGGGTCAAATAATAGGTTTTTTTTGTTTTTGTTTTGTTTTTCAATTTATTTCCGGGACAATTCATTTCCAATCAACTCAACAGTTTTGTTAAGTTGATTCTCCCGGTCCGTACTTCGTTTTGCATTTTTATGTTTGCCTTTACATTTCTTTAGCGTCGTGTATACGGTGTATTTAACTATTAAAGTTTAAACAACAGCCAGCTGTAATATCAAGGTAGTTACTGATAAGACCCTTGGTCCAAGAATCTGATTCCATATATTCAGGAATCTTATGAAGATCATCAGATAAATTAGTCGTTTTACTGCACAGCATCATTTTCTTCGTGTTGAATCGTTTCTGTAAAACGTTATTCTGTAAAATATCCCTCTTCTTTTAGCAACGTCGCTGTACCAGTCACCACTTCGCCATGTTTTATTATGTATTATTATGATACCCCTCAATATAATGTAGAAATGTTTCGCATAGCACAGTAGCTACTGCTTGTTAGTTCTCTAACCTAACTTACGTCACACACGTCACACGACATGTACATTGCACCTATATACAGTTCTTTGATGTACTCTGCATTTCAAGAGAACTTCGTGAGTGTGCGACATTTGGATAATATATATATGACTTTAAAAGGAGTTGGACATTTACATTTGTATACAATGGTTATTAAATGTGGTAGGTTTTATACACTTTCTTCATTACCGCCGCTAGAATATTAGATTTGTGCTTTCTTTATGTGTGTATATAATGTATATGGGTTGAATAATTACAAAAGAAATCAGGTGTGGTCCTTGACTTAGCCTTGAAGCAGTTCAAGTAATGGATCGTGTAATTGCAGTTACAAGGGCTGCCTAAGTTTCTATGTTTATTATTGATCTTGGTTAAGTGTACACTGTACATTGTATTATAAGCAATGAAAATACATTGTATACGTCATACATTGTATCTATGATTTACATTTTCTGCATTGCACTATTTCCTATTATTATTGACAATCCTAACTTGCAAAGTCCAGGGCTAACTCATCTATGTCTTTTTGAACCTGGACTTAACTTATATGAAGTATTCAGTGTTAGATGTTTACACGGATAGTGGTCCAGTGATATCATATTACAGGACACAGTCATGTTAGGTATGCAACCTTTGGTATTCTTACATTTGCGGCATATCTCATTTTGACATTTTTGGCGTACAGTCACAATAGGTGTAGTCATTATAGGACCGTTTTTAGACCACTTCTAATTCGTTATCGTTGATATTGGATTGATCATATTGCAGCATTTCTGTTAAGCTGTGATGCGTACTGAGATAAGCATGTATCTTGGTACTAGCTACTACCGTTCTTACTTAGCTACTTTTGCATCTTGTATCATGTTCGTTTAAGGATAGGACTCTATAAGGTTTTGTTGTCAGTTTGGTGCTTTTCTTGACCTATACAATTCACGCCTGACGCCGTACACTGTACGTCACGCATTGCTTATCGCGAATTTGAAGATGGCCCGATAGTATTTTCTGTAATCGGCGGCAATATTTATGCAGACGCACATGCGCTGTGAGATCAATTTGATTATTTATTTGATCTGAGCGCGCGTCCCGTACGTCGTACGCGCGCTGATATATCGAAAATTTATTATTCTTCTTTTTCAGATCGATCATGATTAAATTGATTATTCACACTAGTCGGTTCCCGTCCTACGGACGGCGATTGATGGCAGCCGCATGATCTATAGGCCAAATGTCCTTTTGACAGTGATTTGACCGTGCGAGTTTGGAGGGGAAATTCGAAACTTTAATTTCTGCGAAAAAAAGCTTTCCACGCCCCCAACGGTAACCCAATTTTGCCGACAAAATTCTCAAAACCTTTACTCATCATAAGCAACTCCATAGCGAAGGAATTTTGAAAAAATTCGAAAATATATTTTTGCGAAAAAAGGGCGTGGCCTCCCACGCCCCTTAGGGTGACCCAATAATTCGGACAAAATTCTCAAAACTTTCATTCATCATAAGCAACTCGATGGCGAAGGAATTTTGAAAAAATTCGAAAGTTTAATTTTTGCGAAAAAAAGGGCGTGGCCTCCCACGCTCCTCAGAGTGACCCAATAATTCGGACAAAATTCTCAAAATTTTTATTCATCATAAGCAACTCAATGGCGAAGGAATTTTGAAAAAATTCGAAAGTTTAATTTTTGCGAAAAAAAGGGCGTGGCCCCCCACGCCCCTCAGGGTGACCCAATAATTCGGACAAAATTCTCAAAATTTTTATTCATCATAAACAACTTAATGGCGAAGGAATTTTGAAAAAATTCGAAAGTTTAATTTTGTGAAAAAAAGGGCGTGGCCCCCACACCCCCTCAAGGTGGCCGAAAAATCTCTCATAATTTTTCTGATTCATTATGAAGTTTTTGCAACACGATGAAAAAAAAAGAATTTCGTTGCCTACTTGAAAACGAATCGCCAGCCATAAATAAATAAATAAATAAATAAATAAATAAATAAATAAATAAATAAATAAATAAATAAATAAATAAATAAATAAATAAATAAATAAATATATAAATATTAACAACACGCATTATATATAGTAAGATAAGATAAATAAAAATAATGCTTTGTATTCCATCAGAACTTTCAAGGGTTCATGTTAGAGCGTTCATGCACCCTTGTAATTGTTTACACGACTTATGCATAAACTTCGTACGATTAACATAGTTCATGAGCCATACTCTGGAATCAACCAGATTCCAGACGGGATTAATTCAGATCAACCAAAACCACACACGATTTATAGTTTGTGAAGGTCCCGGCAAGTGAATTAGTATCCCCTTAACCTCACAGACCATTTTAATATTGTAGTTTCCATTAGATTCTAGTTCTATAACGAAGCACTGTAACTCTGGCATTATTTTAGCAATCAGAACATGTTTATCCCTATGGAAATCACTGTTCCTGCAGACTTCGGCGTTGAGAATTTAGATTACGAAATACACAATAACATAACCTTAAAACTCGAGGAGCGTGAGGAATTTAAAGCAAATTCCATGATTCTTTCATACAACAGTTCTGTTTTCAAGAGGTTATTCCTAGAACATCACCAGTCGACCGTAGAAATGGATGATTTTTCTCCTGATGTTGTTAGGTTGTTTATTCGAGGCCTTTATGGTGGAAAGGTATCAATTGATAAGGAATGTTTTCGTGAAATCAACAAGCTTGGGAAGGTTTTTGAAGTTCAATGGGTTACAGATAGGTGCACATCATTTTGGGAAGGTGAACTCAACAATACAGGCATTTGTAGTGCAACCTACGACTCAATCTACTGGTTATTTGAGGAAGCACATTATGCAAAGACTGCTCTAAAGAATGATGCTTTGATGTGTCGATTGATTGATCGATTGAAGAAGGAACCTAATATTGATTCGTTTATAGAGAAATTTGTTCAAGATTACTCACAAATGGATAACTGCACGTTGGGTTTTCTACTTGATGTGACACGGCAAAAGCCTCAGCATCTTTTGCGGATCATCAAGATGACTATTGAGAAGGAGTCGTATGTCATTAAGGCACCCCTCCATGGCCCAACATTGATTGAGCTGTTTCACTGTTTTAGCTGACAGTCCCGGTTGAGAAGCACGGTTTTCACGTAAATGATCTGTCACGAGGTTTGTCACCTGATATGCGTGTGATCAGGCAGTATTTATAAATATCCCCGGTTTTGGTGAGCAGGTTTGTTGAAATTGCACTGTTTTCACATCGCTTGTGGGGTATCGAATGTCAGTCATGGTCCTCACGTGATATGCATGTGATCATACAACATATCTGTAAATTTACTGCTTCTCCAGACAGTGCATTGAAATATTCCCGGTTTTCACATCGCACTAGCAGTATCAGTTGGAGTCATGTGCTGCACGTGACATACATGTGGGCTGCAAAGGATGCTGAGCCGACAGCCCATACAGTTTTTCCCGGTTTTCACATCGCTGCTCCCATGTAAATTGTAATCTAATCAGTAGACAGTCGTTACACCCTTCACTGTTTTCACAGTGTAAGTGTAGAGGAATGTGTGTAAATTAGATTTACGGCTAAGAAATGCGCTTGAGGATTCATGGAGGTGTGAGTGTGTTAGTGATATGAAATAAATATTACATAATGTACAATGTGCATGTATACATGCAAACCTTGGCCTTCCATTAAAACGTCGGCTGTCATTCGGTGGTATTATGCACTCCAATTTCTCTGATCAGTTTGACTATTTTACTCATCACGCTGACACCAGTTAACTGATTAATCTACGCTAATTTACAGATAAATTAACTACTTAATTATTTAAGCACTTTTACACTGGTTCACTGATTAATCTCACTTCTAACCACTTTAACATTTTAACACCGGATCACTAATAGATCAACGTTAATTTACTTTGACACTAATTATTAACTGGTTAACCTGACACTGATTCACTTGTTAAGAAGCTTAGACACAGTACTCTGATCTATTTGATGTTATTCTACTGATCACTTAGAAGTTTAGACGCCAGTTCTCTGATCAATTTACTGACTCAGAGGGTTTCAATTTTTAAATTTAAAGGGACGTTTATGACAGTATTTTGCAGCCCAAGGGGAACCAAAACTTTGGAAATAACCGGGCGTAAAGCAGCTGAAACATTGTTTGGTTTAAAATAAATTTGTCGAATTATATTGCTTTGATACTGACAACCCACCGGTCGCTGGTTACAGCTGCAATTGGTCAAACTTCAGACTACACACCAGCGCGGTGGTCGGACCTCTGATGACCTTTTCGACTCGATAAACTTTACCAAGTTACCGTTAGTTAGTTGAGTGTAAACTGCACTAAAACTCATTGAAAAATTATAGTATATCATGAAACGAACGAAATTATTTAAAGACTTGATATTTGCGGACCGTGAGAGATCCAACTGTAATTAATTTTACATTGGTAAGACATACTGTTCCACTGTCTCCAATGTGCTTTTGTGAGATAAAATTTTTGCCAGAGTGAGTGATCAGTGATGTCCCATGGTCTCCATTGTTTAACGGGTGTCTTTCGTCTGATACCATCGTCCCTTTTCCGAAAAGATTAGAAGATCCTTCCAAAATAATAGATCATTTCGTGAGGGGTGTCTGCGGTACCAAAGGACCGGTTACCATTTCCCATAAATCTGTTACAATTTCGGTTTCGGCTTGGTTAAAGATGCCCGGCTCAACCGGTATTTCGGTTTTCGGTTTACCGACACTCTAAACGGTTAATTGCGAAATCAAAATATTAGGTTAAGATTTCGGTTTTGGCCGGAAACGCCCGGTTAACTGATATTGATTTGGTTCGATTCGGTCGTTTCAGCGTGAGGTCCCACTGGACAATAGTAGGTAGGACTGTAGGTAAGAACGATCGTCGAACGATAGTGCTGGAGGTTGTGATTTCTGTGAAGTTTCTCTCTAAATATAACACCATGCCATGCCATTACCACTTTTTTCGAGCTGGGGGCCGAGGCCCCCTAGATTTTTTCTAGGGGATGGGGCTTTGAAAACTATAAAGCAAAATTCGCATGAGCAAAATTTTCATTTTTTTCATAGCCCTGGTTTTCTATTTGCACAAATATAAAACTAAAATCATGTATTATTGATTGATTTAACTTTAAAAAGGTGAATTTAAGAAACATTTCTAGCAGACTGGTCTTCTAGTGTCCTCCAGTGGTCCTCTAGTGTCCCTCTAGTGGTCCTCTGGGGAGAAGTCGCCGAACCTCCAGTCTGCCCATTTCTGTCTAACTGATTCTCCTTTTGAGGCTAAATTTTTTTGAGAAAACTTTGTCAGGGCCTAGGCCCCTAACATTTTTATAGGTGGCCTTTCAAATTTATCCGTAAGGTCGCTAACAATTAATGATTGAGCACCATTGAAGCAAACAATTCTACTGGCTTGGGCCATTTCAACCTCTCCAAACGTCTGCTCCCGGGACTGGCCACCCCAAGGCCCAAACACTGCCTTTTTTCTCATTTCTATTTCTGTAGACCTTTCATTTGAAACCTTTGTAAAAATTAAACTGAAACGACGGAAAAATCCTATGTTGAGACTTCAATTCCATACTTCCATTAGCTCCAAACATCTGGCTTTGAGGGTTGCCGCTGCAAGACCCCCTGCTTTTGAAGAAGTTTCATTTTCATTTCTTTTACACCTTTCTCATATGGAACCTAAGAAATTACATCAAAATTAGACTGGGATGAGGGTAAAATCGTTTTCAGACGGCAATTTTATTGTTCTATATATCTGGTGTCTGGGGGCTGCTACCCACCAACTCCCTGCCGTTGATTAGGCCGTGCATTTGACCTACATTTCAACATATTACTTTCGACCTAGATATCAATTCCACATTGATTAAATGTTGGAAAGTTGAATTACACGACAAATAGACGAATATGTCTTACGCACGATGAGGTGTTCTCCTGCCACATTAGTTCATATTGTCTATTTTCAGATGTTGCCAGTGATTGTGTGAGCAGACGGGTAGTCCGGTATTGTTGAAGGAGCTAACGATACACTGATCCAGACAACCATGAGTATTTTTCTCCTATTGAAACCTTGAGCCTTGGTTTGGAATGCAGATCCTTGAAAGTTGCGGTTGTATCGATTCTACTCGGAAAATAGGGACACTGACACTCCCTTATAATTTGGTAGATTTTAAATCAAGTACACGGGTAGTGGTTCCGGAACGATTTTTAAACAAAAACTAATGCAGTTAAAATGGTGATTGGTGAGCATGTCAATTCTCTTTTATATATTTACTAGCAGCCCCGGTGGGCCTGCTTATTGCTAAAATACAGCTCACCATGGCACTACGGGGCCGCCTCGTCTGCAAATTTCTACCAACGCGATATAAATCAAGTTAATACTTTTACCGCATCAAAAAACAAATAAAAAATTCAACCACGGCGCCAGTTATGCAATTCAGGGATCAGAGGAGCAAGAAATTGGAATAAACCACTTTACATGTTACCAACGGGAATGCTTTTCATAATCTGCACATCCATTTCTACAAAATGCCCTGGAGCTCCTCCTCTCACACAGCACTGAGCGATGCAAAGCTCAGCATTTTGCAATCCACTCATTTTGCGTAGAATGCACCAGCAGTGAACTAGTTAATCCATAGCAACGACACTAATTATAAGCAACTTTAGCCTTAGTTTCTCTTGATAATTTCTTAGCAAGGTTGTTTGTATACGGCGGCACAAACAGACATAATTAATAATTATCGTGCAGTTTCACTTCGCTTTATATCAAAGTTTTAAGATGTTTATAGATCCTTATTCTCTGATTAACTTAGAATAAGTCTTTCAATTCAAATGTTCAATTTCTACACCTTATTGGCCTTTATTAAGCCGGCCAATTTTAACCGGCAATATGGACAAACATCGAAATATATTCAAAATTGAATCATCTGACCGGCCCCTTGGACAAAAACTTTTCAAGCAGTTGCCAAAGCAAGGAATTTTTGCTCAAAATAGCCACGGAAACCAATTTAAAGTCAATGAATTGCATCAAAAAACAAAATTCCCAGTCTTTCATCACGATTTAGATCGTTACCTACGTGTTTTATAACGTTATCTAAACACTGTATAAACCAAGTGATAAAAAGATTTATTTAACGTAAATTAACTGGCGTTTTAACCTCCCTTTGGACAAAAATTACGGTCAATTAGGTATTTAAAAGCCTAGGCATCGGGATTTTCAAATATTTCAAATTGTTATGTTCATGAATAACATCATATTCCCAACTAAAAATACGGCGTTTAATTTTATTTCTCTGTTCTTGTTGCACCATTCATGAATTCTATATTAGCAATTCCTCCTGGAACAACAGTCCTTCATTCCTCAAAAAATTGATTCTCTCTTTTTACTAAATCTAGTCTCGTATACAGACTTTTTATGAATTTTAACGATACTGTTTCACAGCGCTCCTCGCCTTTCTGTCATTTTCACTGGGAAATGCGGTTTGTGCCGGGCGCTCAATCGGTCGCAATTTTGGTGAAAAATGGGTCAAAATCGGAAAACTGTAATGCGCGAACTTATATTGTTGGAAAATACCGCGCTAAGCCGCGCGCAGCATTTTTGGCCCTTTTAGAACATGAATATGTTCCAAAAGTGCCAATTTGGCCCTTTGGAACACGAAGCTATTCCAAAAGGGCCATCTGGCCCTTTTGGAACACGAAGCTATTCTGGGGGAATATTTGGTCTTTGGAACACGGATACTGTTCCAAAAGGGCCAAACGAAAAAATAGGTATCGAATAGGTATCGAATAGGTATCAAATAGTAAATATTCCATATGACTATTTTCAATTTGGCCCTTTTAGAACACCGTACCTAAGCCCTTATTAAGGTGTGTGCATGTGTGATGTGTACGCCGCGCACCTGCACCGCACCCGCTTGCCCTAACCAGCGCCCCTGGTTAGGGGAACGCACCTGCCGATGGCGAGGGGGCCGGGCTCTGTCTTTCCCCTAACCAGGGGTGTCGATATAATACGCTTGCCGCGCACTCTGTGCGCGTAACCAGGGCCCTGGTTAGGGCAAGCTTTGTCTGGGTATGTGTCCCATATAACGCCGGCTGAGTGACGTCACAGACCTAAAGGTCAATTAGCCTTTGTCTGACAGTAAGAGGCGCCCGCTATTCTGCGCGCCGTCGTTCCTCCTTACTCCATATGTTACGGAGTTCAAGTCGGGCCGGGGTCAGACAACGCGAACGTCTGACATGACAATTGACAGTGACATGAGTGCTTGCTAAACACGTATATCCCTGCACTGTCTGCGTTGCGCGGCGCGTAGGTGGTAGGGATTTAGGGAAGCGCCGCTTGCTTGCGTACACACACCTATGCAAGCTTAGGAACATGAGTGCGTTGCCTGACCCCCTCGCGCGCGCCACGACTCGCACTCGGAATGATCAATGGGTCTGACGACGTCAGGAATGGCGACTTTTAGGAATGAATTTTACCTTCACCTATGACTATAAGATTAAGTGGGGTTCGGTCAATGGTAACGTCCTAGGTTAAGATGGAGGAGTCAGCCTTGCCGCGCCGCGCACTCCGTGCGCGTAACCAGGGCCCTGGCTAGGGCAAGAGTCAGCCAATGATGACAGCCGGAGGAGGGGGTCAAAAATGACCACAAATATAGTTATACGTGTTTACTTTTAGCAAGAAAGACGGACAACGCCCATCGAAATGATGAAAGTGACAAAAACAAGTGAAAAACCCGAATCAATATCATCAAATTAAAAACCAAAAACCATATTTGATTTTATTAATCATAATAAAGCAATTAAGATCAATTATCAGTTATCTATTATCCAATCAGTCTGCATTCAATACAAATATATCTATATTCGACCTAAAGTTCCTCCTGGTGCTCAATATGAATATCAATCTCAGTCACAATGGCCATCAGGCCTATAGAAAAGTAAAAGGGGCGTGTCGAACTCATATGTGCGCGGCTTTTCCATGCGCGGCGTTATCGTGCGCGGCTCGCTGCCTGTTAATTACAAGCAGAAAGCCGCGCACGATTACGCCGCGCATGGAAAAGCCGCGCATATATGAGTTCGACACGCCACCGTTAAAGTAAAATTTGTCAAAATGAATAAATAAAATGAAGCCCATCATTGACGAGAAAAAACTACAAATTGAATGAGATGATTCCTTAAGATTTTCAAATTCAATGGAAACTATATTATCAGTATCTGCAGCTTTCCCGCGTTAGTAATTCATTGGGGCAAAGGAATAGAATCAGTTTGGCACTTCTAAAGTCCTCTGAACACAGACTAAATTCACAATCCAAACCTCTGGAACAATCTACAAGTACAAATATCTTGCCTCTTTTAACGTCCAGCTCGCGCATAAGAGCATAAGATTATCATTATCGAATATAATGTTGGCCTCAATCATCAATTTCAAGTTCGCTCTAAGTCCATTCAAATAACGAGCGGCTGCAAAGGTCCGTTAGGGGCCACCTGTGCCTGCTGGACGGCGTTCTGAGCTGGCGCCGAGCTGTCCGGCTGAATGTCCACCGAGCTCTTCACTCTTGTCATCATGAGCATCTCCTCATTCGGTATTTTCTCCATGACAACGTCACCCTTCTTGATGATGACGTCATGACGCGTCCGCATGTGTGTTCGGAGGTTGCTGCGACACGCGTGTCTGGACGAGCAGATGGTACACTTGTACGGCCGTTTGGATTCCGGTAAATGCGTTCGGAGATGGTCCTGCGAGGCATGTCGTTAAGTATCATTGTCATGGTTTCGGGTACATGAATGAAGATTTCATGATGACTCAAGTTATATTTTAAGTCAAATTTAAAATTTAAAAAATGAAATTAGTATCTTTAAGTTTTTATGTCAGTACAACTTGAACTGAAAACTGGTTTAAAAATAAACTATTACTAATTATATTGTCAAAGAGTCAAAGTGAGCTGGTTTCATCATTAAATAGTTTCAACTCGAACTATAGTAAAAGGTGTAAATCAGTTGCTAAGATGTCGCCATTCTGAGATCGGTGTCTGAAATGTCAAAACCACCACCGTGGTACGTGCGCCACGCGATTGGAATTTTCTCGAAGTGGCGACACCTCCTGAGTTACAATTCCCACTGACCTTCATGTTGCTGTAGGTGGTCCACTTCTTGAAGCACTGCGGGCACTCGTACGGTTTCTCCCCCGTGTGTATTCGGATGTGGTCCCGCAGGGTTGAGGTCCGGGTGAAGGTCTTCCCGCAGATGTGGCATCGGTGTGGGCGGGCTCCCTGCAGGGGTGGGGGAGTGTTAGAAAACAGGGGAAGGGATCGCAATCCGGTCACAAAGAAGGGTTAACTTCTTAAAATCACTTAAACTTATTCATAGTGGTCCTTTGTGGCTAGAATTTTCCAGTAAGGCACGCCTGGTGAAACTGCAACTCGGTGATGGTGTGACCAGCTTAATTTATAAGACCCAATCGTAGATTTATGACGGTTTCAAGGACTCAGCCAGTGAACATGTGGACACGTCTTGATATCGCTCTCACCCCGAAATTAATCAATCTCAACTTATGAAAGAGATTGCGATTCACTGAGGTGGAGCCATGACTACTGAGAGCGAAAATATAATCAGAATCTCCATCCATCTTCTACTCTAAAAGGGGGATGGGCTGAACCCCAGTGGATGGGAACAAGTCCGTTCACTCCCCACTCTCCATGAGGGTCATTGGGCAGCATGCAGAGCTGCCCGTCTAGGTTAGGAAGTCAGATTTCAACTCTTTTATGCAAATCTTTATAACTCATCACTCAATGAAAAGCTTAATAACTCATCACTAAATGAAACCTATCTAATGTTTATGGTGTATTTATATTATTGGTATTTTGAACCTCCCTTAATAGCAGTCTGCTTGAGCCTGAAAGTGACTGTCTGATCGAAAAATAAAAGCAAATGATAACGATTCTCCAAATCGGTGGGTGTCTCACGCATGTCATGCGATTTTATTTAAGATTTCTTATTGGTCTAAACAATATATCACGTGATTTATGCTAAGCTCAGTCATTGGTTTAGCAAATATCACGTGATGGTGATCAAGCTCTGCTATTGGTCGGGAGACCACGGGTTATCAAGATCGTGTGCTATTATTCTGTCTAATGTTATTCTCATATTTCGAGCAGTAAGTCTAAATACACTAAGTGCAAACTGCAAATCTCGTAATGTGCCAAAAATGCAGTGCGTGGGACGAATCGAGATGAAGACGGGGGCATGCAGCAACTTCAGATAAATACAAATTCTGTTGTGAGTCAGACACAAATTTTCTGGCCGATAAATTCAGCTAGGAAGTGCAATAATGAAAAGGCAACATCATGAATCAATGGTGGAACCAACCAACACCAGCAAAATCACATCCTAGCTAGTCTGAATACTAGCAATTCGCATTATCTGCACCTGACTTCATAGCATTTAACAAACTCCAACTGAAGTTCACTTTGACAACAATCATAAAATCATCAGGAAAAATGAAGCTCTTTAGAAATATTCTTACCTTGTGGGTTTTGACGTGTCGGAAGAGATTCTTGTACTTGTCGAAGGTTTTGTGGCAAATCTCACAGGAAAATACCTCAGGACCTGAAATGGATTGGAGATAAAATCATACCAAAGCTTTTGTTTTTGGACTTTTGAGGAGAAAAATTCAAGAAAAGTGGCAGAAATTCAGGCTTCTCACCAAATTCATTCTGAATCAACAACCTGGATCGAAATTTATATTTGCCAACATATGGCAACATTATTTGTCGTAATTCTGCACACATATTATTATTATTCGCAATTCCTCGCTCAATAGAAACAATCTCGGTGTATGTGAAAAAGATTTAATGCAATTAGAAAACATATTTTACGAAGGGGGAATATTTGAGTAAGGTGTGGTAAGGAGCGTTGCGCGGATGATATTTAATGTGTAACAAGGTTAGATTGTCTCCGTACTCGCACCGTACTCGGACACTGTGCTTACAGTGGTTTAAACGCAGAGTGGTTTTAACGCGGAGTGGTTTAAGGGCGTATAGACTCAGAGGCATTCATCAAGAAAGGTAGTTAAATGCAAAGTGTGGTAAAAAAGAACAAATGGGTGCAGAATTTCCATGATCATTTAGACGCCTTAAGGTGGACGTACTCAAGTGGACCTGGTTAGTGGTTACTTTAAAATCTAAGTTCCATTTCAGACATTGAACAGATGTAATTAAAGTTCTCAACCATTCGAGTTAATTTACTGCAGTCGCGACATATAACTACCTAGATCACGCACCCGTTATATAGCTCACCACTTGTTGACCACTTGGATTTTCATGGAATTCTCCAAAGTTTCGCAGCCAAAAACTACGCCTCCAATTCTCTAAAGCCATCATACTCGCAGTGACGCCCCTAATCGGTCGAAGTGATATGAAAAACGCCTATAATCCATACGATTGGTTAACTACGTGAGTGAATGATCTGTTATTGGCTAGCTTACAAGGAATTCTGGACTGTGATTGGGCCTTACGAATGGAGCCTTGCCATTGGTTCTCGCGACACTCACCTTGCTGCTGGTTGGCTGCCGGTGTCATTTGCTCGTGGAGGTACTTGAGGCCCTTGGAGACCGTCTGACTGGAGAGGTTGATGCCAGATGATGTTTGAGTGAGTTGTTGCACGAGGTAACGCTGCGTTATCTCCGCAGGTGACTTCAGGGGACTCCCGTTGGAGACAGAGACGGGGGATATCTGGGTGGCTGCCTGGGCTACCAAGTTCCCAAGAACCAGGAGGTCTTTGGCACCTTGCAGTTTCTCATCTGAACGGAGTTATGAAGTTGAGAGGTTGTTTTGACAAATAATAAGAATGTTAACAGCTTTTAGATGAAATTCAAATCTCTCAGATTTTGATTTCCGCTCAAGGTAGTCAAATTTCATGAAATAAACCCTCTGTATAAAGCTACCCAATTTAATCACACTTCTTACATATTATACTCCTCTCTTTTCCCTCAACTTACCAGTGGAGTGGGTGCTTTGGAAAGGGCTCTGCTGACTTCTCTCCACTACAGGAGAAGTGGAAGTGGGGGGAGGGGTGAGGAAGGGCGTGGTTTGGGGCGAGGTCCGGGGAGGAGGAGCACAGAGCGGGGAGGAGTGGGGAGGTGGGGCACAGAGGGAGGAGGAAAGAGAGGTGATGACGGGAGTACTCAGGGTGGAGTTAAAGGTACTCGAGGGGGTGGAGTCGAATTTCAGGTGCACTTTCTCGGGGATAGGCTTCAGAATGGTGTTGCTAGACACCATGGGCATCAGTATACCTGAAGAAAGCCGGGAGTAAGAGGTCCGGATCATTCAAAGATCGATAAACCTTATCATTCATGGAAAGAAGGAGCTTCTTATTACTTACTCCGATACTTTGAAGTAAATTATAAAGTAACAATTTACCAATACAAGAAAAACTACCAAAGTATAGAGATGTAAAACTTACTTCTTGAAGTTTTCTCCAAGTTCTCCACTAAAGCGTTGATCTCCTTGAGATAAGCGTTGTCGAAAGCATCGTTTCTGAAGGTCAGCGGCTTATCGAAGAATTCTATCTTTGAGAGCTGTTCCATCTTAGGCATCATCTGTTCAGCTGCTTTGGGTTGTTGGTCCTCCTTGACTTGTGTTGGAATGACAGGTTTAGGTAGCAGGTTGATGTTAGGAAGTAAGTCATCAGCTGTCTCGGGTTTAGAGTTGATGTGATCCGATGCTTTAGAGGTGATGTGATCCGATGCTTTAGTAGTGATGTGATCTGTCGGTTTTGCCTCCGTTTGATGGTTCTCTTTAGGAGACACCACCTTGCTGTTATCTTGGAGGATGTCGGATTGCCGGAAGAGCTTGTTGATGGATGAGAGAGGGGTCCTGCCGTTGGAAACAGGTTTGAAGGAGGAGGATCTGATGACCCCGTTACTAACTGAAAGAGGGAGGAGGGTTAAGGGGTAACGCCTCCATTAGGCATTACTTCATCGGGAGACAGACCACATGATTTAGTGCTGGAAAGAAACAACAAACTGAGATTTTAAAAGAGATGAAAATCGACTTACTGAAATTTGACGCGTTTACATTGGGGGCAGGAAAACTGTTCAGTGACGTCTTGGGAGTTTTCCGGTCTCCTGAAAGTGAGGGGGTGGGTGGAATCACTTCCGGAAATAATCGAACATCGTAATCCTTACTATGTTAAAACGAAGAAAGGAAATGCTAATATCATTGAATTGATCACTCAACAGAAAACCCTACGACCTCTCAAAGATCTATCATTTCACAAAAGACCTTATGAAATGATTCCTCGTTAAGTACCTGTTTCTTCTGAGAGACATGGCGAGCTTCGCTTGCAGGTTGAGGTGTTCTCAGGCGCCTGAAAATAAACAATTGCAATTCCAATTACAGAAGTAATTATATAGAGAATTGTGAACTACTTCTAAACGGGGGATGGTTCTACGAGAGATCCAAACAGAGTCCTCAGCACGGGACCTCCCTCTGGGAGGTCCCTGTTGCCAGGGCTACTGTGGATGGGAACGAATCCCGTATTGTGAACAAAACTGGGCAAATTCAGTTGATATTCGATCATGATATTATCAATTTCCGGGACACGATTGGTATAAATCCGAATTGTAATCAAGTTAAACATTGAATAGCGGTATTCGCTACTGAGTATAATTTGTAATTATTCAGGGCCGTTTTCGTCACGAAATCGTATTACAATCATTATCGCAAAATATATCGAATATTGTATCGACACTCCAACAATTCGGGAAAGTTTTCGAGCCCAGAACACGCATTTTCACTCATATTTGTGTATTTTGCAAACGTAATCTTACCACAAAATAATATGTTTCATAATGTTTTGATGAACTTTGACCATACTTACAATGATCTAATCGTACGTTGTAATCTTTGGTTGTGTTTTCATAACTTACCGTCGCGTTATTAATAAACTATGTGCAAGGGTCATCAAATTTATCTGTCACAGTTACAAAACAACCGGGAAGCATGCTGCAGTGAATACAATTTAAACAGGTGCCAAAAATTCGTAAGATGCGTGAAGGAGCGCATCAAAACCTTTTGGGCAATGTGTTGCGAGTGTTTTTCATTTTGCAAGTGTGTCGATATTTTTATTCAATGTTTTGATTATCAGAAAATTTTAAAAATTATAGTCTGATTTGAGGTTTTGGAATGGGCAATATTCGGCGCATGTTTGGTAATTCATCTGGTCTGATTTGTCAGCAAATTCAATAACAAAATGAAGGGTAATTTTTCCAGAATTTATGGTTTTAACATCACAAGTCCGAGCAGAATATGAATGCATACTTCTTGAACTCTTGAAGGATTTACAGGGGCTGTGGGTGAGGAGGGCAATGCTGAAAGGGTTGAGGGGGGAGGGGGTTGGAGGTGCTTTAACTTATAGTTGCTTGGATTTATCTGGATTGCACAAGGCGGATAAAGGAGAATATACTGGGATGTTAAAAAGTGGCGGAGGGAATGTTAGAAAGTGATGGGGAGAATTTACCTGGATGTTAGAAAGTGAAGAGAGGAGGTGGTTGAAGTTGAGGCTATTGTTGGTATCACTCTGTGGTCTGGTCGTTTCTGTTCCCCAGAGCGAGCACATGCTAACTAGCTGATACAGCTGGTTTGAAAAACATGAGGGATTAGAGAAAGTCTAACATGCACGTTTTACGATTACTGTTTTGATTAAAAGTTACAAAAGTCAATAATCATATTATGTCTTGTCTTGGGCACACTTTTTAACAAAAACTTTGATGTAAAATGCCAGGAAATCAGGATGAATTCTAGCACCCACTTGATGTAAAAAGATAGGAAAATCAATGACAGGAAAACAGGAAGAATTCTAGCACCCACTTGATGGAATGAGAAGAGATGATGAAAGTCCAGCAGCTATACCGATAGGAGCAGCAAAGTGAGCCATGCCGTCACTGTACAACTGGTTGACGATCAGTCGGTAGAGGAGTTGTCTTTGAGCGTCGAACTCTACCATATCGGTGGAGCTAGAGGGAAAAGGGGAGTGTTAATAGAGCGGGAGCTAGAGAGGGAAAGGGGAGTGTTAAAAAGTGGGAGTGGGGGGAAGAGGGAGTGTTAGTAAAGTGGGAGTTGGGGGAAAGGGAGTGTTAATGAAGTGGGAGTTTGGGAAAGGGGAGTGTTAGTAAAGTGGGAGTTGGGGGAAAGGGGAGTGTTAGTAAAGCGGGAGTTCGGGGAATGGAGAGTGCCGAGTGTTATGTGGGAGTTGGAGGAGGGGAAGGGAGTGTGTTATCAGGAGTGAAGTGGGTGTTTGCTTGAGAGGCAAGTAATTGAATGGGAAATAGGGAGGCTTATCAGGAGGGAGCAAAAAATTAAAATGGGGGGAGTTCATGTATTATCTTAAATCCTTGATAGAGTTCGGAAGGGGTACTAAGAGCGAGGTACTTCATAAGAGGAAGATAAATAAATATAACGAACCAAAAATTATTTTTCTATCTCCGGAACATAACCAAAATGTTGAGAATAACGCTAATTTGCGAAAGTAACGCTACTGCGGATCACATTATCTTAGACCTCAAGGTACTCAAAAATATCGTGCGAAATCGGCCACCCCTTACTGCGAGGTAACGAATGGTGGCTTGAGCACGACTCATAAGATCAATTAAGCTGCTTTAGTATCGTGAAAGATTATGTGAACACCTTGGAAACAAGAAAATGTTAAATGCAGTCATTTGTTAGAAGGATAGAAAGATAGAACCGAACAGATGGTTAATAGGAACGTTCGTTTTAAGTTCTTGATTGAAAGAATCCAACACGCGATGCTTTATTGATGCCATATTGCTACAATAATTACAACATCAATTAATGCAACTGATAGAGTAGAATGCCAACAACTGTAGAATATCATGAACACGTATGTTGCACCCATTTACGTTGATTATAGGCTAAAGCACATCCGTGTGATTGTTTAATAAAAACACTGCTGTAAATAAACAACAGTGTTTTAACTATTGAGCTATGATCCCTCTCACCCAGTGAGAAAGTAGTTCTGAGTATAATTACAGGAATATATATGCACCAACAAGAACAATTCGGAAGACTCGGCCGATGAAGAAGATTGACCCAAGGTGAGATTCCTGGGATTCTACTCAGAGCTAATTCCTCGCTCCTAGCGAGGGTGATCACAGCCCAATAGTTTAGAACTGAACCCCCTTCTCACAGTTCTCGCTTCCCTCCCTAATATACTGCTCTCTCGCCGGTACCATCGCGTGAGAATGGCTTCCTGGGAGTCTAACCATCTTAAAGATGGTCTCGAGAGAGCACTGAGCTGGGAGTCTAACCACCTTAAAGATGGTCTCGAGAGAGAGCAGTGAGCTGGTGGTATGGATAGACCAGTTACCCGGTTACAATAGTCGGCTCACTAAACACTGCCGTTTAAATTGTAGACCTGAAAAGCTGGGGCACCTAGAGCTCACCACAAAAAATAAATCAAGTTCTCGGAATGAAATGAAAGAGCTCGTTCGATCTGCTGCACTGCACTTATAAGTAGCGGGATGGGACTGCAGTATAAGTAGCAGGGGAATATTCTAAACCGTGCTTCATAGATCTAGATGCGTTTTCCAGTTTTATATATATGTGCGTTTGTGACGATTTTAATTTGAAAAACTGTTTCACATACTAATAGCACGTTAGATTGTAAAACTCTCTGTTTATTACGTTTAATTGCGTGCCTGGACGGACCGGCTAATCGTTTACAAGCATCATAAAACTGAGGTTTTGTAGTCTAACCGTGTGCTTACAAATTACGGTCCGGGAGTAGTAGTAGTTAAAGTATAGTACCTTCTTGAGAGGTCTTAAAAAGCAGCACATTAATATACCGGAACTGTCGCTCAGTATAAAACATGTAAATCGTACAAGCAATCTGCGCTACTAACGGTGGCCATGATTTGTAACGGTCGCACTAATTTGATGCTTGAAGTGAACAAATAGAACGCTTTCAAACCGTGAAAACGGAAAGTGAGAGAGAAAATAACATGATGTGTGGTGTTTCAGCAACACCGAGTTGGATTTGCTGGAAGCTCATCAAATGGCACAAGATTGGGACAACAACAAATAGTAGTTGATAGGCATGTTACTATTACCAGAGATGAAATTTATTTATAGGGATTGTTTCAAAATATGCTGTGCGGTGGTCAATTAAGGGCGCGATTGTTTGTGTAAGCGAAACAAAGCGAAACACCAGACGCTGCTATTAGATTTGCAGTCTGGAGGGAGGCGAGGGAGAACAGTCGCAGGTCCGCTGAGTGGCTAATGACACGCACGTGCACCACAACATATGAGTCCTACCAAGACGAAGATCAAAGCATCCGATCACCCCTCGTAATTGATTTTCAAGAAAAACAAAGTGCTGAGCTGGAGCGCCAGAAGACAGCTCCCCCGCTGTCAGGGGGTGTTGCATATTAACAGTCACGTTGCTCCGCTCCGGGCTCCTCACATGTTTGAGGGTCACCTGACAGGCTGCTCTTTGTTGTAAGTCATTTCCTGAATACCACCTCCATTTGATCGGTAGTTCCCCCTCAGATATTTACATGACAACTCCATCAGTGTATTGTCATGATACGCTTGAGGTATATAATACCGATCCATTGACCCGAATATGGTCATGTTTTATCTCGCGCTGTAAAATCAGTGCTTATAGATCAGGTTTATAATTTAGAAGGGTCTGAGGGACCGGAGCATGCTCTCAATGACATCCTGACTGATCTGGTTCATCTGACTGATTGGGTATTGGTATTATTTTATGGAGCAAACAACATGAATTCTTATATTGTGGTTACACCTGTCATTTTATCTCACACACAAGCGCACCTATCATCGCACTGATAGATGTTCATATAGTCAAGCTCACATAGTCAAGCAGCGTACGCTCTAGGTTTATTGACCGGAAGTGGTTATGGGGCAACTGCCAAGAACGAATTGTTAAGTTCGAATTTAACCGAATGTCATGTGTTGAACCCCGATAAGATTAAGTGAAAAGTATTTTCTTGGTTGACGCGCATTACCACGTGATCTACCCATGGTTTCAAATTAATTTGGAGAATAGCAATTTGTTCATTTGTGCAAAAATCATGCAAATTTTTTGTTCGTTTTGCATTTGCAGCCAAATGATTTTATTAACCACAACCATTTATTTCTCACTGCATAGGGTAAAAATGATGGCCGGACTCAGGTCCGACTCCGAAATTCTGACGAGATTTCAATTCGAGTCCAATTCAGACCGCTGACCGGTAGAAATGTATCCAAAGTTTAAATAAAGTTAGTTAGTTTGCTGCAATTCTCAAGAAAAGTGGTGGCTTAATAACCTGCGAATGTTTCTAGAGAAAAAGTTTTTAAAATCTACGATGGGATGGGATATTGTAGTCCCATTTTTAATATACAATAAAATTTTTATGTAGGTAAGTCAAATTGCTCACGATTGACATTTGAATTAATGAACTCTTGTCAATCACATACTTATTTCGCGAGAACAGTAATCAAATAAAATTAAAGCAGTATCCAAGTGACCCACCAAGCTACAGCGGACAAAGCGGAAAGTTTCACTACCAAAAGGGGATCTAGACCAAAGTCAACAAGAGTATAATCCGACAAGAGGATTATCCCAAGATAGTGCCTGCAGAAGTGTCAAGTCGGCAAGGTGAGGAATAGGAGTGAGGTGGGAAAAGCCAGAATTCTTGGTAAAAATGCCGTCTCACGGCCTCATACAATAATTGGAAATATTTTGGCAAATTGGGGCCTATCTTGGAAGCTTGGGCCGGCGACAGTTGTTGCCGTAGGGCTGCCGACACTCCCCCTCTCGACGGCCATGGGGTGTAGAGAGGGCCGGATTGGGGGATGCTTGATAAACAGCGTAAAGTGAGGATGAAACCGACACCTGCAGTTGCACCACCCGTTTACCTTTCTTCCGGGATTACCTCTACTGCATTAAGAGGTACCTATACCAAATGCTCCAGAATACCAACACAATTAGTGTGCTTGTTAACTATGTCATGTCAGAAGATTCAAGAATTTCTAGATTAGCATGTCAGGAGTAATTCGAAATCTCACGTCATCACAATTACGTAACAAATGATCAAAATAAAAGGCAATGATGATAAAATCAACACCCCTGTTTTGAAGATCACGTTTTGGGCTGAACAGAACCTTCTACAAATAGCCGACAGAAATAGCTCGTCAGATGATACACAAAGGGAACTATGGGTTGTGGCCCGGATTAAATCCGGATACCTATATTTCTGTGATCTATAGGGTCTTGCCGCACAAGCCAATGATTAATATAAACAATGACCTAACCAATCATCAGCTGCAGCTTGTCAATATGTCCCGCGTTTGATGCGTAGTGATTTAAACCTCGACTGACTATATTATAGGGGTGTTATACCCCAGTACCCTGGATACCAACCACCACCCCAGTACCCCATACCAACCACCGGGGCTCTGTGACTACAATGACCGGTGATTGGGTACAAACAAAACACAAAGTAGATAGTCGGCGTATATTGTCGGCACTTTTATAGTCGGTATCAGTAGGCAAATACCACGGAAGTAGAGTATACCACGGAAGTGGGCATTAGCCAATCTAGCGCACAAGCACTCGCATTAGATGAGTTAATTGGCTATTGGCGGAGTCAAGTTGCCATGGTTATTTAATCAATTTCATTTAATTGAATTATCTACCGGCACCAGGGTTTATCGTGACAGAGAGAGATAAGGAGAGCTATATTAATCAAGATGTGGTGCAGTATATTGTTAACTTTTTATTGCCCCATTATTAAGATTAATTTGTAACTTTGTCAATATAATATGGAGGGAGAGAGGTTTTATGACTTAACAATTGATAAATCTAATTGATTAGCATGCGCTGTTAATCCGATTATAACTTATCAAAATAAGAACCGATCAGTTCGGAGATTTGCTAATCAATTTACCAGTTTCCATTAGTTTACTAGTGGAATTCTCTATTAAATAGCTCCCAAAAATCAACCTTTTGATTGTGTTATCTGTCCGTATAATGATGTTAACCCTGCATCAGTCTATGATCATTCAGCAATTAAAGAAAATCTAACATTTTAATGGAAATAGATAACCCCTCTCCGTGGCAGCGTACTCTATTTTCATAAATGGACCATGGCGGCGAAATTGTTAATTTTGATAATGAATCTTACGATGAACACAAACTTTATTCAAAACTATCAATTAGACAAGAAGCAAATCATGGCAGAGTTTGACATCAAATACGCTTGAGATAAGAACAAGCAATTTTTACGCCAATCTGAGTTCAATTTCTATCGAGAAGATATTATGTAATTTTTGCAATCAGTTGTCTATCGATGGGTTCCTGGGCAGAAACCTGGACAAAATTCTAGCACACTTGTACAGAAAACAAGCAATTTTATAATCCTGGCCAGAACCACCTGAGCAGGCTGGGACCTCATGGGGCACCTCTCAACATCTGGTGCTCATCGATTGAAAACACCGAAGGGGATACATAGCAAGCCTATTTTTGGGCAAAAATGGATAGTTCAAACCATTTTTGAAGACTTAATTGTCATCATTGAAAAAGTGAAGAGAATGATGTCGTCTTTAGCTGGGGGAGAAGTCAATAAATTTGCAAACGTCTCCTCACGTTTATTTGGCTTACCTTTCAAGCCACGCGCAAATTAAGTGGCATTATTCGATCAGTACAGCCCGCCACATGAGAAAATTTTGAAAGTTTTGCCACTGAATCCGGCTCTAAGATCAATTAATGTGAAATGTGACTAAAACAGCCAGCGGTAAACAAAAACTGACGCATACCGTATGCATCACCAGTTGATCTTAGAAGCAGATTCAGGCACCAAAACTTGAAAATTTTGGCTGCGGCGGGCTGTTGTGATCCAGTTATGTCAATAAATTGATCCTAGACACAATCTCAGATGTAAAAATTATGCGGTGAATGAAAGAAGGGTTTTTGTTTTATAGTGAAGAGCTAAATTAGTGCTAACCGTGATATTACGAACGAGTGGCAAAAGCCCGAGTGTGTAATATCGCATTTAAAAACGAGGCCGAAGGCGGAGGTTTTTATTGCAGAGGTTTGTACGTTTTACGAGTTATTTAACTGAATCATGCACTGACTTTACTCGTTAAAACTGGGAAGTTTTCAAACACAAGGAAATGTTTTGAATTAATAAATTATGATGTCTACAACTTTTAGGTACAACTGTACCGTGTGAAACAATTTATCACGCACCATCATAATCAGATTATGGCAAAACAGTGCCAAATAATTTGTTACAAACGGCACAATGGTGCCTATGGCTACATAGATTTTTGAAACACCGCAAAAGCATACTTCGAATGTGCATAATATGATTTAAAAAAATTTCAAATGAAATTTGCGTGCGTGTTTCTTGACTTCAAAATCTCCTCGGTTTTACAAAATTTTCCCCTCGGTATAGCTGCTACCATGTTTTGGATCAAAGACTCTTTGATCATTATATTATACTAGCGTTTGCCCGCGAAGATTCGCGGAAACAATCAACCTGATACCTTTGGTTCATCTTGTATCCAGCAGCCAACAGCTACTTGCTTCATGACCTCATCTTGGAATTTGTTAAGTAATTGAATCACCATTACCGCTTACCGAGGATTACAGATATTCGCGGAAATGCACCGCACAACATACTTTGTAATTTGAGATCACCTATATAGTATTGCCTTTCCATAGCATATATTAGCATTAGTAAACGCATGATATTTATTATGCAAATAACTAATCAACGGATGGTCCAATTCAAATTTTCCTTAAATAGTAATAAGCCCCTTAATTGGGAGAAGATTTTCCCGAAAAAAACGATCAAAAATATCAAATGCACTTCTTAAATAGTCATTTTACACAGACAGACAGATGCACGAACACTCTGAAATTATTAATATAGATGGCTCCCAAGCCCTTATTTGCTATCATGTACATAGTAGTATTGAAGGGTTACTAACCTGAACCAGGTTAATAACCCTTTATATTGAGTCCCTGAGACGGGTTATTAGTCCAGATCGACCGAATAACCCCAACGACATTAAGAGTAAATTTTATCAATTGAACAATCTTAATCTTGGCTGCATAATCACATTCGTCGCAACAGCAATTAGAGCTTCTCAAAATCAGAGGAGTCAAGAATTAGGTGCTCTAAATCAGTCTTAACGAAATCCATGATAGCAAACGGCGATTAAAACACATACTGTTCATCCGGGCTTACAATTTATTTCCGGTATCACGGTTTGACATGACTCTGTACTCGAGAACTGAGATTCGAGATGAATCATGAACCACAATTAGAATGTTAAAACTTTCTGCCAAACAAATTAGCGGTAGACTCTTATAGCGTCATTATCCTGCGTATAAACTTATAAGTAGCGAATTCAAAGTACCGACCAAGCTCCCTTATAATTATGTGATAGCCCAGGCTAATTCTGATGGAATTTTAAGAATTACCATGATGTTCAGGTGAAGAGGAAAAGGGTATCGCTTCATTAAGTTATCGATTCAACACATGAAGATGAACGAATTATCTAAACATCTAACTATAATCCGGTGTAATTCATTTTCATTCGGCCTGTAAATTCTGTACTGCATATTTCAGTATTCGATACTTTAAAAACTAAATGTAATCAGCCCTGTGAATAAGATTACCAATGGCTCTTGCTTCCGGAAGTCTGCAGCTCCTATCGAAAGACCATTATTTTCCATGTCTTAACTACGTTTTTAATGAGTGGTTTCGCCATATAATATCACTATTAACCTCAGTAGAGATAAGTAACATGTAGTTTTGAACTCGGCTTCGCCTCGTACAAAACACATCATTATTGAACTCGGCTTCGCCTCGTACAATAATGCATATATATGTCGCTCGCTGGCGCTCGCAACATATATCATGTTACTTACCTCTACTTCGGTTAATAGTTCTATATTACTTACTCTCCAGCGAAAAATATTATTTGGCATTGGCGAGTAAGTAAATACTATAACACTCAAAGACCTTGGTTCCATGATTTTCACCACAACTAAATTATGGACGGCTCTTCTGAGCCATTATTTATTGACCATATTAAGGTCTGCATCTTAAAGAAATCATTAATCGAAAAATATAGCCTCAAAAGCAGCTTCGAACATCTTTGTTTTCCCTTTTGAAAGTGTTTTTGCCGACTCTCAAACTTTGAGACAAAGCTTTTAAAGCTTTGTGGCACAGCTTTCCCATCCAGGACGGTGAAAGTCCAGTGCCACAGGATTTACTTGTGGTCGCAAGACGGCATAAAATCCACGCAGATTAAAATGGACGGGACCTCTGTCAAAGGCAACGGACCATTGCACGACTGGTTTTGTAGGGCTCAAAAACATGCCGTTCCCTTGTTATGTGGAAACCAACCCCGGTCAATGGATTTCAAACAGCGCCGACTTTAGCAGGAAACGCCAACAAAGGATGGGGCAAAAACAAAGGAACCTTCGCAACGTGTGTGTGATACTTGGTCACAGATGAAATAATCACAAAAACGGGAAAATATTTACTGTGTCTAGATATGGTTTATCACAAGTGTTTTAGTAGCCTCATTATATCATTACCCCAAACTAGACGGGACGCCGTTAATCACGCAAGTGTTTAACATATATATATTCCCGCTCTCTCTCCGATGGTGCCTGTCCGTTTCCATTGCGATGATAATGAACGGAGACACGGTGGCCCTGCCTGATTATTACAATATGTGACACTCTAGCTCATGCGAGAGCTGGTGCTGCTGGTATAATAGAGCAAAACCTCTCAACCAGTGATTCGCACATCTCTAATCTGATTACCGGGGCCGTTTAGTAACCATTATTTATCTCATGAATTGAATTACATAAATTATTTATATTGTTGTTACTTTAGTATTTGGCGCTCGGACTGGAATTTCGTCAGGATCGAGCTGCTGGAATCCCCTAGATTCATGCGGGGGGTAGATTATTTATATATTTATTTTGGGAACTTCAAACATTTGAAAGTGCTAACTTCCACCGTCAGCTTCACGCCGTTGCCCCATGAAAAACATGGCCCGTGAGATTGAGGTATGATAATTCCATCCAATTACCAGTAAGCCGCACAGTAATGACTCATGTCTAAAGCTCCCCCCGTGTAAAACCCGGGGGTATATCTAGTATATGTGTAATCTCGTGAGGAATTCGTAACACACGGAGTTGACACTGCAGGGAGACTAATAGGGCCATGGTGACGGGGGAACTGTGAATTCCTAATTCTGAGGAGTCTCGTCGATCACACGCAGTATGTGCACCTGATTGATAGCAACACAGCACCAGCCACCAGAGGGAAGGTGGTACTTACTAGGTTAGATTTGGTGATTTCAGATTTGTAAGAGAGTTTACGGTACTTCTTTTTAAACAAGGTCAAAGTCAAAGAAATATTCAATGTCGTATTTCAAATGCAATATACTTGGAACCTGGATTTGGTGGTTTCAAAAAAATGTTTTGACGAGGAATTCACGTAATTATTGGCTGCTGAGAAGCTTATGTTGAAACCAAATGGAACCCATGAAACAAAGGGAATCATTTTTTAATTCTTCTCAATGATAGACAAAACTGACACTTGGTAGCTCCACTCAATGATGCAAACAGGAGAGCATAATAACACTTAATCAAAACAAGGCTTTCACAATAATTTTACAATATCTTTCATACCAAACTGGTAACGCAAAGCATGAGAACAATCTGACCCAGACGATCGTCGGAATGAGAAATAAAAGATACGAAAGCATGAAAATAATTGCTAAAACCAGATGAACAACGCTAGAAGAGTTCAGCATAATCACATTAATCCGCCCAGCACATGGTAGCGATAAAGATCGACAGGCACCAGTCTCCAAATGTAGAACAATTCTCACCCCGCCCAGTTGGCAATAATAGCCGAAATAGACGCCCGGTAACGAGGTGCTCCGTAAACCAGGACCTTATTGGCCAACCTAGAGCTGATTCTCTGAGAAAGAATTAGGACAGACAGTTCAGGCCGTCAACATGAAATGACATTAATCCCCCCAACAATATTGGCAGTGTTATTTAACCGACGGTGCGAACTCTTTTGACAGGCACCAGTCTCCAAATGTAGCATTGTCATACTTCAGTTCCCAATTGGGGCGGCCGTCGACAGACATATCAGACATGACTTCAAGTGTAAATGAAATTGCCTGTAACTTCGACTTGGGCTGTAAAGTAGAGATGATTCTCTGATACATGAGAGGGTATTCTGATGTTCCAGGCTTCGGCCACATGGCCCATCGCAGCATCTGAGCACTGCCAAACATGTTACTGAATGTTCAGGCACATTAGGATCAAACGTAGACACGGCCGTTTTATGGTCAACCAAATGATCATCAGAACAGCCCTGGACTAAGGGTCCTATACATGGCAGTGTTATTTAACCGTGACGGTGCGAACCTTATGTGAGTTGTTACTGTTAAACAGGATGACATAACGCAATCTGTTACAATTTCCAGTTCTCCAATTGGAGAATTATTGATCTCACTATATATCCGAGATTCTACTCCACATCGTTACATGTAAAATGAAAAGAACGCACGCGCCCTGCGTTAACAACAATACCGAATCCCCATCTACGCGGCAAAAATGGCAACATAGGCGTTCTAGTAAAGATTGGTACTAAAGTACGCACCTGCTGATACGAGGGTACCGAATTTACCCATCGCAGCATCTGAGCACTGCCAAACATGTTACTGAATGTGCAGGTGAACTTTATAACATCACACGTTCCACTTCTCTCCTGTCGTTTCCTGTGAATAGAACACTTTTATGGTCAACAGAAACTGATAAAACCGTTCTCGCAGTTGCTCATAGTCAGTATAGTCTATTAATTTATTGATTTCATAGCTTTATTATCGTCACATACCTATAGGTATGTGACGATAATAAAGCTATGAAATCAATAAATTAATAAATATTGAAATGAAATGTTTGAATTGAGCTGTACTTGAACTGTAATGCATTGACGGATTTGAATTGTTCCGACCTTATAGTTATACTCGTCGTCGCGTCATTATATTTGAAGTGACTTTTGATTGGAGTCTTCTCGCCCAACCCTTCAACGTGAAATGAAGCTCTGATCAGAGCTTTTGAGAGGCAGGGTGGGCATTTGTTAAAGCTCATTTGCCTTTAAAATTTATATGGCCTGAAGGGGCTTCATTTTACGTTCGGCGCGGCAGACACCAAAGTTAAGGGTACGCACAATGAGTTTCGTACACGAATCTGAATAATGAATTTCGAGACGAAACTGGATTTGTCCAAAGTTGAACGATTCTATTTCCTTTTTTCTGCTTATTTTCTAAGACACTAAAAAGATACGCGTATCAAGTGCATGGATCGATCGAAAGATCACCGAAAAGCAACGACGTAAATTTTAATAGAAAAAGCAAATTACAGATTTGTGCGCGCAATGAAATTTGCGCGTTCTTTCGGTGGATCTTTCGATCGATCCATGTGCACACATGTACGCGTATCTGTCTTCCCGCCAATAATATTTGCTGAAAACACCAAAAAGCTGCATAGTCTGGAAAAATGGACAAAATAACGTCCTAAAAAGTAATAACTAACGTTTTCGTTTCGACGAGATCAGAAGACGAACTCATTGGTACCATTCTAAGATTCTAGTTTAGCATGTCCCCCCGACCCCACTAACCTGCTGATTTAAACTTTCGGTTTCTTCTCCGCCTACTATTTTTATAGGATAATACACATCTTATCTGGACCTCCATCAGTCCAACTGTAGCAGTCGCTCAGAATCAGAATTAGATTTTGGCAGATTTTCTTGAATTATTGCAAGTGCTTTTGTTCCATCATGGTATGATCTGATGTTGTGAGAATGGAGAATGCAGTTTTTTGTTCCAATACTGAGTACATAATATGATCCGATGATCAGTTCTTTGTGAGAAATATTATTTCATGGATCGTGAAGGAAATCTTTGAGATGGATAATATATCATTCATTTCCATACATATAACATGGTGGCTTTGTAATCCTGTTGAATACATCCATAGTTAGTTTTATTTGATAGCACTAATTTGAACTAAAAGTAAAAGTTATTGAATTTAATTAAAGTCATCAATTTCATCATGAGTTCTGAAGGAACATATACTGGAATTCAATCAATCCAAATATCAAGACGTACTACATAATTTTGATAGATAACAAATTTAGAAGACATGGACAAGGGGGACATAAAATCACACTTCAGAATATCTTGGAAAAGAGTAATATTATTTATCATACAAGCAACAAGATATAAATTTTCAAACAATGATAATGGATATTTGATACCATAATCATATTGATATACGAATTTTAGCGATTAATAGGGGTTACTGTGCACAAAATAAATCAGTTTCGGACCGAAAGCATGCTGCGCGCAAATTATGAATTTGACCATTTTACTCATACAGACATAAAACCATTTGTGGATGTACAATCAATACCAAAATTTGCTTGGATACAGTTTATGTCATAAGACAGCGCCTGTGAAGATTTGAAGCATTTTCATCCAAAAAGACCACGCTATAACAGAATTTAGTCAGTTTTGGACTGAAACTGCCAGTTTCGGTCCGAAACTGACTTTATTTTGAAATATCTTCTTCGTTTTCCATGCTATATTCCGCATAAATCACATACTATCATGATGATGCATATTGTGAGCAATTGTGCGCATTCTAATGGATCATTGTTCGATAAAAATCAGCAGAATGATTGATTTGGGCGAGTTTAAATACTTAAATAGTATATAATATTAATGAAATGCGGTTAGATATGAAAGAGGAAAAATGACTGAGATAACTAAAAAAACAGGAAAATCATGTTACATATTACTTACATGAGAATATGGCAGCTAAGGTGAATTTTAACAATGTTCAAAAACTAATGTAAATGTGATATAATAAACTAAATTAACAATTAAATTCGAGTTGGCTAATGATCCATTTCATAAAATGTGGTCTGTATCAACAGCCTAATTGATATTGTCCCTATTCCAATTTGTTTCACCAGATAAGATATTTAAGACAGATAAGAGGAGTTATTAAGACTCGAGCTGCATCGAAGCCAATTCATCATCCGCTGTATGTTGGTTCTGCATCATAACAACATTTCCAGCTCAATATCGTGGTTAAGCAATATGAGAATCTCAAGCACCTCATACTCCCAACGCCTGATCACATATATCTTCAGAAATGGTAAAGTCTTTCAAGTTCAGTTGATGGCGTCACACCTTCAGATTGTCTTGTGAAATGACGTCGCTCAGCATTGCTATATCCCAGGGAAACACTACTTTGTTCGGGAATGTTCCTCAGTGTCGACAGCCACGATATTCCTCGCAGCAGCAATCAGTTGAACCAGTGATATGACACTCTGAAACACGCACGTGACATCAACGATTTGATGCAAGTTCTAAGAAATATAATGAATAGAATAATTTCAGATAAGCCTCGGTATCATTGAGTTAATATCTTGTCAATAATGCTCTATAATCTTGCAGATCAATCTAGCTTTCAGAACTTGGTTCCATATTTTATTTATTTTCTGAACAAAATATGATGGCTGAAATGCATACGTTGGCGAAGTCTAGTCTACTAACATGAAGTTGGACCGCTGAACAGTGAAAATTTGCCCTGGGTATATGCCCCAGAAATTCAAATTCCATGGGAAGAAGCACGCAAGAACTGGGACAAAATGGAAAACATATCAAGTACATTATTTGTACATTTTAATCATGCAAAGGTATAATATGGTCCTACATATTCAAATTTGTTAACTATGTATAGTTTACAATACAATGTACATAGTTAAAATGTCCATTGTACGACTACATATTCAAATATGTTAACTATGTATAGTTTACAATACAATGTACATTGTATAAATGTATAATGTACAATGTACATTGTTAATAAATGTACATTGTAAACTGTTTAGATGTTCATTTTACGCTGTTTAGATGTACATTGAACATTGTTCAAATGTACATAGGACATTGTTTATATGTACATTTTGTCCTTTCACGCAGTACCCACCTTGAGTGCCATGACAGGAGTACAGATAACGAGGAGAGCGTGGTAGAGACTGTACCCAGCAAGGGTGGGTCCCACACTAAACCTCATGAGGTACAGGACCGCGAAAAACAACTCGTTTCCTGCGGATTGAGAAGTGAATCAGTTGTTGAAAACAAATAGTAGGAAGCCTGACATATCAGAGAAACCAGAAGTATCTAGTTCCCCATTCTTGAACATTTGAACTCCATCAGTGTAATTGCTCGAAGCGGGCGAGAAAACTTTTCTCGCCCGCACCGAGCAATACTCAAGAGAAGAGAGAGAAGCAGATAAATAGAGTGTTTTGAGTCTCGTGTATAAAAAGTAAATCTTCATAGAGAAGCAAATATTTGATTATTGTTTTGTAAGTGTCAAAAAAGGTCCCTCATTTGATTTTCGGGTGAAATAAGAGAGAAAAGCGGGTGAAATAAGAAGGCCGAGGAAAAACTCATTTCCTGCACACATGGAGAAGAGAACAGTTCTGTTCTGGTAGTAGTAGTAGAGTACCGGGTTAGCGGAGAGGTCTATCTGCTTGTGAGATGTAGCACCTGCAGGAAGGTCATGGGGGCTCAAACCTTTTACAGGGTTACAAGGTTTAGGGTTAGCTTTTTATAAGGTTACAAGGAAATTTTATGATTTATATCGTATCTATTTTATGTCATAAAACCACAGCAAATGAATGCATCTCCGACGGTTGAGCAAAACCCCTCAATATAACGATATCACATATTCCTGTCTCATGTATCAGTGGGTACGCCCCCCCCCCACAACGAAAGACGTGGGATCCACTTTGTGCAAATGCGCACAATTAATCGATTTAGTTTCGGGATCGATAAAGAAGCACAATTGCCATATTGTCAACACTGCGAGCACAAGCGATTTTGATACAATCCAATGTCTTATCTATAAAATACATAGACACGGTGCACGAAGGGATCTATTTCAGATAGAACCCGCGTAGCGGGTTCTATCTGATAGAATGATACGAGTGCGCGCAGCGCACGAGTTTTCATTCTTTGTGTAATCCCGAGACGAAGTCGAGGGATTACACTTAAATAGACTCTGAGAGCACCGTGTCTATGTATTATAGATGAGTCCGGGTTATTGCACGAGAGTCTAAAAGCACAACTAATGGAATTAACTAGTAACACAATTGGCAGAACAAGCATTTCAGCTTTTCAAGAGATTCAGTGCTTTGATTGGTTGATTTGAAACTTTACAGAATTGAATTTAGGATGACAGGAGAAGGATGGTTCATGAACAGAAATAATTGTATGAATTAACTAATTAAGCAGGAGTATCTTTCAAAGAGCACCAAGGTCTTCGATTACAAATGCAACAACAAAAACAATATAGATCAAAGAATCAATACAACAAAAACAATGTCAACGAATAAGGGCATGACGATAATCTGCAGGAGCATGCAAAACAGGTAAATGGACTTTTTTCGCCGTGTAAGCAAGTAAAACAGAGCCAGAACCCCATATCCAAAAAGCCGCGAACCTGCAAACCTGGTTCGGAGGAAATTTTGAGACGGAGGAAATTTTTGGGGAAAACGGAGGAAATTCTCGGTGGAAAGCTAGTACAGAAAATTTAATTTTCTGTACTGTGTTTTACCCGAATTGCATTCGGATAAATTTAAGAAATGAAATTTCAAATCATTCCTGTACTAACTTACAGTTTCCAGTGATAAGAATTACGATGTATAAAATGTCTCAGAAAGATATTCAATGTAGAATGTGCAAAAACGTGCCTGCATGCATACAATCTGAATCGGCATTTTCAGAGGCATTATCCCTCCCTATGAGCAGCTTCCCAGGGAGAACAAATTAACTTGATTCAGATGCGAAAAACCTTGAAAATTTTTGCCTCCGACAGGCTGTTGTAATGTCACTTAATTTGTCAGAAATAGTTTCAGAAACAGCTTCAGATTTAAGACTTTCAAAATTTTTGTATGCGGCCGGATATTGTACTTGTAATCCAATCATAACTAATATAACGGTTACCAAATTCATAGTCAATGACAAAACTTAAAAATTTTCGCCTGCTGCGGGCTGTTATGATCAAATTATGTTGCTGGAATGATCCTAGACGTCTCAGAGGAAAAACAGGTTCCGAATTTTCGCTTGCGGCGCTCTGTTGTGATCAATTAATTATGTTGCTGAAATGATTCTAGACAGTCTCAGAGGTAGAACCTTCCAAATTTTCGCCTGCGGCGGGCTGTTGTCATTAAATTATGTTATTGTTAATAAATTGGCCCAAGGCACACTGAGTCTCAGACAAACTTTCACCTGTGTCGAAGGACAGTGTCAGTAGGGATTCGAAATCAAAAAGTCTACATGCAATTGACGGACTGTTCGTGATTTTGCAAGTTTATCAAAATAATTGCTTTTGCTTAATAGTAATCATTAATGGAGCCAATTTTGAGGCCTGTTTGCTTTGTTGTCAAAATGGAATGAATTTAAAAATCGAAGTGAGGAGACAGCAAAATAGGCAAAAGTTTTGTGAGCGAAGCGAGTAGGCAGCGAAATGGGTAAAAATTTCTGGTTCGGAGGAAATTTTTTATTTTTTGGATATGGGGCCAGAACGGCGAAACGAAACAGTAAATAAAGAAATAAGTGCATAACCTGTGAGAGAATGAGAAACCGTTTGCTGAAACCAGTGGCACGTGCGCGCGCGCAACACGTGACCTTGATTTGGTACAGTAACAGTGGCACGTGTGCGAGTCACGTGGTACGGTAATTACATGTTTAGAGAGTTTCTCGCGGGAACGAAACATTTGGTATACATGTTGCTAGTAAGAGTGTGTGTTGTTTGTAAGAAGTACAATACACTGATTATAAGGTCATTATTTGCTAAAAATGGGGACATCTGTGCAAAAATTATTTACGAAGGTTTTAGTGTTGGAATGTGTTCTAATGGGTCCCATGAAGGTCTCCAAAGAGTGTTAAGGTTCTACCCCTTGAGGAAATTCCAGGAGGGCCACGCCCTTTTTTGACCGTGGGAAATTTTGGTGAAAAATCGAAAATCCAAGTTTACATTCATATAAGTCATGTGGGTACTCTAAACCTATGTTTTCTGGGACGGGGAATCGATTCCAAGCATAATCTAAGCGCTATCGATCTTTCTTGACCCATTTTCGACCACGCCCATTTTTTGCATATGGAATTTTTGAGGCCAAAATGCCATTTCTCAATGATTCACAATATATGGCTTGTGGGTACTCTAAACCTATGTTTTCTGGGAAGGGGAATCGATTCCATGCATTATCTAAGCACTATCGACCTTTCTTGACCCATTTCTGACCACGCCCACTTTTTGTGTACATGAAGTTCTTGAGGTTGAAATGTCATTTCTCGATGATTCACAATGTATGGCATGTGGGTACTCTAAACTCATGTTTTCTGGGACGGGGAATCGATTACGAGCATTATCTAAGTGCTATCGACCTTTCTTGACCCATTTCTGACCATGGCCACTTTTTTGTGTATGGAGGTGAGGCCAAAATGTAATTTCTCGATAATTCACAATATATGGCTTGTGGGTACTCTAAACCCATGTTTTCTGGGACGGGGAATCGATTACGAGCATTATCTAAGCGCTATTGACCTTTTTCGCCATTTCTGATAACGCCCACTCTTTGAGTACATGGAATTCTTGAGGCCAAAATGCCATTTTCGTTGAAAAGACATGTGGCTTGATCTAAAGACATGAGGGTGATCTGAACGGAAACCAACCTTTCCTGAAACAGTGAGGCGGGTAATCTATTTCATATTCATTATTTACTTCCATGAACATTTCCAAGCCGATTCCAGGTCACGCCCATTATTCAATTATTGTGCATATAGAGTATATTTAGGCCGAAACCGGCGAAATATTATTTTCTGATTATGATTCGAGAGACATAATATGACGATGGTTATTTCGATCCCAATCGCCATCCCACTATCCCAGCTCTGACGACCATTTTTGACCCATTTCTCAGAAATGGTCGAAATGGTATGAGTATTCAAGAAGACATCCCACATACAAAAAAGAAGAGGCTGTCAGAAATTTTCTGACAGCCCTTCTTTTTGTATGTGGGATGTCTTCTTGAATACTCATACTTTATGGTTGTTCTGTCCAGAAATCTTCACACGAGAGTGAACCCTGTGTCAGCATCATCAGAGAAATGATCATCTGGTGAGAGTAAACACCAGTATTGGAATCGAATACTCATCCTGCATGCTGAGCTAATCCATCAGTCAGATACACTGATACAAGTCCTGGACCATGATGCTTCTCAAAAATCTACTCTCTACATCCTCCTTACCCATAACTATGCTTCCATCTATCTGGAAGCCCATCTTGGATCCTCAATTGTCAATTGCTACTGTCGGATGTATTAAGACCATCCTACCATCCTTTACATTGGCCTGATTTCTATTTTAAAAAAGAAGGATCGCCAGCTAGACTGACGTCATGGCTGAATCGTGACTTGCAGTTAACCTCAACTTACTAGAACACACATGACTCAGCAGGACCACAAACATCAGTGACTCATTCAAAGAGACACTTCAACTTCACCTTCTATAACTTCGTGTCCACCTTGCAGTTAAAGTTAAGCAGACATTCATAGACTACAAAATCACATCCTTCCGCCTGAAGAGACGGCTTGGTCTGTATATATGATGAGTAAAGTACTCATAAAATGATAGGAAGTACCTTGCAACAGTTTAAGTTACATGCAGTTAGCTCGACTTCAATTCCACAGTTGGGAACTTGAGTTTGTTGACGAACCAGATTCCACCATGGTTTCATGTACCTAAGTCAAACTAAGCCATACAAACTGTCTAGGATTTTTGCATTCGTGGCCTTCCGAAATTCGAATTTAACGAGGTACTACTTAGGTATGGTCGACCACTCGACCATACCTAAGGAAGTCAGTACTTCAGTTTAGTCGGAAATTCACGACTGACCAAAGGCATAGTCAGACCATGTACCTTAGATACATGGTCGACTGGTCGTGTAGTCTACACATATCTCTGGCCCATACCTTTAAGCCTTTGAGTAGATGAAAGCTAGATGGATTCTCAGTCGGCAAAAAATTGGGGCGGGAAGGGAGGTTGGTGCAATCAAATTACTTGATTAAGATTCACTGACCATTTTTTTCTAACTCCTACTGAGTCCTTTGCTTACCCATTCACTCGGTCAGACTGTTTGCGGAATCCGGATTAGAGTTTCGCCAGAATTGCCTTGATGAACATATGGAAATGGCATTGTTCTATGAGGTCAGTGAAGAAGGCCAATGACTAGGATGGTCCAGACTAGCTTCTTCAAACTTTAAAAGTTCAATGTAGCAGCGCTCGAGAGTTAACGGAGAAAACAGTGGAACTGTTAGCATCCAGACTCCAGATAGAATAAGAAAGGAGTAAGTAAAAAGATTGCATGACATTTTTAAAAAGTCGAATGACATTTAAAAAAAGTCGAATTATCGAAAATGGCTGGGCGTTGTCAGAAATTGGGCATGAATTGTAATAGCTCTTATATCATGTATGAAGGATCGATTCTCCATCCCAAAAAAATAGGTTTAGAGTACCCATAAGCCATATATTGTAAATTATCGAAAAATTATGACATTTTGGCCTCAAGAATTCCATGTACGCATAAAGTAGGCGTGGTAAGAAATGGGTCAAGAAATGTCAATAGCGCTTAGATAATGCTTGGAATCGATTCCCCGTCCCAGAAAACATAGGTTTGGAGTACCCACATGCCATATCATATTGTGAATCATCGAGAAATGACATTTCAGCCTCAAGAACTTCATGTATGCAAAAAGTGGGCGTGGTCAGAAATGGCTCAAGAAAGGTCGATAGCACTTAGATAATGCTTGGAATCGATTCCCCGTCCCAGAAAACATAGGTTTAGAGTACCCACATGCCATATATTGTGAATCATCGAGAAATGACATTTCAACCTCAAGAACTTCATGTACACAAAAAGTGGGCGTGGTCAGGAATGGGTCAAGAAAGGTCGATAGCGCTTAGATAATGCTTGGAATCGATTCCCCGTCCCAGAAAACATAGGTTTAGAGTACCCACAAGCCATATATTGTGAATCATTGAGAAATGGCATTTTGGCCTCAAAAATTCCATACGCAAAAATGGGCGTGGTCGAAAATGGGTCAAGAAAGATCGATAGCGCTTAGATTATGCTTGGAATCGATTCCCCGTCCCAGAAAACATAGGTTTAGAGTACCCACATGACTTATATGAATGTAAACTTGGATTTTCGATTTTTCACCAAAATTTCCCACGGTCAAAAAAGGGCGTGGCCCTCCTGAAATTTCCTCAAGGGGTAGAACCTTAACACTCTTTGGAGACCTTCATGGGACCCATTAGAACACATTCCAACACTAAAACCTTTGTAAATAATTTTTGCACAGACTATCTCTATTTTCAGTGAATGTATTTGATAGAGGGATTCTGCCAGCGTGTCTATCGCTCTATTTTTTATCCCCTCCCGCTGGCTAAATCCTCACGCAATAACCCGGACGAATCTATAAAGGTGTATGGGTATACTACAAACATAACAAATTACTGAATATCGATTTCCTAATTCAAAGATTGACATAAGAGGCGGAAGAAACTAAACTGTGAATCATCAGCGGTTACCCTACAGTTGTAAGGTCTCCCTGCCATCTGCGATGTAGGTGTACCATCAGCAGGTGACAAGGGAAACGGAGAGGTTTCGGCCCACGTACCCCTCACAGCTTACAACTGCAAAGCTGGGCCACCCAGGACTCCGGATTCCTGAGCAACACAGTTTAGAGAGGAGGGAGAGGAAAAGGAAAGAGTTCAGTAGAGGTGAAAGATCATTGAGTGCTAAAATCGAGGTGAATATCTAAATGTTATGCAATTAAAACCTGGAGGTGAAAGCTAAAATGGACGTGAGGTTGCAGGCATCTGCCTGTTCAGCCACACAAATAAGTGCACCAACTCTGACATGCCTTATAAGTCACGTGACATACTAATAAGTCACGTGACATGCTTTTAAGTCACGTGACATCAAGTCACGTGACACCTACCTGAGTAGTGGGAGGCCGTGAGATGGAGCCAGTGGGACGCTACGTCCAGGACAGCGTAGCACTGGAAGAAGAAGAACCAGTCCGGGTAGAGGAGTCCGAGTGCCATGACGAGGCCCAGAGTGCTGCACCTGGTGGGGGATACCAGGTGTTATCCTGAACTATTTTCAGAATTTTAATCAAGATTTAGTTGGTCCAGGAGGTTAATGAGGAACGCTGGGATTTATCTTTCAGTATGGAAGGAAATTGAACAATCGCTTACATTTTATAGTTACTAAAAATTATTGCTGGCTCTGTTAAAATTCCTTTCGCATTTTGAAACTATTCAACAAACCAACCTATCAGTCAGCATGTCCAGCATAGCTCCGATCTTGGAAGTCTGGCCGAGTAGCCTGGCAGCGTGGCCATCGAAAGCATCGAGTAGCTGACTCAGCATGTAGCAAGCCACTGTGAACTGGAACTTGTCAGGGTTGGTCATGAAGTAGAATGCCACGAACATCAGGACGATCCGGACGTAGCCGATTATGTTGGGAACGAAGAGGAAAACGTTAACATTAGCTGGCGCCATCTTCTTCGAACTGTCCATGTTTTGTAAAGGATTAGTGGTTAGAGTGGTGTTTGGGACGGGGACTAGGTGAGTACTATAAGAGACTTGGTACGGGGACTACTAGAAGTCGTCGTCCTCGTTGAATATGATGAAATACGCTAGGATAGTGCTGAATATGACAGTGTCAGCACCTATCAAAAGCCAGAGAGCTCCTCGTTCGATCTGAAATAATCGAGGGTTTAGTTCATAATCAAAAACCATTCAACTACCCAACCCTTTGGATACGGGATGCCCGATTTGCATAATTTATGATCTTCATGAAACTGAACAAAATGGAACATTTTCGATACAAACGTTACAAAATGCTACTTGTCACACACATAAAAAGGCATCACAAAAAGTTTACTCACAGTTTGATGATGGGCTAGTACGAGCACCAAACCTGAAATACGGAGGAATGAAATTGAAATCGAGAAGAATTATAAAAAACCCACGGATCTTGAGCCGGGATAAATCCTTGAGAGGGGACTGAGTAATTGTAAAAGTATTATCAACGAAGAAGACGAAGCATAAAAAAGACTATAGTAACACAAAACATACAAGTATACGTATAGAAAGGTATGATAAATGCACTAAGAGAACAACTGTGTAAAGCCTCAAGGAGTCCAGGTTTGAGGTGTATGATGATGCAGTAATTATTCCTTATAAGGGCATATTGCTAGACCACCTGGAAATATTACTGATGAATTACTCTAGGTACTGCTCTTCTCATTATAGAGCTTCACAGCCCATCTCAACAATGTGAAACATATTATGCACCGGCGTAATGATGAAACGTATTGAACACGTTGCGTGACAAACACATTTCTGTTGTTATATAATGTGATAATTGTTAAGATGTAAGTTTGTCATTTTAGACAAGCGATGAAAGGCTGTTATGGACAATTTGATATTTGAAGTTAGGATATGTTAGCCTTTACTCCCCAAAACTGAGGGATGATGAATTGATGAAACGTCAAACGACCAAAACTTCAAAACATCCGTCAAAAATTTCATTGCTCAAACAATCATGATACGGACTATGGAGACTGTGATACAAATGGCAAAACGGCAGTGTTGATAGGACTGGATAGGAACCTAACACTGCCGCTTGCATGATATTAAATTACTACAGCACTACAACTGCTGTGACGCAATGTGTACATTTCATACACATGACACGGTCTAGCAGCCACGTATATGAGACTGATGCCAGCAGTGGAGTTCTGAAACCATCCAGAGTGACGTTATGACAAATTAATTGAGTCGAATGTTAAATCACTTCCTGAACCACACGGATACCAACAAGAATAGTACACCTATATGGATTATGGAAACAGGAACTGGGCTAATCAAAACAATGGATGTCTACCTAAATGACTATATGAGGCAATAATATGATAGAACTAAGGATTAGGTTTCAGATAATGTAAGTTGAGTAATGAGTCTTGGCTGGAAGGTGGAAATGTGAAATGAACATTGTACATTGTATAAATATATACATTTTAAGATATGACTCAAGAAACAAAAACACAACTAAAGTATACAATATTCAACTGTACTGCAGACAACAACACAACCATGAGCTTATTATGCGTGTGTTGTGCATATCATTGTAATACAACGGTCAACGCAAAACATAGTCAATAGCACTGCATAATAATGTGTACAAGAGCTAGACCACCACAACCATGACATCATTCCATTGTTATACTCAATAGACTATGAACTACAGTCTACGCTTAAATAAGCTATGCGTAGTACCAAATCTGCCATAGAAATTCGATGCGCTGTTCTAAAATATAGGTACGTAGTCCTTATCCATTTTGGGATACTTCCAGAAGGCGCAGCCTGTGGGATGCATCCGATTTAGACCTGGGTGAGGGTCTAAACCAATATGAAGCCGACCTGGCAAAGGTCTAGTCTATGATTAAACACACCGATGAAAGGTACATTATAACAAATTGTGCTCTTCACAAATTGAACACCACACGAAATGCACAACACATACTCTCACGATAACAAGGAAAGTATATGATCTATAGGTGGTCTGATTTTGAGCATGCCATCACCTGATACTCTGATATAATAAGAATACCTATAGCACACTAGATCTTGAGACACTAGACCTTGATTACGTATTCAAATTTAAAACGTCATGGTAACTGAATAGTGACTATGGTCACAACATGAGTAAGTACACATGGTAATTACAAGTGGTAACTTCATTGGCACATGGGAACACAATGAGTAGATGGAAACGCAGATATGTCTCTTCATTGACGGAGGGATTTATGACGCCGCGCAAATTTACTGTTCGTGCGTCAACTTCCGATTTAAATTCCATCGAAAGTACAACAAGATTGCGCGTCTCAATAAATCCCTCCACCATTCAAGCAATCTGCATTCTGCACACACCATGCGTCACTACTTAAAACTATATAAAAACTGACACAAAAACAACCACTTATAAGGAAATAGACGTTTAAATTGTCACTTTATTTATCATCGCAAAATGCATTAATTAGATCACAATGAACCTCCTATTTTAGGCGGAGTTTAGCTCCACATCAGTCACCAAACCGTAAGCAGATATGACAAGGAGTGAGGTGAGGAATAGAGCTACTTCTAGTCCACAGTTAGCTCCGCTGTACGAAGTCTCACTGTAACGCCGAGCAAGGGCGTAGGGTATGGGAGAAAGGATGTAGAATACCACTCAGGGGTGATATAATGGTGAGTATTGAGATTTAATGAATAGGGATTATAATATTTATTGCCATGTCAAGAATATTAAAAACCGTGGTTTCCCGACTAATAGCCTGTGCCGTAAAGCGCCCAAGAAGAAGAAATTTTCACGAGATAACAGATTAAAATCTCATGTGACTTTACAAAAACACGTGATTCATTATAGTTATATACTCACAAACGAACGCAGGCCACCAATTGCTGTAGGATTAGAGTGTTAATAATTGATTTATTAAAATGTTTTTATCTTCCCCTATTAGCTTGGAGTAAATCAGTGTCTTGATGGATTGACCGAAGTAGATAGGTTATAATTAGCATCCAATTCTGTATGTTTGCATTGGAATGAGTGTTGGCAGAAGTTACCTGTAGAGTGCACAGCCCAGAGACAATAGCAAGACACCAACTGAGAATGAGAAGGATAGACCGATGATACCTGCGGGATGCAGATACTTATTAGATAGGTACTTATTAAAGTACTTAAATTAATAGTCATACAGTGATACTGGAACATCAAAGTTCTGACGATTAATAGTTCTAATTTTCATTTTAAATTTGCAGCTTTATTGTATCTTATTACACCCAAAAGTGCGGATCAATGTTTCATAGCTTCCCACCTCAATCAAATGTTGCTTACCCAAAAGACGTTGAAAGAGTTAGAAATAATGAGATATTACTTAAGTCATTGGGGATCGGGATGGAAATTAAGCACTAAGTAGCTGATAAAAAGTAAAATTCTTGTAGTTCTCTAAATTTGACTTACCACTTATAGTGGATCGCATGTCATCCCAGTTAACATTAATTTCCTCAAATTTGATTAAATGGGGTTAAATAATAATCATTTGTAAATATTTCAATTTACATCTGATTATGAAAAGGTTATGTTAATGTAACAGGTTCCTCACGCGGAGTGAAGGATGCACATTTTAAGATTTTATTGGATATAGTACATGTAAAAACACAAATATTTGAAAATAATTAAATAATAAGGTGGGGAGATATAACAAGTCGATGAAAACCCGAATTTTTCAAATGGACAAATTTACAAATTCACATTTACATTCCGCATTTACAACATTTATATTGAAAATTAATATTTGTACAAATCTATAAAAAATCTATAAAAAATCTATAAAAAATCTATTAAAAATCTATTACAAATCTATAACAAATTTAATGTTAGTATGTAAACAATAAACATAGATCATTTATCAAACACGAAATAACCATAGTTGGTCAATTTACAAATGCAATGTCCGACCTGGGTAACTCAGTATTCTGCTGATGTACACCTGGGACACATCTCGGACACAAAACACACTTGGGGCACATCTCGGGCACAAGAAACACCTTGGGCACATTTGGGCACAATCCCCCGGGACACACCTCGGGCACCCTGTGGTACATGTCGGAAACATCTCGAGAATCTCGAGTCGAGATGTGCCCCAGGTGTACCCAGGTTGTGCATCAGGCGGACTTCGTCTGATTATCGAGTTACCCCGCCCGACCTAATAATAAAAATTAAGTGAAAATTGAAAATCTAAAAACAAATTCATTAAAGTATAAAATCAACGCGGTCAAAAATAAAAGGGTACATAATAATTCAGAAACGAGTAACACTAAAAACGCACAATGACAACACACAAATTGAGGTTATGAGTTTAAAGAGTCAGTCTTGTGGTGTCGTTGAGCAAGTATTTCAAGCTGTATACTGACAGGACATCGAAAATTTATGTGCCACCTGCGAAAATTTTGCGAAAAATGATTTTTCTGCCCCTAAAATTGGCCGTTTTTGGGCTTTTGAATCAGCTTTTGGCGCCTATTGCTTCTTTCCTATAGACCACACCTGCAAACACACCTCTGCTGATCCTTGCCTGTTCGCAGCCAGGGAAATTAACGGGAATATAAGTGCATATTTGGATATAACACAACACCAAAATGATAGTAGGCATAACGATGCTCAATTTATAGACCCATTATTATTCAATGTTGGCTCCTGTGTCTTCAACTCTTCGATGAGCCAACAATACAAAATCTTCGTTCCATTAGCAAATCCCTTTGATTTCAGGTTTGTGGTTCTTGGATAATCAACAGTAATATCAAGTCAAAATCTAATCGAATTATGACCGATAACAAATACTCTCACTGAAACAAAATCCGCCCGATCTACTTTCCACATTTCGCCAATTTTAAGCATTTTTCCATCGGCCAATTCTACGATACTTCTTTGCTGGTGATCTTTCCAGCAAAGAAATCCAGTCAATTGACTCAGCTGAGGATCCGATTGACCATTTCCTTCGAAAACGATCTCTATATGTAGATCAGACGCTATGAGAGCAGAGTTGCTATTTTCAAAAATAGCTTGGAACTCCACATTATTATTAAGCTTTCTTCCATTGAAGTTAAGGAAAAACTTGTATTGCTGTGGGGCTGAACTTTGAAAACAAAATCTTGTTTTAGTGGTCATTAATCTATTAACTGTGATTTTAACTTTCTTAAAATTCTTGCCCCAAGTCCCAGTTAAGTAGTGATTTTCATTTCCTTCAGACTTAAGTTGTCCTCCATGAAGATCAACTAGTTTTTGAGCAATAGCACCTTTACTTTCCCAGGCATTTAGGAACTCGGAATGAACAGGCTTCCACTTCCGAGACTTCATGATTTCAACCATTTTAAAGGCTAAAAAGCAAAACGACGAAAACATATGGCAACCTGCTTTATATTGTCTTTAATGTCTGATAACATATGCATTCACTGAAACAAAATCCATTCGATTTACCTCCCACAATGCACCAATGTAGAATTTTTTACCATCGCTTAATTCGACGATACTTTTCTGCTGACGATCTTTCCAGTAGAGAAATCCAGTTAATTGAGTTTGATCTTCCAAATCACTACCCAAACAAATCTCTATGTGTATGTCCGAGGCTGTAACTGAAGAATCGATATTTTCAAAAATCACTTTAAATTCTGGAAATTCTCCATTACCATTAGGCTTTCCTCCAATGAAATTAAGGAAAAAAGTACATGGCATTTGCTGTGAGTTTGGATTTTCAAAATAAAATCGTGTATTGTTGGTCATTAACCTATTAATTGTGATCTTATCTTTCTTATAGCCCTTGCCCCATGTTCCTTCTAGAAAGTGATCTTTATATCCATCTGATTTTAATGTCCCTCCGTGAAGATCAAGTATTTTGTCAGCTATGGCAAAATTCCATCCCCATTTCTCAAGAAAATTAGAATCGACAGGTTTCCACTTTCGAGACTTCATGATTTCAACCATTTTGTTCACATGTAAATTCCTAATGTTAGGCTTTTTTTGCATATGACAAACCAAGTACAGAGCTTCAATCGCATCATACAAATTTTGTATGCTAGGGAGTGAACCATTCTCAATAGATGTAAGCAAGCAATCGACGTCCATACCGATGAATTCGTCTATTGGATAGAATATGTTCCTTATAGAAGATTTATTGTTCACGTTTCTTGTATCACTGCTGATAGGAGGGGTAAGAACCATCGATAGGTCGATAGTGCTACTAGATCTAGAGATTTCACTGGATTGTGAACGTTGCAGTTGTAATTCAGAGGCAGTTTGACCTTCAAATTCCTGAGACTTGGTTTGTCTATTTCTTTTCATTTTAGACTCATTGTTCACATTTCTTGTATCACTGCTGATAGGAGGGGTAAGAACCATCGATAGGTCGATAGTGCTACTAGATCTAGAGATATCACTGGAAGGTGAACGTTGCAGTTGTAATTCAGAGGCAGTTTGACCTTCAAATTCCTGAGACTTGAGGTGTCTATGTCTTTTCATTGTTGAACGATAGATACTACCAAGCCATTTCAGATCTTCAACAGAAATATCCATCATTTTTTCCAACAAAATATCGAATGTTTCTTCAAACATTTTCTCATCGCCTTGAAGACATTTTAGAAAGTTAATGTTCTCTAACAAATACCTCACATTTTCATTCATGGTATATCTATCTTTTTCGATGTTTACTTTTATCATGCTTAAAAGATATTCTGGATGATTTTTTGTAGCATCAATCAGAAATGTAAGTTTACAGTCATCCATTTGCAAGAAATCACCAGCAAACTCATGAACCAACTCAACATTATCCAGGCCACCATTAACACGATCACTGAGCTGTCGCATGAAATCGTCATTCTTCAGTACAGTCTTGGCATAATGAGCTTCCTCAAATAGCCACCTGAATGGGCCATGCATTCGAGTCATGTTAAGTTCCCCCTCCCAAAGCGATGTACACCTATCTGTAACCCAGTGTACTTCGAAAACCTTCCCAAGCTTGTTAAGTTCACGGAAACATTCGTTGTCAATTGATACCTTCCCGCCATAAAGGCCTCTTATGAATGACTTAACTATTTCAGGAGAAAAATCATCCATATCCAAGGAAGACTGATGGTGTTCCAAGAATAGCCTTTTGAAAACGGAGCTATTGTATGAAAGAATCATGGAATTTGCTTTAAACTCCTCGTTCTCTTTCAGTTTTAATGAAATGTTATTATGAATTTCATAATCTAAATTTTCAACACCGAAGTCTGCAGGAACAGTGACTTTCATGGGGTTGAACATATTGCTAAAATAATGTCAGAGTTAAAACTTAACAAATATAGTAGGTATCAGTTAACTCTATTCATAATGAACTCCACATCCAGATTTCAGGAGTAAATAATGTGAGTTAATAATATGAAAAGTGAATTAATGTTGATAACCAACAAAGCAAGAAATGCCAGTAAGGTGTACTGCATGTTTGACCATGGCAATGCAAACAGTTTACCCTACTTTACAATAAATGTGCATGCTAAAAATTTTCTTTACTGTATACATGTGCGCGCTGAAGCAATGCACATATCATATGTGAATTGCCCGAGTGCAAACCAGGTACCTATGGATACCTATTCTAATCTATGGAGCCGAAACATACCACTGCAGTATTTTTAAGGTACCCATGGAGCTCTGTATCTTATTTAAAAGCTGAGATGTCGTATTTTGAACATGCACGCCCATGCGCCTGAGAGGAAATTGAAAAAAATCGTATTAACCCCAAGCTCAGATTTTGGTAGACTTTTTTGGGACCTTTGCGGGCCTCGATATGAACAGATCCACGTGAAATCAGCTTGTTAGATTAAATTTTGGGGGCCAGTGCAAAAATACGTTGGACTTATAATAGCCGTATGTCTGTGCATTTCGTTTGAGGCTCAGCTACCACCTGATGCAACTTTCGAAACAATAATATGCTAATAACATGAAACATCTTTTATAAGATTTCACTCGCTTCGAAATTCGGACCGGCGAGTGTTTCAATTATAAGAATGGCTTGAGAATGCTAAATTTAGCGTTAACTCAGGTGCTAGACTGATTGTCCCTGTTTGAGAAGCACGTGACTACGTCCAAGTTTATTGTTTTCCAGGTTTTCATGGATCATGTGATGAGTCTGTAATATAGATGTGGTATACCTCTGTAAAGAACTAAGTGAAAAGAAAATTTCAGTAAAAATAAAATCTATTTTTTCATCATTAATCACAATAGAGACTAGTGATCACAATAGGTACACCAGGTGTTATAATAATATGCTTATAACATGAAACATGTTTTATAAGATTTCACCAGTTTCGAAATTCGCAATAAACTTTTGAATAAACTAGCATGTGACTGCCTTTCTGTGCTAGAACGAATCATATCACATTTGTTGCTGTCTATTTGATTGAACTTGCCTCCCATTATAACGACGTTCGTAAAATTTTCCACGTTCGCTCATGGCACTGTCACACCATCTATTTCACGGATCGCTGCAAAATGCTATGAACTATGATAACCATCTATGATTTTCTATGATAGACCCCACCTAATAGTGAATCAACATTCAGGCTGAAATAAGAGTAACAAAATGTCATTCCTGAAATTCACGGTGATGATGGTCCTAGCTACAGCAGTGGTAGCGGACTCCTACGTTGAAGGTGGCTTGTATGACTGCCATAAGAAGTACTATGGGATCCAAAAGTCCAGAGCACTGCACGAAGCAGCAGCCGAGAGGATTCACCAGGCATTCTCTGTTGTGAAACGAAGTCTTGCTGAAGGAGCTCTGGAAGTTGAAGCTAGATCCACGGTGTTCCAACTAAAGTGGGAGTATGAGCGTTACACTGCACGGTTTGCTGCGTTAAAGTACTGCGGCTTGAAGAATAGGATGCTGAAAAAAAAGAAGCCGAGCTCGGTGGGATGTGCTGATGAAGTAAAGGGGGCCAATCTCCACATCTTATGTTTCTATGAGATGTGATCATTGCTTATCAGTTGCTGCTCCGGAGAAAGTAACGATACCTAGTACCTACATAGGATGTGGCAGTGCTTTTAGTGAATTTAATTACTTAATTTCGAATAATTTTCATCAACAAGCCTGTGTTTACGTGTCTTTAAGACTAGGGTAGTGGAATGAGAGCTGACAGAGCCAAGAATTAAGGAAGCAGTATGCTTTAGGCTTTAAACATCGTCTGGCTAGTCGCAAATTGTGTCTGTTAAAAATCACAAATTGTGTCTGTTTGTACGTCACGCCCCATGGAACGCGCGCACAGAAAGAAAAACTGTGTGTGCAGATGAATTGCGAGTGCGTTCATTTCTGTTTCAAGCTGTTTTGATTTCGTTGCTGCGTAAGTTTTGATCTGATTGGAATTTTGGTAAATTGAGCGATCCGCCGAGGCCAGTATCACGCCAGTAGCGCGCCAGTACCACGCCAGTATCACGCCAGTATCAGGCCTACCTCACGCCGTTATCGCGCCAGTAGCATGCCAGTAGCGCGCCAGTAGCACGCCAGTATCACGCCAGTAGCGCGCCAGTAGCGCGCCAGTAGTGCGATACTGGCGTGCTACTGGCGGGCTACTGGCGTGCTACTGGCGCGCTACTGGCGCGATATTGGCGCGATACTGGCGCGATAACGGCCTTTATCAAAGTATGTGTGGGCATCGAAAGCATTATCTAATGATGTTATAGGAGGGCAGCAGATCATAGTGAGCCCTTGATAGCTCACTATGAGATCTCCCTACATGACTATTTCCACGATAGTAGGATATTGTGTTTTTTGATTGCGACGGACATTAATAGATAATATATTCACGCTCACTGCTCAACGTGACAGTAATGTCCGATAATTATGTCCGATAAGGTTTGTTAAATTTTTTCAATATCTCATCCACGATCCGTCTGATTTATGGTGGAACAGTGCTGGCACTAGCCGCGAAGCTGGCGTTGAGAATCATTAGCACAAGGGACTATTATCAACGATAGTCAAGGAATGATCGCATCCGTGATCCATCTTTTTCATCCAAAGTTCCATTCGATCAAAAACATTCAACAGATGACGGATCCTTTGTTTTACAATGCCATACACGCATTCCCCATCGTAGGTACACAAATGAGGGAATAGAATCAGAACTGGTAAAAGAAGTATATATAGCTGGCAAAACAACTTGACTTACCACTTATCTCGGATCGCATGTCATCCCAATGATCATTAATTTCCTATTAGGATAAAATGAAGTTAAATAATGATAATTTTATATATTTTCATAATAAATTTGTTTAAGTGAACAGCATATAATATAGCTGCAAAAAGAATATACCTAAAAATACTACAGATTAGATAATTTAGGACTTATTTAATGGTAGAACAATAATCATCAAATTTTTCGTTTCTGTTCTAAAGGAGGTGAATAATAATCAGCAAATTTTCCGTTACTACAAAAGGATTATAGCTAAAATCTACAAAATACACAAACACACGCCGACCGGTTCATTTCGGGATACTTTCCTGAGGTGCAGCCCGAGTATGTATACGAGTGTGACCGACAGGCCGCAGGGCGAGGGTCTAAACTAATATGTCAACATCCGACGGGGGGAGGACGAGGGGGTTTCTAAATGCTGACAATCGACAGATGATGACAGGGGAGGGAGAGGGTTTGAACTATGCTGTTGTCAGCAAAAATTTCGAAATTTTCACATCCTTAGGATACGATTTCCTGACGTTTTTGTCCATGATATTTTGTTTAAAACTACCTATCGTATTTTTGCAATATGAATATGATATCTATATTAGAAAATTGACTATTAATAGGTACGTGACAGGCCATTTGATGATTATATGTGGTTCATCTGAAACGAGTAGAACCAGGATTAAACAGGATTAAACAGGATTAAACAAATTATGATCAAATTACAATCGTAATGTCTGATCCCTATAAAAAAAGAAACGTTAAAATGATATCAAGGTGATCAATTTAAAAAAACGTAAATGAGTAAATGTAAATCAAATTTAAAAAGAATGATAATGATGCAAAATTTTAAGCAAAAATCAACACATCTAGACTTTAAATCAACAAGGCAACGTCAAACCCTAATACTTGGAAATACAAAAAGCACAATTACCCAATTAACTAATAAAGTGAATCAAAATTTTAAGTAATAAATTAGGCATGTAAAGCAAACACAAATCATTCACAAAATGCTCAAAAAATTTACACTGTAGAAAAGCCTAATAGTCCAATAGTTCATGTTATTTTACACACACATGATTACATAAAGAAGAGTCTTAATTCAATTGGTGTTTTCGACCGAATCATCCTTCGGGAATCTCAGTTTGAGACACTGGTGCAGGAATCTTGCCAGTTCTTTTACATGAAGGGGGTGCGAGAAGATATCTTTGTAGTGCCGATTCTTGATGAGGTTCTGAGTCACATCCCATAATGTGTTCCTTGGCTCATCATAGACGGGGGTTTTCATCATCTATGATTGGCTCAAAGAAGGGCAGTTTGCTGAGGAGGAAAACCATATTTTGTTCATCTCAAACGAATCTAACAAGATTAAAATCCTTATACAGAAGTCTATTGGCATCAGAAGCAATCAAGGTACAATTATTCAACAGTTTCACACAGTCACCAATTTAAATGGAAATTTATTACACTAAAAAGGAAAGGCTAAAAAAGCAAAATGATGAAAACAATAAACATATGGCACTACTGGGTATTTTCTTTAATGTCTGATAACATATGCATTCACTGAAACAAAATCTGTTCGATTAACCCTCCACTTTCCAACACCTAATGTTTCACCATCTTTTGACCCGACGATACTTCTGCGCTGATAAGGTTTCCAATAGAGAAATCCAGTTAATTGAACCTCGGAAAGAATCTCTATGTGTATGTCCGAGGCTGTAACTGAAGAATCGATATTTTCAAAAATCACTTTAAATTCTGGAAATTCTCCATTACCATTGGGCTTTCCTCCTATGAAATCAAGGAAAAATCTACATGGCATTTGCTGTGAGTTTGGATTTTCAAAATAAAATCGTGTATTGTTGGTCATTAACCTATTAATTGTGATCTTATCTTTCTTATAGCCCTTGCCCCATTTTCCTTCTAGATTGCAATCTTTATATCCATCTGATTTCAATATCCCTCCGTGAAGATCAAGTATTTTGTCAGCTATGGCAAAATTCCATCCCCATTTCTCAAGAAAATGCGAATCGACAGGTTTCCACTTTCGAGAGTTCATGATTTCAACCATTTTTTGTCACATGCAAATTTCTGATGTTGGTCTTCATTTGCAAACGACTCACCAAGTTCAGAGCCTCAATCGCATCATACAAATTTTGTATGCTAGGGAGTGAACCATTCTCAATGGATGTAAGCAAACAATCGACATCCATATTCCTGAATTCGTCGATTGGGTAGAATATATTCCTTATAGTACAATCATTGTGTACTGGTTTTATTTTATCAATGTTTACTGGATGGGCTAAATGTACTGGAGATAGGTTGTTTTTGACAGTACTGCTGGATCTTGGGATATCACCGGAAGAAGAGGGTTGTTGTTGGAATTCATTTTCCTCAGACTTGATCTGCCTATATTGCTTCATTGTTGAGCGGTAGATACTACCAAGCCATTTCAAATCTTCAACAGAAATATCTATCATTTTTTCCAACAAAATATCGAATGTTTCTTCAAACATTTTCTCATCGCCTTGAAGACATTTCAGAAGGTCAATGTTCTTTAACAAATACCTCACATTTTCATTCATGGTATATCTTTCCTCCTCGATGTTTATTTTTATTATCTTTAAAAGATGTTCTGGCTGATTTTTTGCAGCATCAATCAGAAATGCAAGTTTACAGTCATCCATTTGCAAGAAATCACCAGCAAACTCATGAACCAACTCAACATTATCCAGGCCACCATTAACACGATCACTGAGCTGCCGCATGAAATCGTCTTTCTTCAGCACAGTCTTCGCATAATGAGCTTCTCCAAATAACCACCTGAGTGAGCCATGCATTCGAGTCATGTTAAGTTCCCCCTCCCAAAACGATGTACATCTATCTGTAACCCATTGTACTTCAAAAACCTTTCCAAGCTTGTTAAGTTCACGAAAACATTCCTTATCAATTGATACCTTTCCACCATAAAGGCCTCTTATGAATGACCTAACTATTTCAGGAGAAAAATCATCCATATCCAAGGAAGACTGATGGTGTTCCAAGAATAGCCTTTTGAAAACAGGGCTATTGTATGAAAGAATCATGGAATTCGCTTTAAACTCCTCGTTCTCTTTCAGTTTTAATGAAATGTTATTATGAATTTCATAATCTAAATTCTCAACACCGAAGTCTGCAGGAACAGTGACTTTCATAGGGTTGAACATATCCTGATAGCTAAAATAATGCCAGAGTTATAAATATGATAGATATAAGTTAACTCAATTCATAATGAACACCCATTCAGATTCAGAACAACCAACAAAGTCAGAAATGCCATTAAGGCACTGCCTAAATTGCATTCAGCCATGGCCAATGACCATGGCAATGCAAACAATTTCCCCTATCTTTACACTGTGTCAATGCGCACATATCGACACAGTGAACATATTTTCAATTCTAATCTATGGTACCGACACAAAACCCATACACACGCCGAGAAAAAATCCAAAGGAACCTGGTTCACACGTCGGCAGTACCCATAATAAACATATTATTTTCCATTCTAATCTATGGAGTCGACAAAAACTCCAGACACAAACTTCATACACATAATTTACAAAATAATGATACTTTTCGGCATTATAATGTATGTGATAATATACCCTGGAGCTTTCGACCAAATTCATCGGTTCCCTTGGTCCAATATTAAGTAAAACTACCACACCGTTGAGTATAAAAAAAGAAATCATCTCACTATTAATCTATACTGATTACGCCCGAGCTGGTCACAGCACTCAAAGTGAGATGATTTTATTTTTATAAATAAGATAAAAATTTTTACCCATGCATTACAAACTTTTGACTATAAAATTCATGAAACAGAGCAACACACGTTCCACCTGACACTTGAGAGTCACCGATATTGAGGACATGAATCATAACTAAACATTATAAATCATCATAAATCAATGCTTACAGTGTCAGAATTTCTATCACACTTTTTTAATGGACAAAATTTAATTTATCTTTATGGGAACAAATTCGTCAAAATATGAAATTAACTGAACATGATAGGGTATCCAGTTGACCTCTATTTTTCAAACTCTATTTGAACTGTTCACATATGCACATACAGAGACCAAATAATTGCGAGACACCGTCCACAATTCGCCAATGTGAATCGTTTCACCATCACTTGCTTCAATGACACTTCTTTGCATACGATCTTTCCAGCAGAGAAATCCTGTCAATTGACCAAGTTCATCTGATTTACCGTTTCCTTCCATAAGAATCTCTATGTGTATATCCGAAGAAATAAGAGGAGAGTTGATATTTTTGAAAACTACTTTCAATGTTCTGGCTCCATCATCCACCTTTTCGCTGATAAACTTGAGGTAAAACGAACACGGTCTTGAGAAATTGTTGTTGTCGGTATAATTGGGAATGTTGAAATAAAAAGTTGTTTTATTGGTTAGTAATAACCTTTCAACAGTGATTTTATCCTTCTTCAATTCATGAACACACGTACCACTCACTGAGAAGTTACCATGACCTGGAGAACATAATTGACCACTCTGACAGAGTTTGTCAGCAATGACCTCGTTAAACCACCTCTCTAAGAACTGTGGATGGACAGGTTTCCAATCTTTTAAATTCACAATTTCAATTAATCTTGCTAAATGCACATTTCGAAAGTTTTTCTTAAACTGCAAGTTACATACCAAGTACAGAGCCTCAATCGCATCATACAAATTTTGTATGCTAGGGAGAGAACCATTTTCAATGGATGAAAGCAAGCAATCGACGTCCATATCGATGAACGCATCGATTGGGTAGAATATGTTCCTCAGATTGCAGTCATACTCGACAGGATTAGTAAATTGTAAGTAATCACTGTAACTTTGAGATGATGATGGTTTCGGAGTTGATGAAATAGCACAACGATTTTCATTTGCATTTAATGTAACATCATTCTTCTCAGACTTCATCTGTCTATATTGCTTCATTGTTGAGCGGTAGATACTACCAATCCATTTCAGATCTTCAACAGAAATATCCACCATTTTCTCCATCAAAATATCGAATGTTTCTTCAAAAATAATCTCATCACCTTGCAGACATTTCAGAAAGTCGATATTCTCCAACAGGAACCTCGAATTTTTACTAATGACATACGCCTCCTTCTCAATAGTCATCTTGATGATCCGCAAAAGATGCTGAGGCTTTTGCCATGTCACATCAAGTAGAAAACCCAATGTGCAGTTATCCATTTGTGAGTAATCTTGAGCAAATTTCTCTATAAACGAATCAATATTAGGTTCCTTCTTCAATCGATCAATCAATCGACACATCAAAGCATCATTCTTTAGAGCAGTCTTTGCATAATGTGCTTCCTCAAATAACCAGTAGATTGAGTCGTAGGTTGCACTACAAATGCCTGTATTGTTGAGTTCACCTTCCCAAAATGATGTGCACCTATCTGTAACCCATTGTACTTCAAAAACCTTCCCAAGCTTGTTAAGTTCACGAAAACATTCCTTATCAATTGATATCTTTCCACCATAAAGGCCTCTAATAAACAACCTAACAACATCAGGAGAAAAATCATCCATTTCTACGGTCGACTGGTGATGTTCCAGGAACAACCTCTTGAAAACAGAACTGTTGTATGAAAGAATCATGGAATTTGCTTTAAATTCCTCACGCTCCTCGAGTTTTAAGGTTATGTTATTGTGTATTTCGTAATCTAAATTCTCAACGCCGAAGTCTGCAGGAACAGTGATTTCCATAGGGATAAACATCTTCTGATTGCTAAAATTACAGAGTTACAGTGCTTCGTTATAGAACTAGAATCTGATTGAAACTAAAATATTAAAATGGTCTGTTAGGTTAAGGAGATATTAATTCACTTGCTGGGACCTTCACAAGCTATAAATCGTGTGTGGTTTTGGTTGATCTAAATCATTCCCGTGGTCTGGTCGATTCCAGAATAAGGCTCATGAACAATGTTAACCGCCCGAAGTTTGTACATTAATCGTGTGAATTACGATAAAGCCCTCAGCATCGCCTAGAATTGCACTGATTTATGCATGCACTTCGGATAATAAACCACATATACTGTAAAGGCACATTGGCAGCGATGACAATATATCAAAAGTTTGTTGACACCACAAATCCACGGAAGTTTCTTCTAATCTGGATTTAATATTACAGGAGTGCATGAACGTTCTAACATGACCCCCTGAAAGTTCTGAATGAATTACTATATTAATCTACAAACCATTATTTATATGAATTTATTTTATGAATAATTAATTTAATCATAATCGATCTGAAAAAGAAAATAATAATATCACAAAATAATAAATTCTCGATGTATCAGCGCGCGTACGACGTACGGGACGCGCGCTCAGATCAGACAGATCAAATAAATAATCAAATTGATCTCACAGCGCATGTGCGTCTGCATAAATATTGCCGCCGATTACAGAAAATACTGTCGGCCCATCTTCACAGTAGATGTTCTGACCCAAAATTGTCATGATTTTACAGGAGTTGTACCTTTTGATCCTCGATAAAGAATGCGGCGCGTTCCGTAGCTGGACACGAAAAAGCTCCTACGAATTTCTAAGAATATCTGTAATCGATATCATGATACGGATATGGTTTCATTCAAGCTAGTAGACAATTGGGCATAATCAAGCATCCATTCTGCTCAATTAAAATTACGTCAGCCGAACCGCCTAAAACATAGACTGTGATATCTAGCAGACATAATGCTAGCCGCAAAGCCACAGAGAGCTCCTTGTTGATACTTTAATTGACGGAAATTCCGTAAAATCCATGACAAGAATGGAGAGGAACCTCTTGTAAAATCCTGTAAAATCCTGACACTTTTATGACAAAAATGCTAGAACACCTTCTCCATCTTCAAATTCGCGATAAGTAATGCGTGACGTACAGTGTACGGCGTCAGGCGTGAATTGTATAGGTCAAGAAAAGCACCAAACTGACAACAAAACCTTATAGAGTCCTATCCTTAAACGAACATGATACAAGATGCGAAAGTAACTAATTAAGAACGGTAGTAGTTAGTACCAAGATACATGCTTATCTCAGTACGCATCACAGCTTAACAGAAATGCTGCAATATGATCAATCCAATATCAAGTAACTTTAAACGAAAACGAATTAGAAGTGGTCTAAAAACGGTCCTTAAGGGCCAAATCGCACGGGGACAAAAATTGTGAAAAAATGTGCCCAGGTCAGTTATCACGTCCAAATTTCGTGAGATCGCACGGCGGAATATTTCACGCCGGTATAAAAATGATCAAAACGTACGGCGACAGCTTTTCAATGCATTTCGCGGAAACAAAATTGCACCAAATCGCACGACGTAATTTGTCACCAAAATTGCTATATTTCGCGAAAACGCACGGCGTAACAAAATATCCGTGTAATTTGTCACGTCCTAGATCTCGGAATCACAGAAATATTATTTTTCGCCAAAACGCACGGCGGATAAAATGGCATGTTTGATAGCTCAACGGCAGAGCATCCGAAATTTCTTCAGCTTCAGGAGGTTGTGGGTTCAAATCCCGCTCAGGTCCAATATTAAACAGCTCATCTGAGTTTATGACTGCAGGCCGCTGTATTACTGAAATAGGTGAAGCACCCTGAATAAACCCTTCAAATCAGTGTGCACCTCAACTCCCAAGCACCCTGAACGCATTCAGTGTACAGTCAGCAGTCTGGTAGGAGTCAGTGACCAGTCAGCAGCCTGGCATGAGCATCAAAATGTATCTATCGATGACCAGTCAGCAGTATGGCACGAGACAGTGCCCAGTGAGCATTTTCAGTCAAGCTGTCAATTCAAAACTGCATACATCATGCCAGTGAACAGCCAAGCTCGAAACAAATTTCTAATACCATCGCAAAATGGAAACACTAAGTCAGTGCTGGCTTGCAAAAACAACGCAGGGTCATGGTAGTTCCGTCCTATCTTAAAATGTCCGATCTTAAAATGTGACTTCGAATCATACATCATCATCATGACTATACACAGCAATACAATCAAATTTCGATACGCAGGAATTAAAACGCAAAATGTATTGCAACTGCAAAACAGTATAAATCATTAGCACACAGGGCTCGAAAAGGGCTGGCAAAGCCTATAATGAATGTAGAGGACGAAATTTTTTAACGAATCGAATCAAAGCATGGATCAATCTCAAGGTCTTGCAATCGAAAGTTTATTGGCTGAAAATGTGTTGAGATGAAACACTAGCAATTTTGAAAGTAGAAACGATAATTGGAAAACAAACAAAGGAGAAAATGAATTAAGGCGCCCGTAACGTTCGTCGGTCGATCGAATGGAATTGGTTGATCGATCAACTTCATTCGATCGACTGATGTGTTTTAGAATTTTAGATAGAAAATCTATGAGCTAGTGGGGAAACAACTAAATATTGTTCATTTAAAAACGACTCAAGTCATTAGGGATCAGTAAAACACATCATTCGTTCCAATAGAGTTCATCGATCGACCAATTCCATTTGATCGACCGACGAACGTTACAGGCGCCTAATCTTGGTAGCATGTCACTTTGTGAAACGCCTCAGTAATCAGTTACAACAGAACTTGGAAATAGATACAAAATGATGAATGGAAATGGCTAAAAATGAGCGAATTTACATTTGGTGAAACTCTGTTTTTGCAGCGCAGTAATGATAGACAAATGAGAATGACGTAATTACTATGGTTGAATGTGGTATGTCAATGACTGAAAGTGCCTATTTTACATTTCTCACGGGACAGTAATTGCACAATGTACCAAACTGCAAACCGGTAATTAGGCGACATTTATCCTCCGCTCCTCCGTGTGTGAAAAAGTAATACACCATTGTTACTAATGATAATGACGTATTGCTCACTCACTCTCAGTTATTGCTATTTCCGAAGAATGTGTTACCATGGCAACATGGCAATGCAACTGATCAAAACAAATCAAATGCAAATTCCACACTCTATTTCAAGATATTGTATTTCATTCTCTCGTTTGGTTTGGTATCTTTTTTACATATCTTTCTTGCATATTATGATTTTAACTTTCTCAGAAATGATTGCTTTTACAGAGTTTTTTGGGCTGCTGCTATCACTGCTTTCACTGCAGTTCACTTTTTTTTTCTCTGCTATTTGATTCGACTTTGTCTATTCTTGGCCACATATTTTTGCTGGATGTTTATACCTGGTTACAGTAAAGTTCTACATCAAATCAGTCGGAATTAACGCAACCTTCAATGCTTCAATGGAATGCCATAATTGTATAGGATAGAAAATACAGGAGAAGAAACAAATACAGATTGGCAACACAACAGAAATGAAGGCGCAGCAAGATATGAACGAAACACATTTAAAAGATTGGTGCTATTCGTATTTCCCCACTATTCACTGTGTTTCCCGCACTCTTGGAATGCAGCGCGCTGATTGGTCAATGACTGCGTGCGTTGTAACGCTACATCTCACCGCTACCGTGCGTTTTGGTTTTTTTGTACCTTCGTGAAACTTTCCACCACTATCACGTGACCATGCGTGTGATCTTTTCGTCACTGCGTGATCAGTGGTGACAAATCTCACCGATATTGAAAACGGACGGAGTCTTGATTTCACCACAAAGATTTCACCGATTGTGGTGAAAACTGTCACCTCTCCTGAGGCCGGTGATACTTTTCACCACTTTTCTCACCACGTTTTCAGATCTCACGAAAGTGGCCTTAAAAAATGAGGAAATCGCACGATAGGTAAAATCCGAATTTTGGTGAGATATGAAAGTTTCCACGATTTTTGTCCCCGTGCGATTTGGCCCATAATGACTACACCTATTGTGACTGTACGCCAAAAAAGTCAAAATGAGATATGCCGCAAATGTAAGAATACCACAGGTTGCATACCTAACATGACAGTGTCCTGTAATATGATATCACTGGACCACTATCCGTGTAAACATCTAACACTGAATACTTCATATAAGTTCAGTCCAGGTTTAAAAAGAGATAGATGAAATAGCCCTGGACTTTGCAAGTTAGGATTGTCAATAATAATAGGAAATAGTGCAATGCAGAAAATGTTAATCATAGATACAATGTATGACGTATACAATGTATTTTCATTGCTTATAATACAATGTACAGTGTATACTTAACCAAGAGCAATAATAAACATAGAAACTTAGGCAGCCCTTGTAACTGCAATTACACGATCCATTACTTGAACTGCTTCAAGGCTAAGTCAAGGACCACCTGATTTCTTTTGTAATTATTCAACCCATATACATTATATACACACATAAAGAAAGCACAAATCTAATATTGTGTGGCGGTAATGAAGAAAGTGTATAAAACCTACCACATTTAATAACCATTGTATACAAATGTAAATGTCCAACTCCTTTTAAAGTCATATATACCGGGTGGCCCAAAAAACATGTAACATTTTTAAAACTTAATAACTTTTTCTGTGTTTAGAGTTCCCGACTGAAATTCTGGGATGTCAAAGAAATGGGTTGTAAGTTTTTGCATAAAAAATTTGAAACTTCTATCTCAAAAAATGTCCGAGTTATCAACGAAATACTGGGTTTTTCCGATTTTTGAGACACAAAAAACTGGTTTTTTCAACTTCTAAAGCTCTAAAATTCACCAAAATTTGGAGTAATGTTGTGCGACATTTGCCTGACATATTCTGAAAATTATATTCAGTTTGCTCAAAAAACCTCAGAGATATGTGCAATTTTGCAACACAAAAAAGTGACCATATGCAAGGTCACATTCCATGATGTAGAGATAAAAATGATGTTTGTTTACCACTGATTCACAGATTGTGCTTGTTTTTCCCGGTTTTGCATTGTTTCGTGTATTTCAATGAAAATTTCGCTTATTCAGGCATTTTCAGAGCATCATGGAACTGGAGATGAAATCCATTTTTATCCCGAGTCTATGCAGAAATATACGACCGAAAAACCGGTTTTGGCGGTTTTTCTTTTATAACTCGGGAATTTTTTGAGCTAGACACTTCAAATTTTCGGTGCAAAAAGTTACAACCCATACCTATGACATCTCAGAATTTCATGAAGAAACTCCTCACACAGAAAAAGTTATCAAACTTTCAAAATGTTACATGTTTTATGGGCCACCCGGTATTATCCAAATGTCGCACAATCACGAAGTTCTCTTGAAATGCAGAGTACATCAAAGAACTGTATATAGGTGCAATGTACATGTCGTGTGACGTGTGACGTAAGTTAGGTTAGAGAACTAACAAGCAGTAGCTGCTGTGCTATGCGAAACATTTCTACATTATATTGAGGGGTATCATAGTAATACATAATAAAACATGGCGAAGTGGTGACTGGTACAGCGACGTTGCTAAAAGAAGAGGGATATTCTACAGAATAAAGTTTTACAGAAACGATTCAACACGAAGAAAATGATGCTGTGCAGTAAAACGACTAATTTATCTGATGATCTTCATAAGATTCCCGAATATATGGAATCAGATTCTTGGACCAAGGGTCTTATCAGTAACTACCTTGATATTACAGCTGGCTGTTGTTTAAACTTTAATAGTTAAATACACCGTATACACGACGCTAAAGAAATATAAAGGCAAACATAAAAATGCAAAACGAAGTACGGACCGGGAGAATAAACTTAACAAAACTGTTGAGTTGATTGGAAATGAATTGTCCCGGAAATAAATTGAAAAACAAAACAAAAACAAAAAAAACCTATTATTTGAGCCATTTCTTCAGCTATTATCTCTTTATTATCATTTTTCTTAATATTATATCAATTCCCAAAATTGTGGAAGGATTATCATAGGTTCAATAGTTTAAAACATATGCAATAGCATACCTTATTGGCCTTTATTTAACCGGCCCTTAAGGACAAAAATGACTTTGAGATTTTTGTCCAAAGGGCCAGTTAAAAAAAGGCTTAAATGGGGCCGGTCAAATTAAAGGCCACTTAATTTAGGTCAAATGAAACTTAAATGACTTGCCTTATGCAGTGTTGAATTCTCTCGAACGTCATTATATTATAACACGATAATGACCTAGATCATCATATCAGACCGGGATTTGGGTCTTTTGGTGCAATTTACTAAGTATAAATGGCCATGTTAGAGCATATGATCTTTGATTTGGCGACCACTAGAAAAAAATTTGTCCAAGGGGCCGGCTAAAACGGTTCAAAAATGATGCGATTTTTGTCCATAGGGCCGGTTAAAAAAAGGCAGGTTAAATAAGGGCCAATAAGGTAATCCTAATGAACCTAACAACACAACTGCAACACGGTGAGTAATAATTTCGCGCCCCGAAGGGGGCGAGCTGCGAGACATTATTGAGTTATTACTATTAAATGGCCCATAAGCCCTTATATTATTGGCAACCATATACCTATATACATCGGGTTATTTCTATAGAATAGGGTCGGTTAGATCCTATAACCCCGTGTTATCTGGTCGTTTTCGTAGATTCAATATGGAAGTTTATGGCGCGAGTTCTATACTTATATGGTTTACAGTCAGAGCAATTAGTCACTTCGACAAGGCTAAGAATAACCATCACCTTCCAAAGACGATTAATCGCGAGCACTTGATCATACTCTCTTAAATACGTGACTTTATAATGATAGTGTACCTTTCAAAATGATATCAAACGTGAACTGATGATACCAACAACCTTCCTTAATACCACCAAAAATCTTTTTATTGCGTTAGACAACCATCAGTACCATAAATTGATAAAATGTTCAGTGTTTCAAAAATTCGATTCAAATATTCGTCCAATTAACGGGAAAACCCAACGGGCTTTTTCTTGTACCATATCATAATCTGGGGGGGGCAACCTCGAAAAACCCCATAAACCCCGAAAAAGTAAACCCCTCTTTTGCTTTTTTTATATCCACTTTGGGGTTTTTGGGGGTTTAAATGGGTACCATTTCAAAATAGGGCCAAAAATCCACAACTAAAATGGTACCATTTCAGGAAAGGGTCGAAAATCATCATCAAAAGTGGTACCATTTGAAAAAAAAATCGGAAAATTTTCTATAAAATGGTACCATTTCAGAAAAGGGTTGAAAATCCTATACAAAAATGGTAGGTACCATTTCAGAAAAGGGTCGAAAATCGTCAACAAAAATGGTACCCATAGCTGCCAAACTTTAGAAATTCCTTGACAGGGCATGAAAATGGCCCAAAAAGCAGGGCAAACGCAGTGAAAAACAGGGCATATATGCCTATGTATCTTTTTGAACGCCAGTACAAGCAGGATTCAACTCAAAGACTCAAGTGGTAGGAACCTACTTAGCTACTTCATACTATATTGAAAGCTTTAGTAAAGTTTACTGCTTTAGGACTTGGTAGTTGATTCAACTTGAATCAACTACCAAGTCCTGAAGCATGAATTTCAAGAGGTTGGAGGCATTTTCGTGATGCTAGTTTCAGGTAGCTAGGTTGTAGTATTTGGGTGAATAAAACTAGTGGCGTTGTGACCTGCAGTAACCCTCCGCCTAGTAGAATTTCCATGAGAGACAAAAGAGACACCAAGCTTGGTTGAAAAACGTTAAATTGGATGGACCAAACTTTACATCATTGACATTCTTTGAAAACTCTCCTCACACAGACACTCACTCCGCTAGTGAAGTTGCTACATACAGCTGCTCGTCTGACTGCCGAAAATCTGTAGCACTGCTAACTTACTGCCAAGGACAACTCGATACTTTTATAACTGGATAAATTGATAACAGAACTCTCACTCATGAAACACAGCTATAAAACTCCATGATCAAACTCGCCTGTCATCAAATTTGTATCATAAGGTTAACAAAGTAACAAGAATTTAACCTTTCGTAGTACTTCCAGTTCCAGAGATATCACATGCTTAATCCCTAAGATATAACTGGATGGCGGCTACATAAAGATAATTCAATAAAAGGTTTCGTATCCTAGCATTGAGGTGTGACAAAACAGTTCGACCGTATCTCAGTTCTAAGCGTAAAACTGTTATTATAATTAAATCATGAAATAGAGGAACCTAACAAGAATCCTACTAAGTGTTACTCCCACAAATGAATAATGATATTTTGAAAACTGAAATATAGTTGTGCACTTCCAAAATTTAATAAGATAAATTAAGAAAGCATGAAATCATGAGCCGTACAACTTGTCCCCCTCCTAGGCAAACTGTTGTTGTAAAGTACGTTTAACTGACCTATGCAAAATATTGGCGAGGAGATAATATTTTGAAACCCGTTTAAGTATGAAAAGCCTATTAAATAGCATTAAAATATTAACTAAATTCTAAAATTGAATCTGAACTCAGGACTAAATCTTGAAATATCTATCGAAATTATGCTGGACCAAGATCAATGTTGACAAAATCATAAACAATTCTCCCACACATTAGCCCATAATAACAACGCAAAATAGTTTCATGCGTCCACCATGAACAAGGTGCGTCCCAAACGTGGGCCTTATATTTTCATCAAAAAATAAATTCAAACACAGAAAACATATTTTACTCAGTCCACTTATCAGGCAACAGTTATTTAATAGCTCTGACGAAAAGTTAAGATAAGTTTAATTCTCTCTATAATCGATTGACTAATTCGATGTTATCCACTTAGTTCTCTGCTAGTTAGCTTGGAATGGAACACAGCTGTTTTAATTCGAGAAATTCATTTGAAAAAGGTATGATGACAAACAAACTCTCCATTGATCATTGATCACCTTCGGATTCAGGCATCGACTTAGCTTGCGTTATCCATTGAATATTCAGTCCATTCATAAATCAGTTCATGTATAAATCAGTGCAACAAAACTAGCTGAAGATAAAATTCACACTTCGATCCTAGATTCTTTCAAACAGACTTTGCAACAAAATCCTATCAATCTGAATAATGACTGTCATTGATTCATCATTTAGGCGCTGACCAGCACCATGAAGTTCACTGAGAAAAAACGCATCATACCTCTAGATAAGTTGCAGTAGTGGAACGAAATAGACTGCAAACTACTTCCTCCACTCTTACCCGTTCACAAAACATGTTTCTCAGTGTTTTAAGTAGGCCAGAATAATTGGCGTATTTGATCACTTTCATCAACAATCTTTTATCCCATATCAGTGTTCAAACGCATACAAACATTAGCACATTGTCTCAATTGGTACACATATTCTCATATACCTCCGTTACGGGCATTGCAAAACAGTATCTCTAAACTTTTCACAATTCACATCGTATTAATCAATTGTCAAATAAAAGTGATCAAAATTAGACACAGTCACACTACACAAACCAAATATACTTTCGTCACAAAACCTTTGGTCTTCAGAGCTGTATCACAAAAGGGTGCCACTCCTTCTGATCTATCAAGTCTGAAGCTGGTCTAGTATCAATACCATAAACTATATCTTAAGTCCTTTGAGCAGATTAACAGAAAGGCGCCACTCCACCTGATTCTCCAATCGAAAGACTGTCTAGCTATGTCACAAGGACGAAACTGGTAATTCCTTATTCAAATACCTTTTCCACAGGATTCCTTTTTCACGATCTGTGTTCCTGAGCATCCTCCAGAAAATCCATCATTCGGTGAGATGTTGATAATCGATGTTATAATTCACGACGTCCAATCTTGATCTTCGGTTACATTTGATGTTAATTCAAAAGAACCATTCTTGAACTCGTTCAAAGGTAAACGTCAGAACATATAGCTTCCAGTGAGATTCTTTTTCTGTTGACTAAAAAAACATCTTTGGTGTTGATTCTGGTCCATCTTTGACTTTGAGAGAAATCCATCGTTTTCTTGGTCCATCCTTGAATGAGATCCGATGTTGCATTGTTTCATTCTTTGTCCAGCTGCGAGCTAGGCGGAAGATTTCCCGGCCGACGCACCACTTTGTAGTATTTGGGTGAATAAAACTAGTGGCGTTGTGACCTGCAGTAACCCTCCGCCTAGTAGAATTTCCATGAGAGACAAAAGAGACACCAAGCTTGGTTGAAAAACGTTAAATTGGATGGACCAAACTTTATCATTGACATTCTTTGAAAACTCTCCTCACACAGACACTCACTCCGCTAGTGAAGTTGCTACATACAGCTGCTCGTCTGACTGCCGAAAATCTGTAGCACTGCTAACTTACTGCCAAGGACAACTCGATACTTTTATAACTGGATAAATTGATAACAGAACTCTCACTCATGAAACACAGCTATAAAACTCCATGATCAAACTCGCCTGTCATCAAATTTGTATCATAAGGTTAACAAAGTAACAAGAATTTAACCTTTCGTAGTACTTCCAGTTCCAGAGATATCACATGCTTAATCCCTAAGATATAACTGGATGGCGGCTACATAAAGATAGTTTAATAAAAGGTTTCGTATCCTAGCATTGAGGTGTGACAAAACAGTTCAACCGTATCTCAGCGTAAAACTGTTATTATAATTAAATCATGAAATAGAGGGAACCTAACAAGAATCCTACTAAGTATTGCTCCCAAAAATAAATAATGATATGTTGAAAACTGAAATATAGTTGTGCACTTCCGAAGTTTAATAAGATAATTTAAGAAAATATGAAATCATGAGCCGTACAAGGTACCTAATTCATGGTTTTAGTTTCAGGTAACAAAGTAGCAAGGTACCTAATTCATGGTTTTAGTTTCAGGTAGCAAGGCACCTATATTATAGTTTCAGTTTCAGGTAGCTAGGAACCTTATTCATGGTTTTAGTTTCAGGTAGCTAGGAACCTTATTCATGGTTTTTAGTTTTAATACAATTCAAACTCATTGAACAAGAATTGCGCCTGCACCGACACAATTATTGTAGTTCCCGTAGGCCGTATGCAGGCGCTTAATTTCCCTCCCCCACGGTGCTTGATGTAACCTTAGCATCATAATAAGATAATACAAAACGCAGTCGTTTTAAATTAATAAGAGTAAGACTCTGAGTATGAATATTGTATTTGTTCCGATGCGGGTGCTGCGCGCAACCACCGAGAATACGAATTGGCACGTGCCATTTTTTCTAAAATTCCTGCGCGCGCGTTCGTTGTTGTACTCAGTTCATTGTAGATTTCGCGCCATTTTGTTGAATTGGTTAACGTTTCACATCAAATTGTGTCACCGTTTATTCACGCGATGTATTTTCTTGAATGTTTATACTAAGTTGATATCACTTTTTATACCTATGATTTTCAAATTTCGTGATTTTGTTTTCTGTTTCAATGCTGTCTCTTGTTCCAAAAAGCAATATTCGTCTTTCACAGCGAATAGTATTTCTCAAACTTAGTCGAATCAGCAGAAAGTCTAATAGTTATGCAGTTTGGTACTAAACCTAGTACAAAACCGAAGCCTTTCCTCAAATCCACCACCCAACTCACACCTAAGATTTTAACTTTTTAAGACACGAATTCTTCAACAGTCTAATCAAATTTAGAACTTATCATAATTTAGGAGTTCGAGCATGTGGCACGGATGGGCCAGATCAACCTATAAGATTTATACTTTTGACAACCGACAGCTCCATGAATTAAGAAATTCATTATTTTGAAGATGTATGTGATATGGGGGGGGGGGACAGACGGAGGGACATTTTCGCGACTGATATTATAAAGGAGCAATCCAGGCACTTTCCAGAAATTACAGTAGTTGTATTGCAAAACTGGACCTGCTATGCACATATCCTATTTCTCACCCTCCCAGACCACGATCTCTGCCAACCCTCTCATTTGCCTTTTTGTATACACAAAAAGGCCAATGGGGAGGGAAAAAATTTCAAAATTTCATCAGCAAATTAGGGTTGCAGATGTTCCATCATGACCTTACTTATTCAGGGTGCGTATTTAAGTCGCAGAGTCTCGGAGAAGTTACACAGTGCTTATAAAGTTCTGGATGGAACCACTGGATCTGTGAAGATGTTTTACTAAACTTCAAATTGAAGGGGTTGTTTGTGGGTTACCATGTTACAGGCTCTCATGTATGAGAGGATATGTTCCCGAAATGTTCACTCACTGAAACTGGACAGTGTTTCTGCCGGTTTAAGATGCGTTATCATTAAAATAATGACAGAACAATTTATCACTGTGCAGTTTATTGACGAATTGAATAAAGTTGAATATCTTATAGGTACTTTATCACCTTATCTTGATAATTCACTGACACTTACGTAAATTATTTTTAAGCATTTTGATCCATTTTTCCCTCCCCATTGGCCTATTTGTGAATACAAAAAGGCAAATGAGAGGGTTGGCAGAGATCGTGGTTTGGAAGATGAGAAATAGGATATGTGCATAGCAGGTCCAGATTTGCAATACAACTACTGTAATTTCTGGAAAGTGCCCGGATTGCTCCTTTATAATATCAGTCGCGAAAATGTCCCTCCCTCCGTCCGTCCGTCCGTCCGTCCTTCCGTCCGTCCCCTTATCGCAAATCTTTAAAATCACGAATTTTATAATCATTGGCTGTCGGTTATCAAAACTAAAGTCTGACTTAGTCCATCCTTGGAAAATGCTCAAATTCTCTAAAATTATGATAAATTCTAAATTGAAGGGCTGTTGAAGAATTCGTGACTTAAAATCTTAGGAGTGGGTTGGGCTATGGATTAGTTTCAGTATCATTTTTAATACCAAACTGTATCACTATTCGACTGTACACTGAATTCGACTAAGTTCAAAAAATACAGTGCGGTCGATGTGATTTGTGAAAGACAGATGAATCTTTTCGGAGCGAGTGACAGCATTGAAACAGAAAGCATGAAATTTGGAATTTTGAAAATCAGATGAAAAGTGACATCAACAGTCAAGTGATATCAACAGTCAAGAAAATATAGTGCGTGAATAAACGGTTACACAATCTGATGCGAAACGTAAACCAATTCAACGAAATGGCGCGAAATCTACAACGAACTGATCACAACAACTTGGTACGTAAAAACGCGCGCGCAAGAATTGCAGAAGAAATGGCACGTGCCAATGCAGGTTCTCGGTGGTCGCGCGCAGCATTGGCGCAATATTTATACTCCTACTAGTACTAGGAGTGCCTGTTGTAGAATGATGCTAAGGTTACATCAAGCACCGCCGGGGAGGGAAATTAAGCGCCTGCATACGGGAACATCCCACAAACAAGAATTGAAGAATCAAGCCCGCAGGCGCAATTCTTGTTTATTATGTAATTATATATATCATTTGTGAAGTTTTATTAACCACCTCATTTTGCTCAGATCATATCCAGTAGGTAAAGAAACCTTTTAAAGTTTTAAATTATAACTATGTCTACAGTGAACCAACGTCCAACACCAACCAAATCCTTTTTCTAATTTTCTGAGTACTTAATAAGTTGAGAGTATATTATCTTATGAGCTATTTTAATCATTATATGGACGTGATATTAAATTATATTATATTTTTGCCAACGTACGATGGAGATATTGATTGATCAGATAAATAGATAACAACATATCTGTGCTGTTAATACTGTAACCACTTAAAGGGACGAACGAATTTTAATATGATTTGTTTTATGAAAGAGGAAAAATATGCCAGGCAAAATGAATACTACACCATGCATTTAGTAATATTAATACTTTAATAAAGTAATAATAGTACCTTATTTAACGGCCCGTACCTGAATCAAACAAATGTTGCGATGGCTTTTCTGCTCTTTTCCGGGTTTAGGGTTCCTAAAACTATCAATGCCTCAATTAGCATGCTAAAATAATAAAGATTTGTTAGTAATGATCGAAATAAAATATAGGAATTATGTACAAATTTTTATTATATTTTAATTATTAAGTAATTAGAAAAGAACAATCAATTTTCTATCGAAAAAATATTTTATCTAAAATATTTGTTTGCCCGAAAGGGTAGTTGATTTAAGGGGGATAAAGAATTTGGATCAAAAGATCAAAGTTTATCTAACGAACGCATCTGTAATTGAATAATATTTAATTAGCTTACGAATTTCTCAAGGACTATATCAATCTTCCAGCTATTTTCAGTTAGACCTTTTTTTCTAGAAACTTCTTAAAAATTGACAAACAATATCACTAATTTTCCGTTGATTTTTCCGTTTATTGAAATTTTAAAAGGAAGTTGACTAAGGCATTATTTGATTTTGACTTTATTTGAAAGAGTAAACGGGATTTTTGCGAAAATTGGTTACAAATACTCAAATAGTTTAGCGATGTTGATGATAAGCATTAACAAATTGAAACAAATTGTTCATCTGTAAAGTGTTGTATCATTGTGTATAACTCGCTCCTTATTCAATAATTAGAACACTTTCAAATTTTCAAGTGGATTGAACTTGTTTTACCTTAAAAGAAATATTTTCGTGGGAAAATAAATCTGGGAATCGAAATTTTGGCGGTCCGAAAATATGGGGATTTTTCCATATTGGATGGAAAATATATTATAAAGGGATTGTTTCGTTAAATTCCAAAATTTCGTTCCACATTATAAATATGTCTCGTAAGGTAGCTTACATTAAATAAAACACAAAGTTCTACACTTTTACAAGTAATTCGAAATTAAAATTATCATCAAGTATAGTAATCTTTTAGGCATCATTTTTTATGTTATAAGGAAGAACTATAAATGTCAGTTCAATAAAATGTATAATACATATTACAATCTCAAAAACGTACAAAATTAGTACAACAATACAAGAATACAGTAACAAGGTCCCATCAAAACATTTGACACGCTAACTCCTCTTTGGACTGCCTCAATATATTTGATTGTTGGACATAAAGCTTCTAAGCTTCCACAATGAAAAAATGGCCGGTTAAACGTAGTAAATTTAATGATAGAAAATCAACGGAGTCTCTCCCCTTCTACCAGCCAAGTGTTGCTGCCAGACTCTGGAAGGCATGAATAACTGTTGGTTAATACTGGACATGATTCGCTAAAAAATCGCTAGTCCATCATATATTATCTATTGTAAATTCCCAAGGGTAGCAGCTATGTATTGTCATGTCTGACGACGGAAAGGCAACTATCCAACATTGTCACAGGAGAATACCAGTTGGGTTCACCTTACGATGTATACCATTTTTGTCCGAGATAAACTATACCACACTCCATATAACAGAAAAGCTAGAGTAGTAAGTTTCATTTAAAAGGGCTAATTTTCTGACAATCTGAATTATAACCTTTGTTTTGTTTTACTTTTCCCAGCTAAAAAGCAACACAACACACGTACTATAAAGAGATTCGCTATGAAAGACCACCAAAGTTTGTGAGTATACATCTACCAAGAATCATTAAAATGCACTGAACCAGTAAAAAGCACGTGACATCAGGCAGTGTTCTGAGAGAAGAACAGCCGGACATCAGGCAGTGTTCTGAGTGAAGAACAGCCTGACATCAGGCAGTGTTCTGAGTGAAGAACAGCCTGACATCAGGCAGTGTTCTGAGTGAAGAACAGCCTGACATCAGGCAGTGTTCTGAGTGAGGAACAGCCTGACATCAGGCAGTGTTCTGAGTGAAGAACAGCCTGACATCAGGCAGTGTTCTGAGTGAAGAACAGCCTGACATCAGGCAGTGTTCTGAGTGAAGAACAGCCGGACATCAGGCAGTGTTCTGAGTGAAGAACAGCCTGACATCAGGCAGTGTTCTGAGTGAAGAACAGCCTGACATCAAGCAGTGTTCTGAGTGAAGAACAGCCTGACATCAGGCAGTGTTCTGAGTGAAGAACAGCCTGACATCAGGCAGTGTTCTGAGTGAAGAACAGCCTGACATCAGGCAGTGTTCTGAGTGAAGAACAGCCGGACATCAGTCAGTGTTCTGAGTGAAGAACAGCCTGACATCAGGCAGTGTTCTGAGTGAAGAACAGCCTGACATCAGGCAGTGTTCTGAGTGAAGAACAGCCTGACATCAGGCAGTGTTCTGAGTGAAGAACAGCCTGACATCAGGCAGTGTTCTGAGTGAAGAACAGCCTGACATCAGGCAGTGTTCTGAGTGAAGAACAGCCTGACATCAGGCAGTGTTCTGAGTGAAGAACAGCCTGACAGTGTTAGTAATGGGAGCCCTGCACATGGGGCACACCCGCACAATCCCACACTCGAAGCAGCAGCACACGTGACCGCAGGGCAGGAAGGCCACGCTCGGCACACTATCCAGACAGATGCAGCACTCCGACTCCGCCTGCACGGTAGCTCCGGTGCGGGGTGGCGGCACGGAGGGCGTCTCAGAAGGCGGCGCGTTGGGTGTGGCGCAGGGCGGTAAAGTGGGCGTTTCCGAGGGCGGCGCGTTGGGTTTTAGTCCGGGTGATTCGCTGGGAGGGGCAGAGGGACCAGTCTGCCAAGCTTCAGGGAGGACCTGACGAGCATTAGGTTTATCATTCATGTAATTCTGTAAGTAGATACTAAATACTAATACAATGACATATGCAAAGTCTGCAAAGTTAATACTTACAGTATCTGAAAACCTGAAACTGCCATGATGCGGAATATGACACATTATTAAACATGTTATATAAACAGAATCTAGTACTAATCCACTACATACCGCAGGCCCCTCGTATTCGTCATCCTGAAGCGGCTTCTCCAGCTGCGCCGCCTTGCCCGCCGCCCGGAGGGCCTCCTCCTCCTCCTGCAGCACCTTGGCGGGCTTGCTCGCCATCAGCATCTGGTACTGATAGAGCCAGAAGTTAGCCAGCTCGTCCTGATACTGCTCCTCAATCTGCCGAGCAGCCTCCTCCAACTCCAGCCGTCTCTCGTGCTGGGCTTCCATCAGCGAGGCCAGCAGACCTGCCATTTCCTCCCGCTGCTCTCTGATGTCTTCCACAAGGGTGTCTTCCAGCTCCTTCTCCTTCTTCTCCAGGATCGTCAGCAGCATCAGGTTCTCCTGGACACTTTCTATCTGGGTGGACAGCGCCTGAAATAATAAGGAGGTGTCAGGAGTTTAGGACATGTTTTCTGGGTTTGGTGTCAGAAATATTTTATAGGTAAATCTTGTGTAAAACTTGTAGACCGCATTCGAGTGAGTGTAACGTCGAAGTAATTAAAACTAGTGATCTGACATCTAACAAAGTCTGTTACATCCGGATTGTTGAGACTCTGCACTAATTATTACTTAATCATGGCACACTGTAAGGATTTAGCGGTACTGAGGGTTGCATTGTTATTCAAGTACAAACCAGAGTATAACTGATTAGGTTGAAGAGCATCGGGACCAGATGTAAGATAGTGTACGGGAGTACGGGATCGCTTAAACCCGAATTCACGATAAGGAAATTGGCATTCGACATGGAGTGAGCACGCTCTAGGTTTTTTCCATGCCAACACATCCCCGAGATCAAAGATAAGAAATAAATTGCTAGCATTCTTATGATACCTATTAATTTTGTCGTGACTCGTGCCTTACTACAGGATGTCATTGATAAATATCAGATTCATTACAGTGTCTATTTCCTCTAATATTTGCTCTAGTAAGTTACACATTACGAATGAGGTGTGGAGTGATATCTGAATTCCCGTTACCTTGTACATCTTGTCCTGTTCCTGTTGGGCAGTGATGAACATCTTCCTCTGCAGAGACTCGTCCTCCAGAATCATCTGCAGCATCTTATTCTTATCCTCGTCCACGTTGCGAGCCTGGTCAAAAGTACAATACGAGCTTCTAAAATTATAGAAATCGCAAGCGCATCCAATATATTTTGTACCGAGAAAACTCCGTATTTTTTGAAATTTTTCGCCATGAAAATTATCCACTTATCCGAACATTAAGCATTAAACCGCATCCACGTTTTATCAAAAGTTCAAATTATGATGTAGGCATCATCCATCCACGGCCAAGGCAAATAGAAAAAATCAAAATCTTTGTAGTTTGCGTCGCCAAAATATTCAAACCTCACCATTTCACTAAACAACTTGTGTTCCTGCTTGCCTTCCTCCTGCACCAAATCAAACATAACATTCAACTCGGTTTCAGCATTCCTGGTGAAAGCGCTCATCATCTGCTCCTCCAGGAGGACCTTTTCCATCTCTTGGGAGATGAAGGACATATCCAACTTGTGCTTCGTAACGTATTCTTTCAGGATGGCTTCGTCCTCAGCTATGTATTTCTTGAGGGATTCCTTCTCCTCAGCTCGCATCTTCTCTACTGCTGCAAGTATCTTGGCGGCGTCCAGGTCTTTCTGTGACAAGAGTTGATATTTATTTTAATTCGTATGTTCTATTATTAATTTTGCTTTTAGCATTCAAGGATAGAGAAAGGCATAGGAATTTATACTTTTATACTTAACACACTACATAATATTAGGTAATATGCAGCATTATTCGAATGTGTGTAATAAGCGGTTACATGTCGAAGTGGTGACCGTATACCGCAACTTACATGGTCGAGGCGACAGCCGAGACTGTGTAAGTTGGATAATGGACGAGGCGTGCCGAGTTCATTATCGAAGGTATACGGTCACAGCTGAGATCATGGAACCGGATTATACCCCGACCGGAAACAGCTGGGACTGACTTTTCTACGGCCAAACAACAGTATTTCTTCCCACTCGGGTCTGACGACCCTCGTCCGGATTCATCGCTTAAGTAGATTTTTGAGTGCTCCTTTATAAAATCAAATTTCATTTTTAGCTCTTTTGCACTGTTATTTAGTGGAGACCGTATAACCAAACTTACACGGTCGCTAAAACAAGCTTGGGAGGGGTATAATGGTAAATATTAATAGAAATAAGCTATGTATATCTATGTACATCTCAAGAAGTAGGATGACCAGTAGCCAGTGCTAAGATCAGTGTATTAATCAACCTGTAACTTGTGTTCAAGTGTTAATATCTAGGTTATACTGATACAACGAACACATTGCATGTAGTGAGACTCTAGGACATGACACTCTACGCTACAGTATGTATGTATTATATACTTCTAGTAGTAGTATATCAATAATCTGTCGATGATATTGAAAGACAAGTAATCGGACTGAAAATTGACTTCAATGTTTTAGAATAATTGCTAAACATGTCCTAGCATTATCATAACCCAAGCAACAAAGCATCATGTTAATGATCATTATATGGCTATTTACAGTTTCAGCCATTGAGGAACCAGGGGCTGCAAATTTTTCGAAGGTTTATCATTCAATAAATAAAAGAAATAAGAAATAAAAGAAATAAGAAATAAAATAAATAAATAAAATAAATAATTAATTAGCTTACATCCTCAACTTCCTCTAGGGCTTTACGGATGTTTTCCATCTTCACATCATTTTGGAAATCCAGGTAATCAGACAGCTTCTTGTGCTCTCGAGCTGTTTCTTCTGCCAGTTTTAGGTGCAGACTTTTCCGCTGAAATACAAATCCTCAACTAGCAGTTGATTACTTTAGTCGGGGATGAATGATTTGTAAATTATTAACTTATCAGATTGAATTAAAATGGGAACTAATTGATTTGCCAGCGTACCATTTGTTCCTCCATAGCGTTATTGTGCTCGGACATCCTCCTCATCGTTTCTTCTTCCCGTCTTAGCTGTGCTAACATATCGCTCGTTTCCTGGGCCTCGTCCTCCTGTCTTCGCAACATACTCGCCTCAGCCTGTAGTGAATAGTGATGATCATGTGAACACTAAATTAATTTAGATTATAGTTCATAAAAGTAAAACTAATAAACTATATTATAAATAAAGAAATAATGACCAGTGCATTGAATCTGCAAAACTAAAAGGGTAAACGTTGTTTATACAGAAAATTCAAGAATCAAAACACCGTAGGATGTTTACAGAAGAAATTTCTCTGCAATCGTTAACAGAGCGAGGATTGTAATGGCAGAATTAAGGTTTAAGAAGAAGTTGAGGTTCCAAAATGCTGATCAGTATTCGTGGCAATATATCTTATCACAGAAACAATCAAGTTTGATTTAATATAGATTAATATTTTGTATTGTCATAGATATATCAAAAAAGACAAGGATTTATTAGTGAATCTTGTCCTGCTTTTGAAAGGTTAGATTATTTCCTGTTGAATGAATAAAGTTTCCGTGTGGACTTATTAGAATGAAGAACAACAACTAAACTACTCCAATACAAAAATGCAGAGCAATAACTTGAGAAATGTAGAACTAAGAACATGCTAAAGATTGCCTCATTATACTTTCATAAGTTTATAATGGCAAACTGTCAACTTCCTACAGAATTCAACTAGGTATACATTAATTGCACAAAGTTAGCAAGCAATTATGCAGAAGGTATAGGTGCAAAACTAATGTGCAAGTATAGCAAATTTATTAAAGATTCATGTACCATAATCTTATTATACCAATCTGGAATGATTGCTGATAAAGTTAATTTTCCGTAATATACAATAATAATGGAAGAAATGCTTTCATTCAGAATCAAATTGGAGGGCCATCTTACTAAGACTAAAAGAATGCATTTATTTATAATCAAATTGTATAATGCAATTTCATTAAATTACAATGAAAAATTAAAATCTACTAACATCTTTCTCAATCTGGCTGATATCATAAAGGGTTGTGATTGTGGCTGGAGAACCAACTTGACTAGTGTCCACATCGTTCTTTTCACACAACCATAATACTGTTGCTCTCCCTCCATCCATGATAACATCTCCTGGGGGATATTTCATCTTCTCCACATCCATTTCCAGGTTTTGAAGCTTGTAGCAATGGACAAAATTGTCTGGGAGGCATGTGATTTCATTGTCCTTCAGGTGAAGTGAGTGGAGATTTCGCATTGCACCAATCTCTGGAGCAACATTCTTGATTTTGTTGGAGCAAGCAGAGAGAATTTGGAGATTGTGAAATGATCCCAATAATGAAGGCAAGTCAGACAAATCATTGTGATCTAAGTTGAGGTATACCAAATTGTAACAGGCAGTCAAATTTTTTGGCACACTTCTGAACAAGTTAAATGACAAATCCAGCTTTTTCAAGTCTTCAAGTGAATTCAAGTTCCCTTTCAGTTCCTTCAGCTCATTATTTTTTAGAATGAGGCATTCCTTGTTCTGGTGCTTAACAACTGACAAGATGTTATAGGGTAGTTCTGAAAGATATATCTGACTTAGATCTATTATCTTGACATGTTCTGGAAGGTTCTCTGCAAGAGATAATTTAGCATCTTGTAGTGTCTCAATTTCACTTTTGGAAGGTCGATCTTTACTCTTTTTCCAAAATGGCATATTTTTGTCACCTCATGCCTTCCTGTAACTCAAATAAAACATTAACTAACAATTGATATAACTGCGCATATGTTCCAATATGTGCAAATTAATATATACCTAAAATTTTCTTCAATTTGATTTAATTTCAAATTTTAGGTAACACAACAGACACTAATATATAATACTATTTCTTGATCTGACATTATAAAAGGCACCTCTTGGGCTGTGCTGAGGGTGAAGCCTGGGGCAATCTATCAAACTACTAATGAAAGGGCCACCCTCTAAGAAATGTTAATAATTTATTGTGAGTACATAAAAGGGAAGAGGAAAGCCTACATTAAATCATGAATTTTAAAATCTAAATTATGAATTCTAAAATGAAGTGTACTTTCTAAACCAGTACATACAGTCATAGTAAACATTCATAAAATAAAGTGTACTTTCTGAAATAGCACATGCTGTCATAATAAAATCAACATACTGACAAAATAAAGTCACAGTTTAATCAATGACTTGTCAAGGCCTGGCTGCATAAAAGACATGTGCAAGTACAACTAAGTTATCAATAAATAAATGACATGCACAACCATAAAATCATAAACTTAGAGCTTTCAAAATATTAATTCTTAAAAAGATAAAACTCATTGAATTTTTTATTATATAATACATATATATTATAGTATACTAGCTGGCCAGCAAATACACAGCACTGCTATGCGGCACCTCGCTTGCAGATTTTTAACACTGCAATACAAACTATTTGAATATTTCTTACTGCATCAAAAAATTCCAATCAGGTAAAAGTTACAGAGCACTAATATCAAAACAGCATGAAACAGAAATGAATGCATGCTGCACAATTCATCTGCACATGTACTTTTTCCACTGCACATGCCTTGCCATTGGGCATGATGTACAAAGAAAAAACATGATTTGCCACTTTATTATAAGTAAGATACAAACAAAATTCAATGATTTATATCTTCTTTTAAGCATTCATATTTGAAAACTTTAGGTTTCATTGTTAGAAATACTAGGTTTGACATTCAATGATAATAGGCAATCTGTCAGAGAATAATAGCTAGCATGTAGATCACCAGTGCAGAGGTATGGGACCCTAGTTACCATATTCAGTTCAAACCCAATTGGTTCCAAAATATCCTTGACAAATGATGATAATTGTTCCTCAAAGCTCCTCCCTTTGATATGGAGTGGCTCTATTTGCCTATTCCACACCTGACCTTCCTCAACAGAGCCATGGTAAGGCAATACCAAAGCAATAATGCATGTGCCACCCTTCAGTGACAGTGAATCATGGATGCTTTCAAGAAGTTTGCTTGGGTTGTGACATCGGTCAAGAACATTAAGACATGATATAACATCAAATGAATGAGTATTCCAATCATTTGGTTCCAAAACCGTAAATCCTTTTGCTTGTAAATGGCTACACATTGATGAACAAGTTTCCGTTACAAAAATACTCTCAAAATGATGACTTAATTTTTCAGTCACACTTCCAGAACCAGCCCCAATATCTAACAAACTTTTAGTAGTAGCACAATAAGAAATCAATTCACTGAATAATGATGAAGATGCAACAAACATGTTGCCTCTGTTCAATATAGCATTTCTGGATGTTGTACTCATGAATGGCAGAAGAAAAATAGAGACTGTGCTATCAAAAATATGTTTGAAATAGGATATATTACATGCATCAGTTATAAATTTTTCTGTTTCATCATCATAAAAATGTGTCTTAAAACATTTATGAACATCAGCATCCATTCTTTCTCCCTTGATCTTGTACCAATGTTCATGATGTGGCTTGTATTGGACATTCATGTAGCTTCAAGCTATGTGGCTTTCCTGGCAGAGAACATAATTGAACTATTAAACATAATGAAGAAGAAAATCTTCCCCCTTGCAGTTTTTATATAGAATTAATTGTTGTTAATGTCTACAACATGTACAGCAAACAACAAATTCAATCTATGGGTTTCAAAATATTAACTCAGCAATTTCACCTTAAAAATTAGATCATTTAGTGTAGAGGTTGCAAAAATGAACAATTTCTAAGGAATTCCAACCAAATCAGCCATGCTATGCAAGTCCAAAGTTTTATGCAGCATATTATTGGGGGAAAAATCTCCGAAGAGAGTAAAATATTATATAGCTTGAGGAAGCACCAAACATCCATGATGGATGGTGTATCACAATAACAGAATCAAATACTTAATTATAAACTAATAAAATCTGATATCAATCAATATTATCTGATTCAAGGTTTAATAGGGAAGGAGAGTGATGATAAAAAAGGTAAGGAAAATACTTAGATGCAATTCAATTATACTTAAATATATCTGAATTAAAAATCTATCAAATTATAAAAACACCCGATGTTAGAATCTATTATGATAGCCAATAAACCCATATTTTAATGTCAGTGTCAAAAAGTAGGGTGCAAACATCCAAACAATGATATTATATGCCTTTGCAATAAAAAAACACACAATTCAATAAAGTAGGACTAGCGTCCCCAATAAATTAGTAATCAGTTTTAGGTATAAGATTTAGATCAAGTGTATCCATTTCTGAGGTTTTACCATTGGGCTTGCCTCTATAGCCCCGGAGAGAAATGACACATGTCTTGAGAAGGTCAAATCTTAGGCGCCTCCGCACAAAGGCAACAGTGTCACTGTATGATTGTCCACTCTTATTACTCAGTTTCACAGCCAAATGCTTTAGAAATCTAGAGGCTTCGTTACCCATGCCTCCAGTTGTGCTGAACACTAGGGGTGTAAACGTTGCCTTTTCAACCTGCAGTACCCTGTCATTGTACTTGCTTTTCTTCTCATTCTCATGTCTCCTGTACATCTGAAAGAGGCTTGTGTTCGCATTGGATTGAGCTTGTGGGTGCAATACCCTTATATCAGTAAATGCTCTATCCAAAGGTGTCCAGAAACCTCTTGTGCATACATCCAGTCGAGCCCCATCACTGACATCAGTACCCCTTTGGAGCTGTTCAGTGGTTATAGGTATCAGGCTTGGTTCGATTACTGTGTCCTTGCATACCTGTTGAAGTAGTTTTGCAATGGTACCTTTCAATGAGTCATGTCTCAGGGAAACATAGCCACCAAGTTTGCAGGTGAGACAGTGGTTGATTGTACTTGGTTCACCACACACATATAGACGTGGCCTGTTCAATGAGCTCAGAGTCAAGTTATACCTCAAACTGATAGCATCGTGGAATTCTTGCTTATTCAATAGAAAACCATATTCTTTCAAAGGTAGTGAAGTAAGCCATGATGAGGCCCCTTTCTCTGAGAGTAGTTCAAGTTGTCGCTGTACAAGGGGACTGATCTCCTTCTCCAAATCATCCTTATATTGATCATAAAAGGATTGTCTGTTCTTCTTGACCTGAGTGATGACCTTATTTTGTTTGGATTCATCAACATTGAATGAGCTCTCTTGGTTGTATATGGCATTTGTCAAATCTTCCATTGCTAGAGTAGAATTACCATATTCCAGCTCTGCTGTTTGACAAATGTTAGCGATGCTGAGACCACCCATTCTGGCAGGTAGGGCAAATATCTTTCTTAACTGCTCAGATACATGTAGTTTTCCCAGGATAACTGGAATGAACACATCCTTTATGTGGTATTCTAGCCTACTCAACAGTTCTGACACTCCTGGTGTGGTTCTTGCTAGAAAATTCCACCTTTTGAAGCACCATACACAAATCCAGCATATGCAAGCTGTGGCTCTGATGATGCTATTTCTGATAGCCCAGTAATGTCTTTTTATCCATTCATCAACCTCCTTTTTTGACAAGATAGATTTTCCTTCTTCAGAGCCAATATATGATCCTAAGTACCTATGTCCTTCTGCAGTAACATTTATGTCAGGAAACAGTTTTAAGGCAGCATCATGGAATTCTGATTTTACAATCAACCAGGTTTTACTGGGTTTTGGATGATAGCCATATATTGGTCCATCCTTTTGGAGGCTAGCCCACCATTTCATGATGTTTTCTAGTTTCCCGGCTGAAGCAGCATCATCAGCATAGAAAATCTGCTTCAGGTCTTTGCTAACATGTGACTTGAGTCCTTCAATAAGAGGCATCAGACTTTCGGCATACATACCCATTGCACTAGTATCACCTTGGGTTGTACCCTCTTGAGAAAGAAGTGATTCTTCTGTGTTTCCAATAAACAAATCAGCTGGCTGGAGATATGTGTTGACTGTGTATCTGAACAAGTTTGGACAGGTATATTTCATGTTGTGTAAGGCCACCATGCGGTTGATGGAGTTGAATGCATTTTCTGCATCAACAAGTAAAACTGCCTGGCAGTCTGGATCATTGTACATGCGTCTCATAGCATGTATAGCTGCTTCAACACCCCCTTGGAGGCCTGCACACACTTGGATTGGTGCTGTGCTTTTCACCAGGTCAGGTCTCAATACAGTTGTTATAGCCTTTCCAACAATTCGTCTAAGAACTTCACCTATGCCCACTGGACGGACATCTGGCTTTTTATCCAATGGAATGAGCCTCCCTGCAGTATAACTTCTGAGATGTTCAGGATTGACAATACAACAGGATAACTTCTTTGCTAGCTCTGCAATTGTGGCACACAATTCCTCTGGCTTCTTTTTAAACTGTTTTGAGCACAGGATCTGTTTCCAAATTTCAGCATCAGCACCTGAAGGACCTGCAGCACCACTAATTGTTTTGGCAGTTCTGTGGATGACTTCAGCATCAATAGAGTCAAATACTACATCTTCAAAGGGTTCGGCTGGTCCTTTCAAGAGTGCTTCATAATTCACAGCACCAGGAGCAGGGTGCTTTTCTTTGAGATGACTGACAACTTCATCACTGATTTCAAACAAACCACTTCTTTGACTGCCAACCCATCTGAGTGCTGCAGACACTTTACCTTGTAGCATGAGCCGAGCAAAAAATCTTTTTCATGATGATTTTCATCTGCCTTGGGACTTTTAGTCTCTCTTGGATTTGCTGCACTGTCTAAGGAGAGTTAGTATATCACCAGACTTCCACAAAAGAAGTCTCTCTGCTAGCCTTTACTGTGGTCTTTACTTTTGGACTTCTGGGATGGCTTTTGGAGAAGCAGAGGGAACATGATCATCGCCATGGTCATAGCACAACTTTCAAAGTGAGAGCCAGATAAGTAAAAACCTAGGACCTTTGTAACTTCTTCAATGAAATCCTGTCCTGCTTTCCCAGTAGGAACCTTGAAAATATTTTTCTTCCATGTGACAATATTTCTGTACACCTCATTCACAGCATTGGAAATCTCTGCACCTTTAAGAGTGCCCCAGACAGCTTCATTTAATGAGGTTGACTTGGTCTCTGGATCTGGGAGGTCCACTTTTGCTGGTGCATTTCCTTCCACCTCACTCCTGATTTGCTGAATTGCTTGAGCTACTTCACTTGGTTGCTTTGGGCTGTCTTTGCACTGTGAACAGAACCATTTAGAGTTAGAATCTGCAGCAAGTTTTCTGTAACTCTTTGCATCAATCTTGACACATCTAGCATGGTACCATTTGCCACACTGCCCATCACATCCAATTTGCTGTGACTCACTTCTCAACTGCTTTAAACAAGTACCACAACACCAAATAACTTGAGAACCACCAACTTCTTTCTTAGATTTTGACATCAACGAAACATAACATCACCAGACTGCATCATCAAATTCTGATCAGTCATCTTTGTAGTCACCTTTGTACTATATTATAACTTTCCATTCTGATAATGTTGCATTTACTATGATTGATAATCAATCAAAAGGGTGGGTTGGTGCTATTCTGGACATTTTTTGTATCCTTGATCTACCCATTGCCCGAACTATAACTGTGACCTTATTCTGTATCCTTAACCTACCCAGCTACCCTAACAAAGCTAAGTAACAAATCCTGAACTTAATCATGATCCCATCTCTGACCCTTAAAGTGCTCGATGACTTTACGTTGCCCGATTATTTCTTCTGACTAAAACTGGATGGCGCAATTGTGCATGTGACCGTCCAAATGGCAAATTTCCCCTAACCAGGGGTGTCGCAGGGGTGGAGCAAGGCGCGGCGCGCGCGTAAAAATAAGGATCTGGTTAGAGCAAATGGCAAATGTTGAATTTTGCGGGCGCGCAACGTTTCCCATTTGGACGGTCACATTTGCGCTTTTGATAGCCATCCAATCAGAAGAAATAGACAAGAAACGTCCATAGAGCACTGGGTAACATCATACGAGCGTAGCTATACTAGACGTTTGCGTTGTCCGCCGCGCGCGCGCGTGGAGGGGGCGAGGCAATGCTTCGTCTTAACCAGCGCTCTATAGTCTATTTTGTGCGCGTGGCTCACTATAGGCACCCCCGGCACTGGGTGCGCGGAAATTCGGCGGTCGCGCGCGCCGTACAAGTCAGATTTCGACGCGACATTTGAGATTCGAATTCCACTAGCGCCGCGCACTCTAACGTACTTCATCGTGATATGCAGAAAAATTCAATTTATGAAATAATTCATAGAAATTTATGAATATTGAAATAATTTATCGTGTATATTATTATAGAGGATTTAAAATCTGAGTTCTGATGTCATGATATTTTTGGCAATATTATTTAAATTCTAAAGCCTGTTGTTTTTCTGCAAATGTCAATATTGCGAATTGGTGTATTCAAACAATGAAATTTCGTGTTGAATTTTATTTGCTGATTATATAAGTTTGGTCAGTTGGAACATTCTGATGGAATCCTTCTTCCCAGGATGCATTACTTGATCCTAGGTATGATTCCTTGTTCCTGGGGTGGAATTCTTGATCCTAGAAGAGTCTCCTTGATCCTGAGAGAGTCTCCCTGATCCTTGGGAAGACTCTATGATCCTGAGAGAGTCTCCTTGATCCTAGGACTGGATTCTAGATCTTGCAAAATTGTCCTTGATCCTGAGGGAGTCTCCTTGATCCTGAGAGAGTCGTTCCTCCTCAGAATTTCCTTAACCCGCATAGGTGTCGTATGTGTACGTGCGCGGCGCTTCCCTACGGAAACAGAGATATACGTGTTTAGCAACCTCAAAATAGCCGTATAAGGTCGCGCGCGGCATGTGTAATTTAAGCACCTGGTTAGATGAAAGTAACGCAGCTGGTAAAGTGGCAAATACATCTATGATGAACTTGTTTGAGCACCACTAGTGATATGAATATGTTGTACGTGCATGTCAGTTGTATGTTCTAACTAAAAAAAAACTTCGCAGAATGTATGACTATGCTATGATGAATGATATAATTGAAATAGCACAAGAACACGACGTTTAAATTGTTACAGCTTGCAGAAGATGTTCGTAACCACTCTACTCGTCCTATTTCTGATTAAATTGACGAAAAATCCCTATTCTACACACCATGAATGGTATCTCTCCCATATAAACGGCTCTGAGTGACGTCACAGATCTAAACGTCAATTTTTCTGTATCCTAAACCTAACCATAACCCTAACCAAAACCCTAACCTTAATCCTAACCCTAACCCTAACAAATCTTGACCCTAATCCTGACCCTAACCCTAGTCCTTAAAGCGCTAGGTGCGCTTAATTATATTTTTCTGAGTGACGTCATTGTCATAGATAATGAAGGCTCCTGTTTATATGGGAGACCTACCCCATGAATAATTTCACATCTTGATGAATTGAAGAAATGAGCTTCAATAAATAGAATGGAATACATCATGATGTAATATAGACAGCATAGACTGTCGAGCCACCATTTTGCAATGATTTTGATGTTCTGTAATTCCTGTAAAAGCAATAGTTTTGAAGTTGCCTCAGAAAACGCTCTACATCAGTTTCCTATTTCTGAGTTTGCATTCACTCATTCAGCCTGATTCAGCAATTTCATTGAAGTCTGGTCAGCAGAAACCTGTCAAAAAAGTTCAAATCAGGTGTAGGGACTCAGTAGCACCATATTATTTATTGAGTTTAAAAACGACATACAGTGGCGGACTTAACCAACTTTTTAGAATAAAAACTGTTAACTTGAACACCCTTAACTGGTAATTAATAAGATAAGGCCTATCTTATTCAAAATTTTCTGTAGAGACATGTGGTGTGCACAAAAACTCTCCTATCTCAAACAGTTCGCTAGAAATAGGCAGTTGAGTGGAACATACTAAGTACCAAATTCTTTATACTTCATAAGTTTATGAATATACCATGTTTGATATGATTGATCATTGCAGTGAAACACAGAAATCTCAATAATGAAATCAAACCCACACACTATGAACCACTATTCTACTGACAGTTTCAAGATAAAAATATCTCTTCTTCAGGAACTCCACATAGTCTTACACAACATTCTCAAATTTGATTGTAATAAGTAGTGTTGTTAAGTTTAAAACTTAATATATACCTATAGGAATATAAAATGCCATATCGTGAAATATGCACTCGTGCCAAGACAAGAGCCTCATCTTCTCGATCTCAAAAACTCAAGTTCCTAATTCCAGATCGGCCAAAAACTGCAGCAGATAGACCCAGATATATTGAACCAAGATTGTTGGAATATTATCAGATGGTGATTGGTAGAGTGCAGTAGTGCTTTTCAATTTATAGAATAGTGTGTTATAGTTAGTAGTTACTAGACAATAAATTGATATATCATCCCCTTGTAAGGCAATGAATCCAATTTAATGAAAATGAAGGCATATCATACCTATGTATGATTGATTTCACTAATAAGGATTTCTTTATCATTCAAATATGTAAGAAATTATGAAAAATGTTAAGTTTGATATATAGAAAGCACATACTTTTCAATTTTCATTAAAAAACTATCACAGATTGTTGGAAGTCCTTAAAGAATGTTACGCAAGTTGGGAGGCTAGGGGTAAATGTCCTGAAGACATCATCGATTACATCATCAGAGTCATCAAACAAAAGCAGGTCTTGTTATATCTGGTTGCTATTGCTGATATAAATGTGAAAAGAGGGGTTAGACAAAGTAAAACAAACTCCAGGAAGCTATTTTTATGTAGATTAGCATGTATGCATTCATACTTTCATATAGTCATATTCAAGGTAACTCAAATGTTAGGTAGGTATTCTTAAATGAATGTTCTTTAAAGGCATTAAGTATTTTGGCTCTTGTTCATTGAAATGTTTTTAGCTATGATCTTGGTGTGCCTATGCTATTTGAGTATCTGTGTGCCTAGAGCTCTAGACATCCTCTGCACAGGGCATGTTAAGTAGAGAGTTGAAGGTGGGGTTTCTGTTAGTGGGGGTTCTGTTAAGACTGAAATATTGCAAAACATGTGAAAATAGACAATAATAAAATTACCTAGTTACTTAATAACCCGATAGGTTGATGAGTTCATTTATCCAAATTTAGAATACCTAATGCAATATTATACTCCGCAGACTAGATTAAAGTTTGAATCCGGCAGAGGTTCAGACACAAGCAAAGTTATCACTGCCCGAAAGTGCCCGGATTTCGACTGGGACTCATATAAAGTACTTGTGCAGACCTCTGAGACTTGCAACTACAGGACTAACACTGCTGTCGTACTTTGTCCTCTAAAGTTAACCCAACATGGGGTAGGGATATTATTCCTCATTCTGGAATGTTAATCGCAAATGCCATAGCTCTGTAAACTTTTAAAATTAACCTAGTCGAAGATTGAAGTCCACATTTAACCTGTTCACAAGCTTCTCATGTGTCATTTTTTCCTGTTCCCAATCGCGTTTTTGTTTTACAAAAAGGCATTGAGAAAAGGTTAGCAGAGATCGTGTTTTGTGGGGGTTGTGTGTATACTACCTTTACGCGTACTGTTAAATCTGAAATAGGTGGTGGTGCTGCGCGCGACCAAATTTGGTATGTATGCGGTATGCTCCATTTTCAAGCATCCAACTGCTCCTTTATAATATCAGTCGCGTCAGAGTAGCTTAGTGTAGTGGCATCCTTTGCATTGTGGGCTGCAGCTAGCTTTGTAGGTATATGAGTTCAATGCTCTGTTCATTCTGATGTTGAAATTAATTCTTTTTTCTAAAATTTAACAATTCTTTGTTAGTTTAATTGCATAAAATCAAAACTTTATCATTTTTCACGATATTAATCGAATAATTGATTGGATTTGAACGATCACATAGTCATTTGGCCTTCTTTAAGTAGCGGGCAATTTACAATGGGCAGTATTAGTGGAATCAGTTGTGAATGATCTAAAGAATTGACCAGAATAAGGTAAGACATGAGAGTTTGTCTCGGTTCATGATTGATAATAATGATATATCTGAATCATTTATTTTGGTCAGTAATCATATTGTTTATCTCAATCTTGAAAATATCAAGGCGGGGTACAATAATAGCGAACATTGCAATGGTTTGATACTGCCACGCAACACAAAGGAAAACGTAACGCGTATTACGAAAATGGTGATCATAGTTATTAAACTCTGACCGGCGCGCAACTAAACGAATCTTAAAAGAGTTCTACGAAATGGCGGGAACGCGCGCGCGAACATTTGGCACGTGGAACGAAATCGCCCACGTGATATTTAGGTTTGCGCGCGTTAATTCAATTTCAAACTTGTAGGAGAGGGAAATATATATTTTTATCTACAAACTACAGTACAGAATTGCTGTAGTCCGTTCAGCCATGTCAATAAGGTTAATAAAGTATAATAAAGTTCATGCTACGGTTTAAGAAGTAAGTAACGAACAAGAAGTTATAAAAGAACAAGAGCTCATGCTACGGTTCAAGAAACATTAGTTACTAATGAACACGGAAGGAATAAATGGTACTACTAATAATTTAAATTAATAAGGCCTAAAAAACATCAGGTGCTCATGGGTTTAAACGGGTCGTCAGTTGGGTAAGGGTGATTATGCAGTACAAAGTGTACGGCACTCGGTTTTTCGGCCTCCTATAGCGCCCGCATAACGAGGAATAATTATCAAGTTGATTCAATCATCAATGATGCAACTATTGCGATGTGAGTTGTGACACTTGATAGAAGAAGCGTTTTATCACGGAAAATTATTTCAGGTAAATGCGTGATTCGGAAGGTCACCTTTATGCTTTTTAGCTTTATCATCAACTCATCATGTCAGTAAATAAGACGGAAAACGGTCGTAGATTGAATGATGGCGTGTTTTAATAATACCAGCTCCAGGGAACAGGAAATTAAGCGCCTGCATACGGGAACAACGGGCACAAGAAATACACCGGCAGGCGCAATTCTTGTTCATTCCTACTTCTACTTCTTGCTTATTTAACTGAGTTTCATTACAGGTTATCAAGACTCACATCAAAGGTCAGTCTCTGATAAAGGATGGGCGTGGTGCCATATCTGAGTCAGGTGACATCCTCAGAGCCTTCTCCTCTCTTGTCAAAGCAACCTTCCCAAAGCTCAAGGTGTACAGATGCTCAACGTTTATAGAGGTATGGACGCGAGGATCTTTACATAGTAAAACTTTACTAAGCTTCTTGTCTAATTGTTTGTCTAGTTGCTTATATTATCTAGCTACCTAAAATATCTTATTTGATTTCCAAACGTATTGATTATAACCTTAGAACATTGAGATCTTAATACTTTGATCATGACTCTTGCTGTGATTGGTAAATAAAGCCACAGTCCAATTTCTGAATTCATCTAGATTTAAGATCACAGGCCCAAAACTATCGTTGAGTTGTTGTATTTATATTTACAATTCACAATAGATAAATTTCTAATGTTCTGCGGGTGACTCATCCTTCTCAAATGACATTTAAATGAAATTAATGTTTATTGATATTTATTGAAATGAAATTAATGTTTATTTAATCGAATTGCTCTGTATATTACCACGGGAATCATTAACATCTATCTACTGCACCAATAAGCCAATCTCAAATTTCTTAACTTGAACCTGAGATTTAAATGCGAGTCAATGTTATCAATACTTCCAATGTGTTATATGGGCGATGCAACCGTTACAATTTGAATCATAAGACTCCCCGAAACATGTTTTGTACAGGTGGCTGGAGTCAATGGGTACACCATACACTTGTGTCCCGTGGTTGCCATGCCAACGACTACACCGGAACCCTCTACTGTGGTATCACAGACAGAGACAGACAATGAGGAGGAGGAAGAAGTACAACGAACGCTGGTCTACAACCAGGATGGTGGAGATGGTGAATTGGGGGTCAGTGAGGGGGAAGAGGAGGGAGGGAGAGGAGGGAAGAGAGAGGAGGGAGAGTAAGAAGGGGCCGGAAATGGGAATGAGAGAAGAGGTGGGGAAGGGGGATGAGAGGGGAAGGGAGAGAGGGATTATAAATTAATGGTAGGATGCCAGAGTCGACAAAGTGTTGGAGTAAGACGGGGAAATTATTCGTTACCAACTCAAATCATCTGAGAAGTGAACTTCCATGTATTTTATATGAGTATCGAGTTCGTATGTTTGGAAAATCCTAAGTCCGACGCATATTATCATGTCTTGGTATTACATTATATGTCATTTGAATAACTTAAGGACCTGTGTGAAGGGGATGATATAAAATTATCATTATTCATTCTGTTGCTCAGTAGGGTATTTTGTTGCTAAGGAAGTGGTGGGAAATGAGTTAATCAAATCTTTATATCTGAGGTTCATCGCTTCTCCTTATTAGAACTAACATAAGATTTACCCAATACCTATACAAGTATACAAGTATACAAGTATACAAGTATACAAGTATACAAGTATACAAGTATGCAAGTATACAAGTATACAAGTATACAAGTATACAAGTATACAAGTATACAAGTATACAAGTATACAAGTATACAAGTATACAAGTATACAAGTATACATATCCCGTAATTAATAACATTGATCATAGGGTGAATCTCGTTATTGACTCTAACTTAATCATACTGAAGTAGAAGATTACTGAACATAATCAAAAGTATAAACTCGTATGGCAAAAATCTCATGCATAACTTGGTGCAAGGTATGCCAAATTTGAAATTGCCCACTGTCATTCGTGGGTTCGCATGCTTTTTTAAACTGCAAGAATTTTACAAGAATTTAAAATATAATTAGTGACAAAAGCAATGAGATTCAAATCACACATAATTCAGTAGCCTTATCATAATCGGAGATGATCTATCTTTTCATCTTGGTAATTTATCTTTCATCTAGCTTATAATACTGATCACGAATACTCGAAGAGAAGATTCTATTATTAAGCTTTTTCATGAAATATTTTGATTTTCGGGGACCTGACCTCCAAAGATGCGTTATGTTTGATTATTCAGCGCACATAGAAAAGATTTGTTCAAGCTTTTATCTATCTTGTAATCTTAGTAATATATCTTTCATCTATCTTATAATATTGATCACGAATTGAAGATTCTTTTGTTAAGCTTTTTTATAGCATTTTGGGAACCTTGTCTACAAAGATGCGTTCTTTGAATATTCATTGCACAAACAAAGATGTATCTAAGCTTTTATTTATCTCGTAATCTTGGTTATTTATCTTTTATAATCTTATAATATTTATCGCAAAAATGATCACTCTGCAGCTCATGAATTCAGCTATTTCAAAACTTCAAAAGTTTTCTTGAGTGACTAAATTTTGTTCAAGACACTCGAAACACATCGCTTGGTGTATTTCGAATCATTATTATATTTGCTTGAACGAGCCTTTATCCTTTACTTACCTTCTTTGCCTAATAGAAAGCCGATTGGGGAGTAGGCTGAATAGTATTCCATTTAACACGCCAAATTCCCGTCCCTAGCAAATAGCAAAGTCTGCTGCTGGAGGCTGGAAAATGATCCAAAAAATCGGAATTTTGTTTATCATGAGATTGGCTTCGACAGAAAAAATTGTCATAGATTACGACAAGTACGATAACTTAATTGATTCTATCCCAGATCAGTTGGTAGATTTGGAATCCTGCTTTGAAAAGGCATTTTATCAAATAAAGAAAAGTGGGCAAAGAGGCCTTGTCAGCATAGGAAGCGAAGCAGAAGAAGAAGATCCCTTTCACTGTAGGTTCAATTTTGATACGGTTTATTATAAAACTGAATATGTTGGCAGGAATTTTGCCCAGATAGTGAACAAATTGAAGACATTTGAATGGTGGTGCAATTCTAAAGATCACAGTCTACTATGTGATGGGAAGTCCGAGTGCCTTTCCGACGAATGCACGTGCTCAAATTCGTCAAATCATGTTTTCTACTGTTCAGACGGTTCGGGATGTGTGAGCCTTGACAAACTCTGTGACGAAATTCAAGACTGCCCAGACGCATCGGACGAATGCTTCTGCTGGGGGCACCGAGTCATAGAAACAAAAAAGCTGGGAAAAATGTGTCTCTCGGAGAGGCAACTATGCAGTCGGTTTTTGAAAGACCTTCTTAAAACCATGACTCACGCAATGAACAAGAAGATGCGAAAGGGTTGTGAAAAATTCAGGTTTCGCACTAATCCTCTTCAAAAATGCATGGTTGCCGCATTTCTCGACGATAAGATTTATGACACATTCAGGAGGAACCCACACCAAATCCGTCCGTTTTGCCAAAACAACTGCTCCAAAGTGCCTGGCTTCACAGAAGGTAACTGGGAGAAGTTCTGTAGTAGAATAGAGAAGGGATATCCCCACGACTACGAGTTTGACTGTGCAGACGAGGAAGGATCAGGAGTACCATTAGAGGCGCTGTGTGACGGAGCTGTGGACTGCAGTGAGACGGGGCTGGATGAGATGGGGTGTCCAGGGAGGTTCTACTGCTCTCCAAACTCCACTGAGTGGGTGGAGCCGGACAGGGTGTGTGATCACTCCAAGGACTGTAATAATGGGGTAGACGAGTGTGGGACTTGTCAAATAGACAACCTCTCTTCTTCCGAGTTTCTAATACAGTCTAAAGTAGTGGTAGGACTAACTGGGGTGCTGGCCGTAGCAATCATAACCATGAACAGTGTGCAGGTAGTTAAGATGTGGGGCATGCAGTGCTCGACTAATGCTAAGGCGACAGAGAGAATCTTCCTAATCAATCTGTTTCTTCATGACCTGGTAATGGGCCTTTACCTGCTGGGAATTGTAGGGGTGGGCCTGGTCATCCGACTGAAAGGCCAGTATTGCATGTTGGAAAGTGCTTGGAGATCAAGTTGGCTTTGCTCAGTCTTTGGCTTTTTCTTCAGTTCCTCTGCCCACGGCTCACTGTCAACTATAGCACTCATCAGCCATACCCGATGGAGGAACTGTGCAAAGATCGGTGCTCACATCAGAAAAAGATATGTTTTGGGTATGGTGGCGTCGGTGAATCTTATGAACTGGCTTCATTCCTTCTTACCTCTGTTGCCTACACCTATGATAAAAGATATATTTGGCACTGAGGTGTTTTTTAAAAACTTGAAACTGAATCCATTTTTTGGTAAAAACCCTATAAATAGAACTCGATTGCTCATGGTCTACGAAGGGATGTTCAATCGTACATCATCAGATGTTTATGAAATCATCGAAACGATGAGAGGTGTGACTTCACAGAAAGAAATGTTTGACATTGAAGAAATCGGATATTACGGAAATACAGGCTTGTGTATTCATAACATTTTCAAAGAGCATGGTTCTTATACCATCTATAAAATTGCTTATTGTTCAACATTGGCGATTGTCCTAGGTTGTGTTATAGTGACATGTATCGGAATCTTAATGAAACAAAAGAAATCTATGAAAAAAGTGGATATACCGGGCAATGCTGCGGTACAAAATGATGGTATGAGACAACGAAGGTCTGCAATGAAACTTAAAATACTCCTCATGATAGGATCTGAGTTGCTGTGTTGGATACCGTACATCCTGACCATCATTTACTTCGAGAGTATTGGAGGGAAGGCACCTCCCCTTGTCTTTGAACTGTTCGCACTGATATTCATACCCCTCAACAGTCTCCTCAACCCTCTCTTTTACAGTGAAATGTACAAGACGTTGACCAGCCCAATGTGGAAGTCCTGGAGGAAGTTCGTTCGGAACATGACATAAAGGGATGAAAAGAAGAAAGGTTAAAGACACATCATGTAAGGAATCAGATGTAATAAGAGTAATAGAGGGGTCCACAAACTTGTACCTTGCTATGTAAATGGTCCAGTATTTGCCAGCAGAAGGGCTCAGAGGACAAACATCGCAGTTTTCATAAGCACACTACACGATACAGAACCTACGATACTTTGAAAGGATGACAAGTCTTCATTACATTTATTATGATGGCTATTGTATCAGTGACCAAAAACAGTGGACTTTAATGATGAATAATAGATACTGGCCGAAAATTTGGCACGGTTGCCTATCCCTTTTTGCTGAACTTTATTTTTTGTTTTATCTATTAATTGCTGTACTTAATATAACAAAATTTTCTTTTGTTATTCTTCAAGAAATCAGTATTTAAAACCAACGCCGGTAATTTCATGTTGATAACAGGGGGCTGCCTAAAACGGGTGGGCATTTGGAAGTTGATGGGCAGCACATGACGTGTACTTATAGTATGGTCGCTGCAAGCCTTTGCACCCAAGACTTATTCCATATAAATCCTGTTTTATTTTGGAAAATCGCCATTTCATCAAATTCAAAAATTCAAAATCATAGTTAAAATCATCAGCATCATAAAATCACCATTTCGTCATCAATTTAATTAAAAGCAGGGATATGAAAAGTTTACCCTCCCATCAGGAGGTGTGTGACGCGTGGTTTATGAAGAGTGGTCGGTCAACTTGGCAACCCTACAGCCACACCGTACAGAAGGATGTAAGTGGTTATTGATAATATCCAATGACAATATATTATATTGTTGTTTAAATAGTAGTACACTAGTAGTTATATTAGATAACATTATATTAGTACTATTTAATTAATAATCCGTGCACATTGTGGGAGCTCCCACTGTAACTCGGTGTGATCAGCAGAAGACGTGATCATAGCAATCAGAAGGAGTGTATCAACCGAGCATTAGTTCGGTCGACTGAGTTAAGGGCAATTCAAGGCTAAAAAATAAAGGCATAAGGAACATCGTTGAGTGAAGCCAACACTATTCATTCAATTTTAATTGTAATATTCAGAGTTTACGAACGAAGTGTTCGGTAGCAGCGCCGAGTGAGCCGTGTTAAAACCGGGCCAACGGGCCTGCTTGTCTCTTTTATAAAATCGCATTTCGACCGGAGATGAAAGAACTGGTACTCTGTGGTCAGCATTAAATGATCTAGGCGTGTCCTACATGACATACAAGGCCTAATAGTTTTTGTGTTGTAATACGAATGACTGATAATTTCGGCGAGCCATTATTAAGAACCGTATTATAATTTCATTCCTTTATCTTTCGTATTGCGTACTAATACTGCAACCACTAGAATAGAATATAGAATATAAGTTAAGTCAAATTACATAATGTAATGTCAGACTTCCCTGAAAAAGAAAAAGTTAAGTTAGAAAGATTTCGAGATTAAAGTTAGAAAGTTCAGAAGATTGGATGGACCCTTAAAGGTAATGGAAAAACGTATCAATCAAGCCTTTAGCAAAATTTCAGATTAATGAAAGGTAGCCAAAAGAGGAAACTCATTAAAGGTGGCCCAAAGTGGGAAGAAAGCTAAGGAAATTTAAATTTAAGCCCAAAAATTTAGAGAAACCCCGCGGTAAAAAGAAAAGAATATGTCACATAGTTCGAATTAAAAAGTTTGTGTAAATTTTGATGGGGATTCGTCACTATGAATTGTCTCCTCGTTTTTAGGGAATCTGACTCTGAATATTTTCCTGATGTAATTGGAAAATGCTTGGATGTGTCCTGATGAGAAGAGATGCGGCAGATCTTGGGGGTCCCAGACCATTATCATAGATTTAATGTTGTCCTCCAGTTGAAGCCTAATATGGTGATATATTGGGCAAGTTGCAAGAATATGATGTTCATCTTCTATGATTGGATCGTACATGGGGAGATGTGCGAGGCTTTCTGCTTCAACATCGCAGCACACTTTGCAACTTTTCCTCCAGATAGAGTTGTTTTTGCTGGACTCATAGTTAGGTGAGCTCTTGCTTGGCAGGTATCTACCAGTTTCGCAGTTGAGCTGGTGGTTGCTTCCTCTGAGTTTTGCCACGTTTTTTCTGTTGGTGTGGTTCAGGATTTCTAGGTAGGGTTCATAGCCCATTTCACTCTTGACACTGTGGTAGAAAGAGAGTTTTGGATAAAGTTTCAAGGAGCTTTTCCAGAGTTCTCGAAATGAATCTTCCAACGTACTTTTGGCCAGGTCTGGGTGGATGTGGTCCTGATGAAGTGCGCTTTTTAGTCTTGTCACACTTTCATACCAAGGCAAGGAGAGATCAGCTTGTTCTCTGAATGCATGTACCACCAAGGGTAAAGTGCTTAGACCATGTATGTTCATACTTTCTAGTCTTTGGAGATAGTCGAGAGCCTGTTTGATTGTCTGTATTGCAATTGGAGCCCTGCCTGTGTCTCCCCAGCAAACTAAGTTGGCAGCACTATAAGGGACGACCATGTTTTGAAAAGGTTATTGTAATATTTTATGCAGGTCTGATTAATTATATTTTGCCGTCGCCCGGCAAGCCCATACTGTTTGAGGAACGAATATTAAATGTGACGCTGCACTTTATTACGAAACTCAATATATCCATGGTATAAATAGCCGGAGATTTTTAGAGAACCACACGTTCCCATAAAAACTTTCGATTCTGTTAGCTTTGTTAGCTTTGTGATTGAGAATTTTGTAAAGGATAATATTCATGATTTTTTCTCAGTGATTTCTCCTCAGCTTAAGAGATTAATTCAGGGAAATGTATTTTGGAATGAAATTCATTGCGTTCCTCGGAGGATGCCTGATCTGCGTGAATATTAAGAGTGGTGACTACGAGCAAATCGCACAAATTCTCTGCAAGGAAATGGGCTTTAAAGACGCAGCTGATTGGTTCGCCGGTTCGGAATGGGCGCAGACATTAAACGACCTGCCCATCATTCCGCGAGAAAAATAGGTTAAACTTTCTGAAGTAAGAATTGTCGAATGCACGTATAAGACAGGAAAGTACTGGTATTCATGTCCTTTTACTGGTGCAGTGTCCCAATCCCCGTCTCACTTGGCACTTGACAGTTGTGTGTCCGCCTCACTACGACCCTGCTGCCCTGTGTAAATTAGTTCGACACAATGGGGTTCTCAAGAACAGATGCCCTGGAATTCCTGGCGTCAAATGTGGTTCATCTGACGAGTACTACTCAGTTATTGGACGAAATTATGTAACACAGAGATTCTCCAATGACCCTTACAATTACCAGAGCTGTGGTATCACTGAGTCCACCAGAATAGTGAATCTTGGAGCGCTGTGCAGTGACACCCTCTGCAAAACGGTGGGGGATCCAGAACTAGGGCAGGGGGAGTTTCCAGGAGGATAGAACGTCTTCATAGCAGCAGAGCTGTTTCATCTATGATTTGCTTACCTGTTACATTCACACCGGATTGGTTTCAGATCCTTGCATCAGTTCTGAAGGGTGTTTCGTACCTAATATAACGGGAACTTGCCAAGAACTTACCATCCCAAATACTCCAGATCTCGAAAATGAATTTGATTTAGAGTGTCTGACTTCCGAAAACCGTGTTGATGAACATTTCTTCTAACGATATCTTCAGAGTATTAAAATCATAACTTTCTAACATAAAAACAGATTAGCTACGTTTACAAAATATTTTGCTGATAAAGACTTTCGATTTAATCTTATCTAAAATTAAATCCGGCCATTTATCAAAATAATGTTCAGTTATACTATTACTATGCTTGTTGGACAAACTTTTAATGAACTTTAATAAATTCAGACTTGATGCTATTGAATAAGAAATATATATCTTTATCAAACGGTTCTATATATGTATATTTCCAATGCCTCTCTGGTATGTTTTCCTCAGTGATTTGTTCCTAACTCACATCTTCTGTAACAACATGATGCATAGTCAGATGACAAAAGCACCCAACATCAGATATTGATTCAATACTTAAGATGTTGTCTTTATAGTTAGTTATATCAAAATAGGACGAGTAGAGGACGAGTAGAGTGGTTACGAACATCGTCAATTGTAACAATTAAAACGTCGTGTTCTTGTGATATTTCGATGAATATATATCATTCGTCATAGCAAGATTACCTAATCTATTGACCTGATTCAAATTGAGATAATTGTACGACATTCCTGCTTTCCTGCCTCTTAACTAATTCATAGAGTCCGAGCAATTTGGATAAGGTAATCTCTTCACGATCTTGAGTAAAGTAAGTTGGTTGAGGTTTATTAGAACCAGAACCACGGACTGACCGCTGGGATTGTCGTTTTGGGAATTGCTTGTAGACACAAGCACCCTTTAGGAATTCTCCTTCTGTATCAATATTATACACAGACTTCTCCAAACGATCATTCAGACCATGGGGGTAAAGTGTGTTTATTTCTACCCCCATATTGATTGTCGTAGATGGTTTAGAACGCTAATATTATTTAACCTCAAAATATTTTTAGGTACTGAATGCTTTCAGTTCAATGATACGCAAAGTTCTTAAGTACTAAATGTAATGCAATAAACTACAGCATTTCAAGAATTCTGATTATCTCATTTTGCTACATCTGTGTCATAACTTGACACAGATGTATGCACATTGATTGGAATTCATTGACTCTTCCAAATTGAAAACCACAGAAAGCTCACGACGCTGGTCTGCAATGCCCCAAGTATGCACATTGTGTACGAACTAATTTCCACCGACAGGAAGGCTACTATAGAACATCCAAACAGACCACCTAACTTACTAAATCCATCAATTGTTCCAGTTGCTAGCGTTTTGATGGATGGTTCAAAAGCTTCCATCAAGTAAAACCATAAACTTAGGTTGAGATAGCCATATGCAGCTTTGATAATACCCATGAGCACTTCTGATGCGATCAAAACCTGTTGTACTCCTAGCACTGATAGCAAGAGGAAACTAACTGAACTGACGAATGAGGAAAACACCAAGGATGCAGGGAGTGGGACAAAAAATTGGAAAATTTAAGCCATTGCCTTGGCGGCAAATGGGGCTAGACCAGATAGAAGTGCCATCTTTATGAACTGGCCCCCCAAAGGTGCTGCTGCAATTTGGCGAATTGCTGTCAACTTGTACATTGTAGTTAGTGTAGACCTTAGGGACAAAGAGAATAAGTCCCAATCCCTGAGCAATGTTAACAAAATCCACAAGGGAGAGTTGGGCTATGAGAATCATGACTGCTGTGCTTGGTTTGCTTGAGTTGTCCGGAGAATTATCCTCGTCTGGAAGTGAAGTTGAATAACTCACGGTAGTCTCAGCTGATTGTGTTAGTCTACATCTTTCCGTCATATTTGCCTGCTCTTGTTGCTGTCTCAAGTATACACCTGTTTCATCCAAATAAAATATGAAACAGATTAACGGCCCTATGAAAATAGACGATGAGCAAAGTACAGAAAAGATTCTCCAGCCCACGGTTGGAAGTATCGAGTAAGCCAAAAGAGCCATGTAGCCAGCACCAGCACTATAACTAAGTGACGCTATGGCGATGCCTAGGTTCTTCATCTCCTTTGACGAACTGACTTCAGCCCAGTAGACATATATGATCGCACCGTTAGATCCCACTAGAATACCAGTAAAAGCTCGGCTTACCAACAACATGTAGAATTCATTGGACAGGGCAGTCAGGACGGATACTAGGAAAGCTAAACTTATGGATATTATGATGGTTTTCTTCCTGCCAATCCAGTTAGCAAACCATCCAGAGGTGAAGGAACCTGCTGCATAGAATGAATAAAACACAACAGTCAGTATTTCCTGTTGGACTTCAGTGAGTTGCAGATCACAACCTATCTTCTGTGTCAAAACAGATGGGAGGTATATCTCCACTGCGTCTCCAAAGTTGATTAGGCAAACACAGAGCAGAGCAACTTTTACTTTCAGGCCATTAGCAACACCCGAACTGAGCTCTGGCTCTGTAGGGGGTGGTAGTTGTTCAGTATCTGACTCACATTCAGGCTCTCCTGATTCCATGCCTCTGTCAACTGATGGATTTATTTAACTACTTAAAGTAATTGATAACCACTTGAAGTAGGTACTGGTAATGTCAGAATGTGCTATAATAAATCATAACTTCATAACTATGATTTGATATGATACAAGAATCAAGACAGAGCGAAGTCAAGATCAAAATTGGTAGACTATAAGATCGAAAATCGAAAATCGAAAATATGGACAATAAAAGAAAAACATCGAAACGCTGAACTTTGTATATCTTGTCGAAATGTTCAGATTATAGCGTGATCAGTTGTGACGTGAAAATACCAAAATGATCGGCTCGTCGAGACGAATCGAATGCAAGAAAAAGCTAAGCTCTATCTTCTTCAAGTAAAATTTCGATTTTTGGACGTTATTTTTGCTCCGAGGCCTCAAAATTCACTGGGGCAATTTTAATTATGGACTCAGAATCACCGTCAAAATGTTGGTGCATGCCCTGGCCATCCTGGCAAACTTATACCTCAAAGTCGTGTTATCCAAAATATGAGGGTTGAGACCCCCGTGAGTAACATGATACACGATTGCCCATATTTATCAATTCTTGACATTCGATGAAAATAATTACAGAATATGAAAGTTTGAAGTAATCATCAACACAAAACATAAATGATGCACTACAGGAGAAGATGTTACACTTTCGTGGGTACGTGGTCGGCATAAAAAATCAGTTGTTACAATTTCACTCAATGGCTCGTTTCCAATAGATACCTATGCTCCTATTGAAGAATAATTGTACCTTGTCACGAGAGATTTCTTAACCTATTCTTTTTTTGACGCTGCAGTGGTACAAATTATGCCTATAGATCTGATACGGATCTGACAACAAAAATATGTATAATTCAAATGAAATATGTTTGATATGACGAATTCAAACAAAATAAATATGCAATTTTCAAACAGATGGATACTGTTTGAGAACCAATGTTGATGCATATTGCATATTGGAGAGATGCAATTTATGCACATGGAACGGATTCTGGCCTCAAGTTTGATAGTATACTGTGGTCAAATAATGTTGTGAAATGTGCCAAATAAAACAGCTGCTTTGTGTAGGATTGAGCATGAAACGACCTGCTAAACTTCCAAGAGGCTAGGCCATCTTAGCACTTAATCAACCACTGCCCGTGTCCCAGCATTTAATTAAGCTTCGCCAGCTCGTGCAATAATTCCAATAAATGCACTCGCCAGCTCGTGAATTTCTTGCACTTACTCGCATCTTCGTGGAATTGGTGTGATAATTCAGAGTTCCACACCCAAGTGTACATTATAATTACCCTTCATTATGACACGCTCAAATTGTTATTGATGCTTTTAACGTTTTCAGCTACAAGAAGCTTCCTTACAAATCATGAAATCCCCAGGACTCCCTAACCCTGAACACGACTGTAAATCACGAAATCCCCAGGACTCTCTAACCCTGAGCACGACTGTGAATCACAAAATCCCCGGACTCTCTAACTCTGAGTACGACTGTAAATCACGAAATCCCCTGCAGGATTCTCTTACCCTGAGCACGACTGTAGATCACGAAATCCCCAGAACTCCTTAACCCTGAGCACGACTGTAAATCACGAAATCCCCAGGACTCTCTAACCCTGAGCACGACTGTGAATCACGAAATACCCAGGACTCTCTAACCCTGAGCACGACTGTGAATCACAAAATCCCCGGACTCTCTAACTCTGAGTACGACTGTAAATCATGAAATCCCCAGGATTCCGTAACCCTGAGCACGACTGTAAATCATGAAATCCCCTGTAGGATTCCCTAACCCTGAGCTCGACTGTAAATCACGAAATACCCAGGACTCCATAACCCTGAGCACGACTGTAAATCACGAAATACCTAGGACTCCCTAACCCTGAGTACGACTGTGATCCTGTTCCACGAGCTACGGACCCTGAACGAGCTCCATCTCTCTGAGGAGGATAGTGTGGCCCTGGTCAGTACAGCCCTGGAGGAACACGCCAGAGAGACTGGATTTAGGGGCGTGATACCCCTCCACCACTCCTTCTCCCTCGCTATCAGGATGCTCCACCACGTCATACAGAGGTGAGTGGTCCGAGTGAGGTTGTGAATCTTTAAGTACCTATATCAAAGATACCGGGTTTGATTCCCTGCAAATTGCAATTCCCACTGAGCTATTGGTAAATGATAAATTGGTATCTCAAGCCTATGCAGCCACATGGTTCACTCAGCCGAGCGGGAGGCTTGAATGAGGCTTGAATGAGGCTTGAATGAGGAGCTGCCCATTGTATTTGTAGGAAGTTTCGGGCGAATAAAGTATGGATTACAATATCTCAACCGTCACTTGCTTATATACTTGGATTTCTTTCATTGGCCGTACGGCTGTTGGAATAGGAGTAAAGAACCTTTTCCAGAAAATGATGATGGTAGTCCAACATAGCAATGTGGTAGAAGCCATTCCGTATCTAACATTCCACGAAACTTACTAATCTTATTATCATTAGAGCTTCTACACTCTACAACGTTAAAGTTATGAGGCAGCCATCTGTGTTGCATGCATACCAAAGTAATATAAAATGTAGGTACCTACATGATTGATTTGCTATATCTGTTCCATCTGGCGCAGTAGTTAATTTAATTAACTTATACCAGCCAAGTTTTCATCGTGAAATGCCATCTTCCATCTTTGGAAGTTTTCTTGAAGGAACAGCTACTTATAGTCATTGCTTTTCATATTAGCTTTTGCTACCAATCTTTTGCACCCTTACCTACCTGCATCCTACAAAATGCCATTCGGTCGATTTTGGTGTCTGTACAGATGTTTCACGCTTCTAAAATTCAATCGATATTCGAGAAATAATGTACACCTAATATAATGTCGTCGATTGCAAATACCATGCAATGCGAATTCTTGCAGACTTGAGGTTCAAATTTATAATCATATTGCTAACACCCTTTCACTTATTTGGGTGGCGCAGCTGACATTTGAGCATATTTTAATACAAACACTCAACAGTGGACAAAATTTAATGCGCACGTAGCGCCGCGCGCGCGGGTAATCGAGACCGTGGAAAATTTGGATAAAAAGGAACGTTATCTTGATATTGAAAATAATCATTTCAGCAGTCGAATCATCCGACACCCAGTAACAAAAGAGAAGGTGATGAGGAAGTTAGTCTTCGGAAGGACCAACAAACGCGATGAATACATTCAAAAAGTCATGGAGGTGAAATAGCCTTGTGTTCTAAAAAGCGCAGTTTTTGTTTCAATGTTTCATGTAGAACGAAACATTGAAATTTACCGGCACAACCGATCGTTTACTTGGCAAAATAATTCCATGGTGTCTTGTAAACTAATTCTATATTCTTATATTCAAACTAATGAATAATAAGATCGGTTGAAAGAATCTCAAACTAATGAATAAGATCGGTTGAAAGAATCTCAAACTAATGAATAAGATCGGTTAAAAGAATCTCAAACTAATGAATAAGATCGGTTAAATGAATCTCGGACTTATGAATAAGATCGGTTAAATGAATCTCGGACTAATGTTCGGCGCGTGCCATGTGACCCTGCCTCCACACCCATCCCACTGTCATATTCTCTGCAGGTGTGCGTCAGCTTCATGAGAATGGAACTGACGGAGGTGTTCACGGACCTTTTCCCACCCCTCAAGATAAACCTCGACATACAGGAGGAGTTCAGCTCCAGCGAGGCCGAGGATGAGGCAGACCTCATTTCTGACGTTGAATCCCTTGATTTAAATGCCCTCGATGATTGAGCTGTAGTTAGGTTAGCACTTTTTCATTTTATTTCATAATTATTTATTCGCTCATTACTGGTATTTTTGAACTTAGTTCATAATGATACCGGACTTGACATTTGAGACGAATGAAGGTCAAGACAAAATGCGCAAAAAAGCAACAATGGATGAAAACTAAGTCTGTAAGCTTTATGTCACCATATTTAATGGCTCGAATAACAATGACTTGACATATAACTTTTGACGTTCAAAAACCTATTCGAAGCCCGCATGACCAATTTTGTCGACCAAAAAACGCATGAAAGCTGCAAATTTACCATAAGTTTATTTGTGAAGTTTGTTTTTCTCATAGACATGTATCACTGGTTCCACTAATTCGTCTGAAGACCCCAATATTATATTTTCTGGTCATCACAATGACTTCATGCTTCTATCAGTATTTTGAATAGAAAGAATGGGGCACAAATGTTATTCTAGAAAAAACGGGGGAGGGTCATGGATTTAGTGCAAGACACGAGGGGTACGAAGTGATTTTTTGCCAAATTTTGAAATACCACCCACCACTTCTTCAGGTAGTCCCATGTACTAAGTGTATTTGACATCATTTGTAGAGACCAAGCCCAAAATTAGGATAGAAACATGATATCTGGGCGGAAGATTGTCCCATGTACAAACTGACTTTTGTTATGTTTTGTAGGAACCCACCCAAAATGAGCATATAACTTCAGCTTGTCCCATGTGTATTAACTGAAATTTTATAGTATCCGTAGAGGCCGTGCTCCAAAATTATGACGTCACCTGGCAATGAAGTACCCAAATACGAAAAAACATATCATTTGGACTAAGTGAATTTTATTTTCATATAAGGTGTCCACCACAGTTAGTCCGGTGGACTAGTTGATTTCACCAAGGCCCAAAGACCACCCACCCCGGCAACGTGTCTTGCACTAAGTCCCTGATCCCGCTTTCTAATTACTGTAGTCTGTCTAATTACTGAAGTCTGTCTAATTACTGAAGGCTTTCTAATTACTGAAGGCTGTCTAATTACTGAAGGCTTTCTAATTACTGAAGGCTGTCTAATTACTGAAGGCTTTCTAATTACTGAAGGCTGTCTACTTACTGAAAGCTGTCTAATTACTGAAGGCTGTCTAATTACTGAAGGCTGTCTAATTACTGAAGGCTTCGACGACTATCGACACTTTTGGATTGATGAAATGATACAATGCAATGTCAGACTAACTACTTAACGCTACTTAATTAAAACATTATTGATTCGAATACTGAATTCCCAATTTACTCAGCAATATTCAGTTCTTTACTGCAAAATGAAACATAACTAATCTGTATAATATATTATCTACGGCTAGATTTCTAATAAATAATCTCAAATTAAATTAATTTGCCCAAGGCAAAGGTTCAAAGTTCTATCTAAACTTTTATGATCAGAAATCAGAATTTACAAAGTTGTTGATTGAACGGTATGTACTGCATAGATTAACATAAATTTCTTCTTTCATATTCAACTTTATTATAGGTAGTTACTTTAAAGTTTCAAAACATCAGTAAACAATTGCCAACTTATGATCACATCTTCAAAACTATCGTATCCCATCATATTTGTACATCATTTGAATTCTATAATTTCCACAATCAGCTGAATATCACGTGACGTTATTAAACACGGCCTCCACACTGATAGGTTTCAAGCAGAACCTCTATTTCCTGTGACACTTTGGTGAGGGTCGTGTCGTCAGTAATACCGATATCTACCAGATCCTCTGAGCTGGGTGGGAGAGGGGAGGTTATTGTAAAGTTTACAAATAGCACGTGGTAGCGCGACCTTAGCACGTGCTGTTTGACAGCGCTGGTTGGTCGACCCATCACGTGATGTAGATAAACTATACTTCGCGTATTGGAAATTGGCACAAAGCCAGGTCAATTTCACGTGGTAACCTTTGTGTACGATACCAAATAAACGAATCAGCATATCGTGCCAATTTCCAATACGCGCAACTCGTGAACTCTGTAATGTTTCATAAACAGCTTTCACACTTTAACTTTTTGCAACATATAGAAATAAAAATAGAAATATAAAGAAGACGAAACAATATCATGATAAGCAGCAGTTTGAATTACTCATTGAAAGTTTCATTCAGGGATGGTAGAGTTCCCCTCACCAGAACAATTAGTAATTTTAAATCAACTTCTGGATCAATCACGTCGAACAGAGTCATTTTCCTTATAAACTATATCCGAACAAAGAGCCGCTGTTTCACGATATTGTCAATATCTTGATATCAAATTCATACCAGGATGTGCATTGTGCTGTTATATGTAAAATTAAAACGAATAGCATCAATTCTCTGATATGAATTCGATGCATTTTGATCTTGAATTTCGGGTGCCCTCGGCGTACCTGATTAATTTAAGGTGCTCGCCTCGCACCTCATTGGCTCTGAACAACAGAGCCACGTCGTCTAAACCAAACGACTTTACCCAAGCCTCTGTCTGGTGAACGTCCCATTTGTATGGGTGGTCCGTGCACTGCAAGCGACGTGGTGTTAATGTATAGTGGTGTCAATGTATAGTGGTGTCAATGTAAAGTGGTGTCAATGTAGAGTGGTGTCAAATTATAGCCCAGTGGTGTCAAAGTTTAGTGGTGTCAATGTATAGTGGTGTCAATGTATAGTGGTGTCAATGTATAGTGGTGTCAATGTATAGTGGTGATAATGTATAGTGGTGTCAATGTAGAGTGGTGTCAAATTATAGCCCAGTGGTGTCAACGTTTAGTAGTGGCAATGTATAGTGGTGTCAATGTATAATGTATATAAGTGTTCAGTGGTGTCAATGTATAGTGATGTCAATGTATAGTGGTGTCAACGTATGAGTGTTTAGTGGTGTTAATGTATAGTGGTATCAACGTATAGTGGTGTTGATGTATAGTGGTGTCAATGTATAGTGGTGTCAATGTAGAGTGGTGTCAAAGTATAGTCCAGTGGTGTTAATGGATAGTGGTGTCAACGTATAGTGGTGTAAATGTATAGTGGTGTCAACGTATAGTGGTGTCAAAGTATACTGTATAGTGCAGTGGTGTCAATGTATACTTGTAGCAATGTATAGTGCAGTGGTGCCAATGTTTAATTGTAGCAATGTATAGTGCAGTGGTGACAATGTCTAGTTGTAGCAATGTATAGTGCAGTGATGTCAATGTATAGTGCAGTGGTGTCAATGCATAGTGAAGTGGTGTCAATGTGAGGTTCAACCAAAGCCGACTTATGTTGTTGTACAATAGTGTCCGTGTTGTGTCCGTGTTATGGAATCAAAACAATGCTTTGAATCGCTTTGTTCTAAGAGAATGCCATTATTGCGGGGTCAGTACGACTCATGCCAGTTGAAATCATAGTACTGATAAAATAGCTGCTTTCGTTTTTTGAAAATACAATGCTGACAAGAAAAAAGGATACTGAAGCAAAGATCACACTGACCCCGGACAACTTTATTCCTTTATTCCTCTTTAATTGCAGTGCGTAACAAGCGGGAAACAGAGGCTCTTTTTCCTATAAAACCTTCGAAAATGCGTATATGTCATGATAAAAAAGACAGCATATTCTAGCGACTTTTTCCAACGCTCCACTACCAACTTACAAAGCATTTTTGCAAACAACTGGCATCTAACGCAGAAGCTGGATAGCACTCCAATCACACAGATTGAGGTGGGAAAGTAAGAAATACTCTAACTCAGCACAGCAGCTGTAGCAGTACAAACTCACCACTTTTAGCATGGCATCTGGATCCTTCTTATCCGGCGGGCCCTCAGGTATGAAGCTGTCGTCCTCGGCTGACACTGGGTTCGTGGTCTTCCTTCGAGCCTGCATCGCCTTCGCTTGCTCCCAGATGGTCGTAGCGTCGCAGTTCGTCGGCAAGATTCGTATCGGCGTATTGGGTACTGAGAAAGTGAGACTGAGTTCCATGCACGGAAATTTGTCGTTGTCCCACCGTTTCCCATAACTTTATCCGTTAATTTATTGAAATTTGCTAAAGTGAAAGATTTTGTTTCATGCTTGAAATTTGTCGTTGTGATTGAAGGGAAATTAAAATCCCTTCATGGTCATTATATAGTTTAATATTCACGAATAACATCGATATCTATTCAGTTTTCTGTTTACATATTCCACAAAACTACACAAACTTTCCAAAGTAATAGACCAATAGGTTTCATGTTTGTACCCTGAGAGTAGTTGTTCTTCTTATTTGGATCCTCTCCCGCCGACACCTGAAAAACCTCGTCCGGATTGAGATCCTCACCCTCGGCTGTCGGCAGCACTTTGATCCTTCGTCGCCTGGAGGAAGGACTGCTCACCGAGCCTCCCCCTCCCTGCTCTGACTGAAATCAGTGTTATTAGTGGGGACAATGGCCTGTGTGTAATGGGGGGGGGGACAATGGGTGTGGGATGGAGTAGGGAGCAGCAGGTGAAAAACAGGCCTTCTACGAATGATAATGCTCTAGATTCACTTTTATGCAGCCTCTATAGAAGACTAAAAGAGAGGCCTTCTACCTAAATAGAGGAAAAATACTTAAATAAATCGATTCTACAGAAAGGCCCCCTCATAAAACAGTGAATCATAAAATTTTATGATTCACTGTTTTTCTGTAGAATCGATCTATTTAGGTATTTTGCGTTCCTTACATCAAGATTGAACGCCCGAGCCAAGATAGACCTCTATGATGGATTGCCTCTTCACAGTTAAAATTAACCTTGGAGTTTGCGTTTGGGACGTGTGAAATTGAACTTTGCAGCGGTTAAGTACCTAGAAGGTGAAAATTGCTCTACTTCAATATGAAATCCTACTTCAATATGAACTCCTACTTCAATATGAACTCCTACTTCAATATGAACTCCTACTTCAATATGAACTCCTACTTCAATATGAACTCCTACTTCAATATGAACTCCTCTTCTGACTTACTGAACCCTGCCATGACCCTTCCCATTGAATAATACCTCTACCCTACATCACATTGTCTCATTAAACAGGAGCATTGAGTATACAGGAACCTCTCAGTCTCGTATGAAATATGTACAAGTCACATTTCACAGCTACAAGCCAAATTTCGAAAGTAGCTTTCTAGCGTTATGCTGATGTAGCGTAATTACATAGCTCACAGGCTCCAATGAGCATACTTTTAATTAATAACACAAATACTATCGGCTTCTGTGAAGCAGAGGCAGCTTTGTATGTACATCTGGTTATTGTTACACGAAGGAGTACTGAGCCTGCATTTCGTCACCCTCACATTGCCTGCACTGTTATTATACTGACGGAGGAGGCAAAGTCACTGCACATCACGACAAGGGGCAGTGCAAGGGGCAGTGCAAGGGGCAGTGCAAGGGGCAGTGCAAGGGGCAGTGCAAGGGGCAGTGCAAGGGGCAGTGCAAGGGGCAGTGCAAGGGGCAGTGCAAGGGGCAGTGCAAGGGGCAGTGCAAGGGGCAGTGCAAGCCGGGGCAGTGCAAGCCGGGGCAGTGCAAGGGGCAGTGCAAGGGGCAGTGCAAGGGGCAGTGCAAGGGGCAGTGCAAGGGGCAGTGCAAGGGGCAGTGCAAGGGGCAGTGCAATGAGTGAAAATATGAGAAGATGTGAGTGTTGGAGTCAAGGCTTAATCTTCATAAGATTATAATGTACCCAGCAAGTGATCCAGATGGGATCAAAATGTTAGATCGTTATGATAGAATATGAGACCCATATGTCAGAATATGGTCTATCCGAATGTTAGAACATCACACCCAAGTGTTAGAATAGGGGGGGACAAATGTTAGAATATGTGGTTCAAATGTTAGAATATGGGATCCGAATAGCCGAATGTTAGAATATGCGATCCTCTGGACTTCAGCCAATAGCTCAATAGAATTCACTATTCTTGCGACTTAGACTACCTTAACCTCCAATATTTTAGTCGTATAAAAATATAGTCGGAATTATTATAGTCGTAAAATGTTAGTCACAGAGGGTCTGGGCATATAGTCGGCCGAAATCTTAGTCGGCATTTTTGGCGATTTATAGCCTCAAATTTCGATTTTCAAAGCGTTTTTTCTTAAATTTCTTTGATTTCTGATTATCAAAAATCGTAAATTTTAGTGAGGCTGATTGAGTTCATCCCTACAACCAACTTAATTCTCAGAAAACTATATCGAATGTTAAAATGACGTCATGATAACAATCCATTTTCAGACCAGGTTGCTCTCTTATAATATGCTAAAGTGCGAAGAACTATACAAATTATGATTGTAAAAGTAAAGTCTGCGGTTTCTATACTTATAGTCAGTAATAATTATGGTTTGCCGAATTTATAGTCGAAATTCGAATTTTGACTAAAAAATAGTCCGACTATATTTTCGGAGGTTAAGGCATTGGATTCCATTATTGGATTCCATTATCTTTGATTTAAACATGATAGAAAATTCGGAATCTCAAAGGTAGAATACTATATCTCAAAGATATGATTCAAGATAGCTAGGATAAACAACAACAACAGGGTTTCAAAAATAGTTTTCAGAATTTCTACAATTGATAGCATATAATATGGCCTAAATGTTAGCCAGGATGCTAAACAGGTGAAAAAATCGCCAAAAAGTACGACGTATTGGCCTCTGAAGAAAAATAGGCGTATTTTTCTCACTTGAAAATTACAAAACGGATTCTGAATAGGGGTTGTTAAATACGGGAAAAAGTACGCGCGCATCCGCTTCCGAATATGATGAAACGATTGTATCGTAAACATTAAGAGTCCGAATATTAACCAAAACATGGCAATACAGTTAATTCGAAGTTTAAGCAAAATTTCAAAGATGAAGGAGCAAAAATACGGAAGTTTCTGCCAAAAAATACGTATTTCCCCAAGTCCAGTTGTATTTTCTGAGTATTTTCTGAATTTTGTACACTCTCTGGAAGGCAGTCACATGGGAAAAAGCAGTTTTCAGCCTTATTTTTGGTCCTTGTGGACAGTTAAAGACAAAAGTTCATTTTTAGGCCATAAATGGGGTTTTTGAAAGGCTGTAAATCGTGAAAATGGCCGAAATTCAAAATTCTGAAAGCAGCATTTTCTTAGTTGGATCAAACTGTACTGGCCTGCAAAATTTCATGAGTTAACTAGTAAGTTTAATAGGACGACCCCCCCCGAGATACTGATCAAAATTCAGAAAATACTTTGACACAATTGGACTTGGGGAAAACTCTCTGTATAAATGCATCATTACTTGGTTCTAGTACACTCTCTGGAAGGCAGTCACATGGGAAAAAGCAGTTTTCAGCCTTATTTTTGGTCCTTGTGGACAATTAAAGACAAAAAAGTTCATTTTTAGGCCATAAATGGGGTTTTTGAAAGGCTGTAAATCGTGAAAATGGCCGAAATTCAAAATTCTGAAAGCAGCATTTTCTTAGTTGGATCAAACTGTACTGGCCTGCAAAATTTCATGAGTTAACTAGTAAGTTTAATAGGACGACCCCCCCCCCCCGAGATACTGATCAAAATTCAGAAAATACTTTGACACAATTGGACTTGGGGAAAACTCTCTGTATAAATGCATCATTATTTGGTTCTAGTACACTCTCTGGAAGGCAGTCACATGGGAAAAAGCAGTTTTCAGCCTTATTTTTGGTCCTTGTGGACAATTAAAGACAAAAGTCCATTTTTAGGCCATAAATGGGGTTTTGAAAGGCTGTAAATCGTGAAAATGGCCGAAATTCAAAATTCTGAAAGCAGCATTTTCTTAGTTGGATCAAACTGTACTGGCCTGCAAAATTTCATGAGTTAACTAGTAAGTTTAATAGGAGGACCCCCCCCCCGAGATACTGATTATAATTCAGGAAATACTCATACACAATTGGACTTGGGAAAAACTCTGTGTATAAATGCATCATTACTTGGTTCTAGTACACTCTCTGGAAGGCAGTCACATGGGAAAAAGCAGTTTTCAGCCTTATTTTTGGTCCTTGTGGACAATTATAGACAAAAAGTCCATTTTTAGGCCATAAATGGGGTTTTTGAAAGGCTGTAAATCGTGAAAATGGCCGAAATTCAAAATTCTGAAAGCAGCATTTTCTTAGTTGGATCAAACTGTACTGGCCTGCAAAATTTCATGAGTTAACTAGTAAGTTTAGTAGGAGGACCCCCCCCCCCCGAGATACTGATCAAAATTCAGAAAATACTTTGACACAATTGGACTTGGGGAAAACTCTGTGTATAAATGCATCATTATTTGGTTCTAGTACACTCTCTGGAAGGCAGTCACATGGGAAAAAGCAGTTTTCAGCCTTATTTTTGGTCCTTGTGGACAATTATAGACAAAGAAGTCCATTTTTAGGCCAAAAATAGGGTTTTTAAGAGGCTGTAAATCGTGAAAATGGCCGAAATTCAAAATTCTGAAAGCAGCATTTTCTTAGTTAGATCAAACTGAACTGGCCTGCAAAATTTCATGAGTTAACTAGTAAGTTTAATAGGAGGACCCCCCCCCCCCGAGATACTGATCAAAATTCAGAAAATACTCTGACACAATTGGACTTGGGGAAAACTCTGTGTATAAATGCATCATTATTTGGTTCTAGTACACTCTCTGGAAGGCAGTCACATGGGAAAAAGCAGTTTTGAGCCTTATTTCTGGTCCTTGTGGACAATTATAGACAAAGAAGTCCATTTTTAGGCCAAAAATTGGGGTTTTAAGAGGCTGTAAATCGTGAAAATGGCCGAAATTCAAAATTCTGAAAGCAGCATTTTCTTAGTTGGATCAAACTGTACTGGCCTGCAAAATTTCATGAGTTAACTAGTAAGTTTAGTAGGAGGACCCCCCCCCCCGAGATACTGATCAAAATTCAGAAAATACTTTGACACAATTGGACTTGGGGAAAACTCTGTGTATAAATGCATCATTATTTGGTTCTAGTACACTCTCTGGAAGGCAGTCACATGGGAAAAAGCAGTTTTCAGCCTTATTTTTGGTCCTTGTGGACAATTTAAGACAAAAAAAGTTCATTTTTAGGCCATAAATGGGGTTTTTGAAAGGCTGTAAATCGTGAAAATGGCCGAAATTCAAAATTCTGAAAGCAGCATTTTCTTAGTTGGATCAAACTGTACTGACCTGCAAAATTTCATGAGTTAACTAGTAAGTTTAATAGGAGGACCCCCCCCCCCCGAGATACTGATCAAAATTCAGAAAATACTTTGACACAATTGGACTTGGGAAAACTCTGTGTATAAATGCATCATTATTTGGTTCTAGTACACTCTCTGGAAGGCAGTCACATGGAAAAAAAGCAGTTTTGAGCCTTATTTTTGGTCCTTGTGGACAAATATAGACAAAGGTCCATTTTAGGCCAAAATTGGGTTTTTAAGAGGCTGTAAATCGTGAAAATGGCCGAAATTCAAAATTCTGAAAGCAGCATTTTCTTAGTTGGATCAAACTGTACTGGCCTGCAAAATTTCATGAGTTAACTAGTAAGTTTAATAGGAGGACCCCCCCCCCCGAGATACTGATCAAAATTCAGAAAATACTTTGACACAATTGGACTTGGGGAAAACTATGTGTATAAAAGCATCATTATTTGGTTCTAGTACACTCTCTGGAATGCAGTCACATGGGAAAAAGCAGTTTTGAGCCTTATTTTTGGTCCTTGTGGACAGTTATAGACAGAGGAGGTCCATTTTAGGCCAAAAACTGGGTTTTTAAGAGGCTGTAAATCGTGAAAATGGCCGAAATTCAAAATTCTGAAAGCAGCATTTTCTTAGTTGGATCAAACTGTACTGGCCTGCAAAATTTCATGAGTTAACTAGTAAGTTTAGTAGGAGGACCCCCCCCCCGAGATACTGATCAAAATTCAGAAAATACTTTGACACAATTGGACTTGGGAAAACTCTGTGTATAAATGCATCATTATTTGGTTCTAGTACACTCTCTGGAAGGCAGTCACATGGGAAAAAGCAGTTTTAAGCCTTATTTTTGGTCCTTGTGGACAATTATAGACAAAAAGTTCATTTTAGGCCAAAACTGGGGTTTTTAAGAGGCTGTAAATCGTGAAAATGGTCGAAATTCAAAATTCTGAAAGCAGCATTTTCTTAGTTAGATCAAACTGTACTGGCCTGCAAAATTTCATGAGTTAACTAGTAAGTTTAGTAGGAGGACCCCCCCCCCCCGAGATACTGATCAAAATTCAGAAAATACTTTGACACAATTGGACTTGGGGAAAACTCTGTGTATAAATGCATCATTATTTGGTTCTAGTACACTCTCTGGAAGGCAGTCACATGGGAAAAAGCAGTTTTGAGCCTTATTTTGGTCCTTGTGGACAATTATAGACAAAAAAGTTCATTTTAGGCCAAAATTGGGGTTTTTAAGAGGCTGTAAATCGTGAAAATGGCCGAAATTCAAAATTCTGAAAGCAGCATTTTCTTAGTTGGATCAAACTGTACTGACCTGCAAAATTTCATGAGTTAACTAGTAAGTTTAGTAGGAGGACCCCCCCCCCGAGATACTGATCAAAATTCAGAAAATACTTTGACACAATTGGACTTGGGGAAAACTCTGTGTATAAATGCATCATTATTTGGTTCTAGTACACTCTCTGGAAGGCAGTCACATGGGAAAAAGCAGTTTTCAGCCTTATTTTTGGTCCTTGTGGACAATTTAAGACAAAAAAAGTTCATTTTAGGCCATAAATGGGGTTTTTGAAAGGCTGTAAATCGTGAAAATGGCCGAAATTCAAAATTCTGAAAGCAGCATTTTCTTAGTTGGATCAAACTGTACTGGCCTGCAAAATTTCATGAGTTAACTAGTAAGTTTAATAGGACCCCCCCCCCCCGAGATACTGATCAAAATTCAGAAAATACTCTGACACAATTGGACTTGGGGAAAACTCTGTGTATAAATGCATCATTATTTGGTTCTAGTACACTCTCTGGAAGGCAGTCACATGGGAAAAAGCAGTTTTGAGCCTTATTTTTGGTCCTTGTGGACAATTATAGACAAAAAAAGTACATTTTAGGCCAAAAATGGGGTTTTTAAGAGGCTGTAAATCGTGAAAATGGCCGAAATTCAAAATTCTGAAAGCAGCATTTTCTTAGTTGGATCAAACTGTACTGGCCTGCAAAATTTCATGAGTTAACTAGTAAGTTTAATAGGAGGACCCCCCCCCCCCGAGATATTGATCAAAATTCAGAAAATACTTTGACACAATTGGACTTGGGGAAAACTCTGTGTATAAATGCATCATTATTTGGTTCTAGTACACTCTCTGGGAGGCAGTCACATGGGAAAAAGCAGTTTTGAGCCTTATTTTTGGTCCTTGTGGACAATTATAGACAAAGAAGTCCATTTTAGGCCAAAAATGGGGTTTTTAAGAGGCTGTAAATCGTGAAAATGGCCGAAATTCAAAATTCTGAAAGCAGCATTTTCTTAGTTGGATCAAACTGTGCTGGCCTGCAAAATTTCATGAGTTAACTAGTAAGTTTAATAGGATGACCCCCCCCCGAGAAACTGATTAAAATTCAGAAAATACTCTGATACAATTGGACTTGGGGAAAACTCTGTGTATAAATGCACCATTATTTGGTTCTATTACACTCTCTGGAAGGCAGTCACATGGGAATAAGCAGTTTTCAGCCTTATTTTTGGTCCTTTTGGACAATTATAGACAAAAAAAGTACATTTTAGGCCAAAAATTGGGTTTTCAAGAGGCTGTAAATCGTGAAAATGGCCGAAACTCAAAATTCTGAAAGCAGCATTTTCTTAGTTGGATCAAACTGTACTGACCTGCAAAATTTCATGAGTTAACTAGTAAGTTTAGAGGACCCCCCCCGAGATATTGATCAAAATTCAGAGAATACTTTGACACAATTGGACTTGGGGAAAACTCTGAGTATAAATGCATCATTATTTGGTTCTAGTACACTCTCTGGAAGGCAGTCACATGGAAAAAAGCAGTTTTGAGCCTTATTTTTGGTCCTTGTGGACAAATATAGACAAAGAAGTCCATTTTTAGGCCAAAAACTGGGTTTTTAAGAGGCTGTAAATCGTGAAAATGGCCGAAATTCAAAATTCTGAAAGCAGCATTTTCTTAGTTGGATCAAACTGTACTGGCCTGCAAAATTACTGCCATTAATTAGGTAATTTTTGGAATTTACGAGAGTACAAGATGCATCATATAAATAAAGTAATCGCGTCAAAACAGCAACATTAGCATCTGGTACCAATATAAATTACAAATTATCCTAAGATTCAGTTAATCTGGCGATTTATGAATAAAAACCAGGATTTAAAAAAAAATTTGAACGGAACATTCTTTAGAACAGAACAGGCTTGATGGTCCTAATGTAATACATATCTTGGAGAAAAAAGAAAATATAAAGCATAATATCCACCAAATTATGTCGTCGATCGATGATATTCAGATTAGATCTACTTAATTGAAGTACTCAAGTACTCAGCGACGTAAAATCAATGTGATTGAAATCGAAAATTTATTAACATCCAATTAGTTAAAAGGGAAAAAAGGAAAATGAAAAAGTAACAAAATTCATTTTTGATATAGCAATGGCCCGGGGCTTTACAGTCCCATTTTACAGCTTTTTGGGACCTATCAGATAAAATTAAAATTATTATCATATCACTGATGGATGCGGAACGATCTGCATAAATTGGAAATAATCATATCTAGTTCGGAAAACCGACAAATATTACGAACCTTTAATTACATCTTCAGTAATTTGCGATAGTTTCATTCATAAGTTTATAGACTTATAGATACAGTAGTGGACTGATATCAATCGATGTGCGACATGTTCCGGTGTTTCTAGAATTCCTACAAAACGTAAACCGAGATGCTCTACTATTTAACAAGGTATTTCAATCCACGAACCACAGTACAGAAGTGCTTTAGTCCGATCAGTCCATATCTCAGGGTTAGAAATGGCGATAAAATAGTTATAGCATTTTATGCCTGTACCGCAACAGGACTGTGTTATAAAGTGATAATAAAGTTTTCATACAATCATACACTCAAAACATCACTCAATGATACATCTTATTTGCCTTTATGATGACCCGAAATAACTTTATTAGTTTTCAGTCTGCGATTTTATAACTTTTTTGACTTGTTTAAACAATCATACTCAATACTAAATTTTATTCTTTTATAATCAACTAGCAGGCCCGTTGAGACCTTGGGCTAGGAAAACACATCTCACTCGGCGCTGCTACACAGCACCTTTCCCGCAAATTTTAAACAATACCAAAGTGATTGGATACTATTTGCCGCGTCGAAAAATTCCAATTAAGTATTTATGGAGGAGCAGAGTGAAAAGTATCCTTTGGTTAAGTCAAAAGCCGAATCATCATCTAAGTTTTGGTCCGTTTCGATTGCAAGATTATTTTCATTCTTGTAAACTTTTATCCTACTGACATTGGAAAATTTCGGTTTTTTCATTGATCCAGGCGAGGAACCGTCTCTGTATTCTGCTGAACCTATATTCGACTCGATTAAGTTGGACAAATTTGTAAGCCTTGAAAATTTCATAAGTACAGTTATCACCGACTCAGCTTTTAATTATCAACCTACCTTTGGCACAGATTCATGAAAACAACTCATCTGGAATAATATCCGTTGTTCAAGTTATATGTACTTTCTACGTCTCGAGATCTTGAATTCTAAGTATAAATAACGTCAAAACTACAGCACAGTATTTAGTATCAAACAGTAGTAGCGTAATAGAAAAGCTCGCGTAGAACTGACCAAAATCTGCACGTGCGTTAAAATTGGTTTCCATAGCAACGGCACCTAATTTCTCCGTTTGTAATCATTTCTCTTGATAGCTTCTCCCGTTTGCCTTCGTTTCTCTTGATATTGCCTCTTGGCAAGCTCAAGTTTAAAATGTTCGCCCGCACAGAAAGACATAATTCACGTGCCAAATATTGAAAATTAGAGCTATGAAAAATGCAACTTAGCTAGCTCGAAAAAGTGTGTAATGGCATGAATTAGTGTCGAAAATTATTAATAAAGAAATTTAAGTAGATTAAATTCAACTGTCTTCATAAATTAACAAGTACACAAATACGCAGGCCGAGGATGTGGAATTCGATTTTATGCCTGCAGATCATCAAAATAACGCAGGATCAGTTGGACAAAGTGTTGAATCATCTGTACAAACAGACTTGAGTCTGCAAAATGATGCAGGATCAGTTGGATTAAGTGTTGAATCGTCTGTACAAACTGACTTGGCTCTACAAAATAACGCAGGTGTGTCTAAGTGCTAACCATGGTGAACTCAGTGAAGATAATTGCTGTACGGCATATTAAACAAGGATTCGAAACTGAGGGGCTCCGTACAGGACATTGCTATTTCAATATAATGTGTTTATACAGATTAGATTTAGATTACAAGAGCTGAATCGACGAATCGTATGTAAAAACTGACGATACTATAATATCAGGTGACATGGAAACATTTGCTCAGATAATGAAATGGATTAAAATCAATGACTGGGTCATTGTAACCTATGACGGTGAAAAATATCCTGGACAAATAAAACGAATCAACTCTACAAGGTAATCATTTTATCGCACTTTAAATCATGATGTCGTTCTATTTTCAGATTCATTCAGTATGCTTATAGGTAAGCCAATTAAAATTAGGACACTTTTTAATGAAAGGTACTAATTGCTCATTGATAACAAAGTACAATTATTAAACCAGGCTTTCTACAAGTTTAGAATTTGCTTATTGGATAATTACCATTTATTAACTATTTGAATTAATCAGGAAACAGATACGTGTCTTGTGTATGGAAAAAACAGAGGGGTGTAAGGAAGGAGAATGGGTGAAATCAGACAGGGACGTCTGTTGGTATAGTCCGATGATGTCCTGGGAAGGATATCACCTCCCGAAATCACTCGGACAGAAAAAGAGCACACAAGGTAACTTGCATCTTCATGAGTTTATATCATTTATCATATTATGGATAGGGTCACTTAATAAGTCTCGTATGACTAAAAATTAAAATGCGGTGCTCATGTGACTTTTGAGAGGGTACACATAATACAATATGATCATTAGATTACTACATTGCAGGTCGAATGTGTATACAGAGAAAAATTTTTATCAAGTTAAAGCAGATGATCAGTGAGCACAGAACATCAATGTAGGAAGGTGCTGAGAGGCAAGTTCGACTTGTCCCTGTTACAGAACTTAAGACCTCATTTAAGCATTTAGTTGATGACCGTGGCTTGTATTAAAATAACATCAATAGAAGCTACGAAGTTTTGATCTTAATGATTTCTATCCTTTTCTTAATGAATTCTAAAAATCTTGAACTGAATGAATACAATATAGGTACTAATATAATTGGGCTGGTACCTGTAAGTGTGCAGGAGCGACAGAAAAACCCAAAGTTGAAACCTCAGATACCAGGATCCGTCCAATATTGAGATATCCATTGTGGGTTCCATTAAACTGTGCTCGGGTTACGATTGAAGCAAGCATCTCCATATCGAGTTTTTAGCTCATTGAAATAATGATCATTTTAATCTTAATCAGTTACTTAGTACATCTACCTCTTTTGATGTTTGAAAACTAAATGTTTCATTGATTGTTTTTCCTTTTTCAATTAACGCATCTTTATATTATGATGTTAAACAACAAAAATATATGATAGTTCAAAGATAAAGATTTAATCAATGATTTCAAGCATTTTAATTATTGTCAGATCATGTTTTGAACAAATTATAGGTTTATTAAGCAGGGCCGTAATTCCCAGGGGGAGATAGGGGGCTGAAGACCCACCAAGATATTTGATCTGACTCAAAAAAAACTAACTCCCCATTGAAATTTCCAACTTGTCAACTTAACTGATCTTTAAAGTTTACTTTAGAGGCTCAAACTCACCGTAGAATATAATTTAGAGCACTCGGCTCAGCTTCGCTTCGCCTTGCACTCTAAATCATCTAAATGTCTCCAGCTTTGCTGTCGACAGGGCTTCATTTCATAATGTCTGCGTGTTTGTTCAATGCCTCTAAAGTACATATATAATGCATGTTCTCGTGGCTTGTAACCATGCACCTACTACATGCCGTGTGTTTCAATTTCAAACTATTATTCCCCTCCCGTCTGAAGCTCTTGCTACTGTGTATAAGAATTTTGGGGTGTAACACTGTGACTGTGTAATGTACTTCCTTACATGGTGTAAGTATAACACATAATTAAGTTAGTAGATCATCAACAGGTACACGCGGTCAGAACAGCGCAAACGTTGCCTGCACTGTTCAGTCACATGTCCTATACAATGTACAATGCTATTTCAATTCTGCGAGCAATGGGGCTAGAACAGCCCATTCCTTGCCTTAACTGCTGGTAGGACAGTCAATTTGTTGCAATCACTGTTCAGTCACATGACTATCACATGACAAACGTACCTGGGTGCAGTCGGGCTCAAACAGCCCATTCCTTGCCTTCACTGCTGGTAGGACAGTCAATTTGTTGCAATCACTGTTCAGTCACATGACTATCACATGACAAACCTACCTGGGTGCAGTGGGGCTAAAACAGCTCATTCCTTGCCTTCACTGCTGGAAGAACAGTCACATTCTTTCTTCACTGCTGGTAGGGCAGTCAATTTGTTGAATTCACTGTTCAGTCACATGACTATCACATGACAAACGTACCTGGGTGCAGTCGGGCTAAAACAGCTCAAACATTGCCTGACTGTTGGTAAAACAGCCCTTTCAAAGAAATCACTGGGCTCCTCTGGGACCGTGTCTTTAGTAGGAGGACCCCCCCCCCGAGATACTGATCAAAATTCAGAAAATACTTTGACACAATTGGACTTGGGGAAAACTCTCTGTATAAATGCATCATTACTTGGTTCTAGTACACTCTCTGGAAGGCAGTCACATGGGAAAAAGCAGTTTTCAGCCTTATTTGTGGTCCTTGTGGACAATTAAAGACAAAAAAGTTCATTTTTAGGCCATAAATGGGTTTTTTGAAAGGCTGTAAATCGTGAAAATGGCCGAAATTCAAAATTCTGAAAGCAGCATTTTCTTAGTTGGATCAAACTGTACTGGCCTGCAAAATTTCATGAGTTAACTAGTAAGTTTAGTTGGAGGACCCCCCCCCCCCCCCGAGACAACACTGATCAAAATTCAGAAAATACTTTGACACAATTGGACTTGGGGAAAACTCTCTGTATAAATGCATCATTACTTGGTTCTAGTACACTCTGGAAGGCAGTCACATGGGAAAAGCAGTTTTCAGCCTTATTTGTGGTCCTTGTGGACAGTTAAAGACAAAAAAGTTCATTTTTAGGCCATAAATGGGGTTTTTGAAAGGCTGTAAATCGTGAAAATGGCCGAAATTCAAAATTCTGAAAGCAGCATTTTCTTAGTTGGATCAAACTGTACTGGCCCGCAAAATTTCATGAGTTAACTAGTAAGTTTAGTAGGAGACCCCCCCCGAGATACTGATCAAAATTCAGAAAATACTTTGACACAATTGGACTTGGGGAAAACTCTCTGTATAAATGCATCATTACTTGGTTCTAGTACACTCTCTGGAAGGCAGTCACATGGGAAAAAGCAGTTTTCAGCCTTATTTGTGGTCCTTGTGGACAGTTAAAGACAAAAAAGTTCATTTTTAGGCCATAAATGGGGTTTTTGAAAGGCTGTAAATCGTGAAAATGGCCGAAATTCAAAATTCTGAAAGCAGCATTTTCTTAGTTGGATCAAACTGTACTGGCCTGCAAAATTTCATGAGTTAACTAGTAAGTTTAGTAGGAGGACCCCCCCCCCCCGAGACACTGATCAAAATTCAGAAAATACTTTGACACAATTGGACTTGGGGAAAACTCTCTGTATAAATGCATCATTACTTGGTTCTAGTACACTCTCTGGAAGGCAGTCACATGGGAAAAAGCAGTTTTCAGCCTTATTTGTGGTCCTTTGTGGACAGTTAAAAGACAAAAAGTTCATTTTAGGCCATAAAAGGGGTTTTTGAAAGGCTGTAATCGTGAAAATGGCCGAAATTCAAAATTCTGAAAGCAGCATTTTCTTAGTTGGATCAAACTGTACTGGCCTGCAAAATTTCATGAGTTAACTAGTAAGTTTAGTAGGAGGACCCCCCCCCCCCCCGAGATATTGATCAAAATTCAGAAAATACTTTGACACAATTGGACTTGGGGAAAACTCTGTGTATAAATGCATCATTACTTGGTTCTAGTACACTCTCTGGAAGGCAGTCACATGGGAAAAAGCAGTTTTCAGCCTTATTTTTGGTCCTTGTGAACAGTTAACGACAAAAAAGTTCATTTTTAGGCCATAAATGGGGTTTTGAAAGGCTGTAAATCAGAAATGGCCGAAATTCAAAATTCTGAAAGCAGCATTTTCTTAGTTGGATCAAACTGTACTGACCTGCAAAATTTCATGAGTTAACTAGTAAGTTTAATAGGAGGACCCCCCCCCCCCCTGAGATACTGATCAAAATTCAGAAAATACTTTGACACAGTTGGACTTGGGGAAAACTCTCTATGTATAAATGCATCATTGCTTGGTTCAAGTACACTCTCTGGAAGGCAGTCACATGGGAAAAAGCAGTTTTCAGCCTTATTTTTGGTCCTTGTGGACAATTTAAGACAAAAAAAAGTTCATTTTTAGGCCATAAATGGGGTTTTTGAAAGGCTGTAAATCGTGAAAATGGCCGAAATTCAAAATTCTGAAAGCAGCATTTTCTTAGTTGGATCAAACTGTACTGGCCTGCAAAATATCATGAGTTAACTAGTAAGTTTTTAGTAGGAGGACCCCCCCCGAGACACTGATCAAAATTCAGAAAATACTTTGACACAATTGGACTTGGGGAAAACTCTCTGTATAAATGCATCATTACTTGGTTCTAGTACACTCTCTGGAAGGCAGTCACATGGGAAAAAGCAGTTTTCAGCCTTATTTTTGGTCCTTGTGAACAGTTAACGACAAAAAAGTTCATTTTTAGGCCATAAATAGGGGTTTTTGAAAGGCTGTAAATCGTGAAATGGCCGAAATTCAAAATTCTGAAAGCAGCATTTTCTTAGTTGGATCAAACTGTACTGACCTGCAAAATTTCATGAGTTAACTAGTAAGTTTAGTTGGACGTTTACAAAACGGATTCTGAATAGGGGAAAAAATACGCGCGCATGCGCTTCCATTTCCAAATATAATGAAACGATTGTATCGTAAACATTAAGAGTGCGCGCGCGACCATAACATGGCAATACAGTTTATTCGAAGTTTGAGCGAAACTTCAAAAATGAATGAGAAAAAATACGGAAGTTTCTGCCAAAAATACGTATTGTACTTTCTATCGTATTTTTTGAAAATACGTATTTAACACCTTGGATGTTAGATTTTTATTTGTCAGCATATCGGATCAAAATTTAAGCGGATGCCCTGGGGGATATCTTGTATGCAGGACCCAAAAATATAATAAAGTTATTAAGATTCCAATGGTAGTTTTCAGGACCAGATGGAGTCATTATGTGAGATTCTAAGTAACGGAAACTGCAGCTTGAAGATAGAATACAGTCCCCCGAAGATATGGGAATCAGATTGATGGATTGTGGATCCCAAAGGGAGGAATGCAATCCCAGAGATAGAGCACGCCCAGGGCTACGGTATTAAACCTGAGATACTGCTAGCCGGTGGGACCTCTCATCTGACTCGCTACGTTTCCTTTGTTGGGCTGATGAGGAGCTTTCTGCAAGCTCCTGTGGGTGTTTTGGGAAGTTACCCGCTGCAAAGTTAGTCGGGCAACTTGGGCATCTGAAATCTCGGCCATGTGCTATAAGGCCCGCCCATAAGTCATAAATCTAGCAGGGCTTTACAGCAGTATACCTTATCGGACATTATTATCAATGATATTTTAGTCCCGCTGAGTACCTCAGCGTGAATATTGATGTCCGTGAAAATTTTGTCCGTGATTCTAATGTCCTTGATTTTCAGGTCCATGAAAATTCAGTCCAGTATTTCATCTTACAATTTCTTGGGTAGTGGTACAGTCGCAAATGTTTTGAATTCGTGATAAAATTATTAGTGAAATTATACTTCTTTTCCATGCTTAGTAGCTGAAAAAGGACATGATCATTATCATTATCGAAAATTTTGAAAGATCTCCAATTCAAGTATTCGAATCAACGAAGGAAATGGGAAATATCGAGCTGAAACTTTCGAATTTTTGTTGAAATTTAAAGTGGCATGATCATGCGTGAATATTAACGTCCATGAAGTTTTAGGTCGTGAAACTCAAGTCCGTGATAATAATGTCCGATGAGGCAGATGCTCTAAACGTGCTGGAAAAGGTTACAATAATCGTGATTCAAAAATGCCTCCCTATTCTTTCTTTAATTTCCGCTTCATAACAACCTTATCATTGGAATTGTCTTGTGTTTTCTCGTCTATCTTGTCTTGTGTCTGAAACTTCTTGGCTTCGAAGGAAAGGTGTTTGAACTTAGGGACGTGAAGCACTTTGAGGACCACTTCTCCCGACACTGACCCGATGAGGGACAACACTTCGCTGTGTCGACACTTCCGAACGTCTTGGTTGTTAACCTGGGATTAACATCATGGGTAATGTTAACCTGAGGTTGTTAACCTGGGATTAACATCATGGGTAATGTTAACCTGAGATTAACATCATGGGTTATGTTAACCTGAGGTTGTTAACCTGAGATTAACATCATGGGTAATGTTAACCTGAGGTTGTTAACCTGGGATTAACATCATACGTTATGTTAACCTGAGATTAACATCATGGGTTATGTTAACCTGAAGTTGTTAACCTGAGATTAACATCATGGGTTATGTTAACCTGAGGTTGTTAACCTGGGATTAAAACATCCTGGTTTTAGGTTCTAACAGGTGTGCCAATAAAATGTGGTTAGGGGAATAAAAACATTTTCATGTAAGGTAAGAGCAATTAGGTACTGTACTTTGAAGTGAACTCACAACACTGCATCCCTTATAACAGCAATTGTTCTTTTGTATATACGATACATCCCAACGAATCGTTTACTTTGGTACCCATTCCACCCTACCTCGATGAGGAAGTCGCCAGCCTGAAGACCCCCGAGGTCTGCCACGCCCCCCTCCTCGCACTGGATGATGAGCTGAGTGCTGGGCTTCTTCTCCGTGGGCTCGAAACTGTCTATTTTCTCTACCGGGCACACCTGGTAGAGATAGTCTTCACTGACATGGGGGTCATGGGATACAGTATAGGAGTGGTGTCAAGCCCAAAAAACAGGAACGGACATTTCACCTCAAATTTGTTTCACCTACGAAACTTAACCTCATAATATTTCAACTATAGGATAAGGTTATGGTCTGAGTCAGGGTTATTGAATATGGTTATGGTGAGTGCTTGAGTCAAGGGTTTGGGTTAGGTAAGAGTTATTATGGTTTGGGTCAGGGGAGAGAGATTAAGAGCCGTGAGGTGAAATGTTTGATGTTATAAGTCAGGCTCCCGTTCCATAATAAGCACAATATGGAGCTAAGTGGCTTATACAAGTGTTAATGAACCTATTCGGATTCAGAAGTGTATATCTGAGTAACACGTTTGATGAAATGTTGAATATTATTGAATATTCAGTAATCAGTATATTTATAAGGCTGTAAAATGGATAACCCGTTAACAATACATTCAAATCACACAATTATAATTATCATGCTCGATAGTGGGACTGGTTGGCTATTTCAGAGATTCCGCTCACAAATTCATGAGCACTGATCATTCTAATAATTTTATATTATAGAGATTTAGCACACACTGGGTAATATTTCTTAGAATACGTCACTAAAAGACAGTCTTTAAAGTGTAAAGCCAATCATCTTCAATACCACCTTATTCACTCAATCAGTTTCAATCATGTTATTGATCCTTATTAAACCAACTTCTAATGACAAAATCGATTTTGACAAATCTCTTGGAATCAGTCACTTTCTATTCCAACTATTTAGTATTCGAAAGCGGACAAACCCCCAAGAATCTGGAACCACTTTTAGCTCATGACCCAGATTTACTGAGTTGTCACCAATTTTTATCAAGATAAGAAATTTCTTATACGGTAATAATAAATTTTCATATTCATACCTCCCTAATGTACATTCCATAGCCATTTTCACCTTTGATCAGCTTCACTGTTTTGGATTCTGTGGGAAGCCTGTGGAATAGTATCATCCGAGGATTGGCTTACCTAGTGTCGTGACTTGGAATCGACTTAGCTCAGCCGATGCTTGCGAACCAGTTTCATATCAAATACAAATCCTCAAATTCTCAAATCCTTCATGCATGTTTCAGCGTTTTTCATACGATTGATTTCATTAAATCTTAGGTTTCATTTACAGTTATTCTAAGTAAGTCGATTCCAACTTACGACGTCAATAATTCTCCCTTCGTTACAAGGGGCGGGTGAGCAATTGTAGGGGAAGGCGAGGGTTCTATCTCAATAATAACACTATCACAGCTATGATAGCTAGACAGTGAGGCAAGAGATGGGTATTGAGTCTGACCAGCTAAACTTTTAGTCGATCTGAAATGGATTTCAGTTTTTGAGAGACAGCTTCCCAATTAAATTCTTATTTCTTAAGTCTACCCGCGTATTATGCGACTATGAAAAAGGCCGGTTAGATATATGAGAATAAGAGATGACATTTTCGTGAAGTGAACAACTACAACTTACAATTCTTCGTCATTTCTAGCTGATCGAATCAAGGGCTCTATCGAGTTCACTGACATTTCATGCTACTCGCAGTTGTAGTTGTCTGTCATATCGTTTCTAAACTGGAAGTAAAACGTGGTTTGTGTTAGATTAGTTTAGCTAGATGTCTCTGCAGAAAAGGGAAATACCATTGAATGTATTGTGTACCTACCTGCATTTGCAATATCATCTAAGTGTGTTTAAAGATGAAGGCCGGTTTAGTAACGAGTTAAAAGTGCAAATCGTGATATTACACACGAGTGGTCGAAGGCCCGAGCATGTGTAATATAACATTAAAAACCGGGGCCACTGTAAGTTTTTTTTTTTTAATTTTTTGGAAAGAAATGGTGGCATGATAGGTTAATTCGATAAGAACCATTTAATAATGATCTTTTGATCGTTTTTCAGTCCAAGTGGGCGGGGTTTTTCGCACGATCTTCGAACCAAGTACTGGTTCACTCTTGCGTTCTATAAAATTCAGCTCCAATTAAAGCTACAATTGTTCAATCAAACGGGAGAACGGGACACCTGCAATAGCTGTGAGACCTGTTTCAAGAAATCTTCCAGAATCTCTCTTACTTAAACAAAACAAAGCAAATTCATAAATTCATGAATCATTATAAATCAGTTATGTGTAAGGAGTAGGAATTAGGAATGAAGTGAAGCACTGAGAGCTGAGAGGAGGAGCTTTGTAGGCGAATGTAGGAGCCCTCACAAGTTAAGAGAATGTGAGAGGAGGAGCGAGAGAGTAAGTGGGAGTGAGTTGTCAAAATACAAGCTCCCTTCAAGAGAGCCATCGCAGGGTCAGCAATTACACAGTGTTTAGCTGTACCACCTGCATTGATCGGAGTACAATAGCCTTTACGAGTGACGCGTTATAGGGCCACTATATAGATAATCAGTGTTTGTAAAGCATGAGCAAAGGATTGTCTTTGGAGTGTACATTAGAATTAAACCAGAAAACCCACAATTATAAATCCATTTATTCAAACAATCTGCACAATTCAAAGTGAAAACAAATTATTCAAAAGCACGGAATTTGCAATCAAACAATTCTAACCCTTGAAAACGCTCTGAAAACGAAAGTAGATGAAAACCCTGCTTCAATTGACACTGCTTCACTTGACACTGCTTCACTCATGACTCTGCTACACTTTTGACACATTCTAAACTTGAAACTACTTCACTACTTTCACTGCTTCAACTGACACTGCTTCAATTGACACTGCTTCACTTGACACTGCTTCACTCATGACACTGCTACACTTTTGACACATTCTAAACTTGAAACTACTTCACTACTTTCCCTGCTTCAATTGACACTGCTTCAATTGACACTGTTTCACTTTGAACTTATTCACTTGACACTGCTTCACTCATGACACTGCTTCAGTTGACACTGCTTCTACTGACACTGCTTCAATTGACACTGTTTCACTTTGAACTTATTCACTTGATACTGCTTCACTTATGACATTGCTTCACTTAACACTGCCTCACTCATGAAACTGCATCACTTATGCTCTTATGACACTGATTATTCAAACCTCTTTTCAGATGATCTTAATTGACTGAGTTTAACGATGGGGAGCAGTGAGCACTTGAAGTTCATGTTCTTAGTGGTGCCCTACAAACAAACAAAATGATCAGGATATCACAGCCATGCGACTGATTCAGATTGAACATCGTTATACTGTATATAAGCATTGTTGTAACGGTTGTGATATAAAACCGAAATATTCAACTCAATTATTTAGTAGCTTAATAGGTAATTCATTTTATATTTTAATTTTATCTGTATGTTTCAACTGTGCTGTAGTTGAACACAATCTTTGCATAACACTGAATTCTTCTTAAATAAAACCAATCGACCAATCCCAAATATTCACACCTTATCCGAACAGAATATTCAGTTAAAATTAGAAGAAGAAATAAACTGCATAGCGAGAAATCATAAAAAGGAATATGTTTTGTATGACGATTAAAAATCGACTCATTTTAGTATTTTGCTGCTTAACGAAGTTATGACTGCCTGAATATACTTCACCATTTCAGCACTTGTCTAACATACCGACTTGTAGGTAACCAAACCCTCCAAATTTGAGTTCTGCAAGGCAGTAATCTGGTTTTGTGTTGAGAAACGCAAGTACGATGGAAGAGAGCTTTGGACCGAACAACAAGACATATTTTGAGATCTCGGAGCCCAGTTTGAAAAATTTCACATAAAAAACTGATCTGAAATGAACGGGCGAGAGTGGGGGATTAGTTTGAACCCTCAACCTCTGTTTGCCAGGCAGGTGCTCTACCAACTAATCTATCTCACCCCTGTTTTCAGGTACACCCTTGCTTCCTACTGCTTCCTGACAGCCCTCTTCGCAACAGTGGGAAACATCGTGGTTCTAACAGCCTCCATCAAGTACAAAGCTATAAAACTAGACAAGATATCGGTGGTATTGATAAGGAACATCGCCATTGCCGACCTGGGGTACTCCCTGTTCGTGATGCTGCAAGTTGGACTATCCCTGGTTTGGAACTCCTGGCCGTATGGAGATGGTCATGACACTCTCTGTCAGATCTCTACCTTCCTACAACACTTCCTGGCATTTACTGACATAAACCTGATCTGTGCTCTGAACATTGCTAAACTAACCTGTATTGTCTTCCCTCTCTACGCTAGGATGCGGACTCTGAAGAAGGGTGCTATTATCAGTGGGATAGTGTGGCTGATAGCTGCCCTGTACCCTCTGCAAGCAATCACAAGGAGCTGCTACTTCGACTATAGGTCATACAGGTGCGTAGCAAACGACCGGTTCTTATTAAATCAGGTTACGGTTTCGGTTGGCTAAAACTACCGGTTAACCGGTATTTCGGTTTCGATTCGGTAAACCAACCGTTTCCCCTAAACAGTTAAATGCTACATTAAAATATTCGGTTACGGTTTCGGTTGGTAATAAACAGCAGGTTAACCGGTATTAACCAGGTCATACAGGTGTGTTCCAGGTCATTTGGACTTACGCCTAAATCTCACAAAATTTTGAATTTATCTCGCTCCCCTGACCCAAACCAGTGACCGACTACCTTATTACAGGTGCGCCTACATCCACCTTGACAACTACTGGGTGTGGCTGGACCCCCTCAACATCTCCCTCTTCCTCCTCCTCCCCACTTTCACTGTCTTCATCACCACTATCTGCCTTCTCTTCTACGTGAAGAAGGTGACGGGGACTAACAAACAGGCCATCCTGACCATGGTCCCAGTGAGCATTGTGTTCTGTGTCTCCTACGCCCCCATTGGGTCCTACTTCGTGGCTGAGAGCTGGATAATAGAGCACGCAGGACCTAATCCACATGAGGATCTGCTGTATACAACACTATACAGATACGGGATGTTAGTGAAGTTCATTAACAACAGTGCTAACCCTATCATCTACTTCTTTACCATTAAAAGCTTCAGGGAATTCGTTACAAAGAGGGTGTTCAGAATGGGAGGAAACAGGAGGAGGACAATCTTCAAGTCGTCCAAGAAACCCGCAACTCTGACTACTTCAGTGGAATCGAATAGGGAGGCAAACAAGGACAGTTCGAGTCTGTAGTGCCAGAGACATGGCATAAATTGCTGAAAACTTCCTTATCTATCAACTATTATAAATACACATACACACATTTCTTATTATAATTTCATCGTTTTTTGTGGCAATGCTTATGATTTCCTTGTGATTTTGTCCAATGTTGAAAATTGCTGATTTTATGATTTTTTCCATATAAAATTATTGCCTACGAACAATACCTCCTAAGTTTGTCTCCATGTAGCGGATATCTGAATGGGGGGGGGGGGGGGGGTAGATATATTTGGGGACACTGAACAGGTTAAAATTGGTAGGGGCGGCTCGTATGGCCGTATGGGTGTTGAGATACACCCAAAGCAGTTAAATTGGGAAGGAGTAGCAGTTCAATACGGATTCAACTGCTGAATTAGATTCAGGACTGACCTTATTCGGAGAAGATCTACACATCATTCTTTGATCAAGGGTTTGTCCAGTTGAAGTGTGGGGACCGTGTCTGTGTCTTTCGTTGCCCAGCAACAAGTACAACCAGCACCTGCCATGCTAAAACAGCGGAACACTGAAAAAATGTCTTGTTAAACAGGTATATCAGGAAGATTGAGATAACAGAGAATAAATTGTTAATGATGTCACAAAATTTATCGTAACGTCATAAAATGCTTGAGGTAATCAAAGTTAATTTATAATGCAAAACTATAAACATTGCGGCGCGCGCGACGGTGATTATTTACAATTTTGCCGCACAAACGACACACAAAATTTCGTTGTTCTCCGAAAATGTCGCCGCGCGTTACAAATATAACAATTGGGACAAAAATAAATCCATGAATTTTCCATGAACTGCAACAATTTTAAATGGTTACTAACGTTTTGGTCTGTAACAAAAACATTCGATGACTCCCATGATATGAAAACAAACAAGGAATCTGAAATAATGGGGTAAAAATATCCCCATTGCTCATGAAAGGGATGCAGTAATGATGCGGGGGGTTAAATGAAAATTCAAATAATAAATTATATAATTATGAGAATATAATTATTTACAAATAATCTTAAATACAGTTCCATCTATGTATATACAAATGCCACACATTTCCACATATCAAAAGTATACAGCGGGAATCATAAACTCGGATTCTGAAATTAAACGATTTCGTAAATCTACATCACAACCATACGTCATATATCTGAATTTTAAAATATTAGCAAAACGTCAGCACAGAAACAAGCATTGCACAGCAACACGGGCAAAAATCAAAATTATAAATTCTGTTTTTCATATGATAAAAGAATATCTGATGAGAGTTGAAAGAGAGTTTGTCATTGTACAAATTCCACCCTGGATTCCCCCGAAGGTTTCTTCTTGGGAGCGCTCTTTTGCCTGTTTTTCTTGGCTTTAACATTAGCCATGAGCATTTCATCTCTAGAAATAACGACCCTCTTACCTCCCCCACTTTTCCAAGGTGATATGTGGTCAGGAATGTTTAGTTCTGCCTTCTCCCTTTCCTTCTGTGCGTTCCATTCTTCAATAGCTTTAGCTCGCTCTGATTCCTTCTTCCTTTTCTCTTTTATCTCCTGACGTTCCTTTTCCTTCTTTGCTCGTTCAGCTTCTGCTTTCTTTTCTCGCATGTCTTGTTCTTTTGACTCTTTCCTTGGATGGAATGGGAAATTCGTAACAAGTTACAACTTTACAAGTTTAAAATACCTAATCAATAATGCTACAATCATGATAATGGGGGCCTGAGGCCTGAGGGAAGCAACTCCAAGCAGTAAATTCAGACAAATGCAACTAATTATCAATTTATAACATAAGAAATACTCCTTTACACTTACCAAGCAATGAAAGACTTCTGTCCCTCTATTTCCTTCATTTCCTTCTCATCCTTTTCTTCTTCACGTTTCCGTTTTTCTTCCTCCATTTTCTTCTTTGCCTCATCTTTTATCAACGGATCTTTTCGGTTTTTCCAGGACTCAAAGTTTTTCTCCGCATTCTTCTTCTTTTCTTCAATTGCCTTTTTCTCTTCCAGCTTCTTCTTTTCCTCCTCCATTTTCTTCTCTTTAATTTTCCGCTTCCTTTCCTCATCTTTCTCCTCCCACATTTTTCGTGCTTTTGCCTCATTTTTACGTTTTTCCTCCTTTTCCATTTCCTCGTTTTTCAGTTTTTCTTCCTCCTCCTTCGACTTAACTCTCATCTTTTTGTCGTTGTCCACAGCTCTGCTCCTGTACCAATCCTCAAATTTAGCCTGCGATTGAAAATGTGGTTAAACACTGAAACTTTTCTCTTATTTCCAAGTAACTTAAAGCTTTAAAGTGAGACAAACTGGTGTCGACTGTCGAGTCGAGCGATGGAAAAATAATTAGTTGAGAGGGAGGGGGGATAATGGAATGTGAATTTAAATGACCCAATTTGGTTTAATTTTTAAAATCTTCTTTCACCTGAATATTACTCCCGGAGGACTCCCGCTAGTCTTCCGCACTAATTCGCTCGTATGACCAAATTACTGCGAATTACTGCGACTCTGCAGGAGACTCCCGGGAAAACCACGGGAATCCCCCAGGAGTCCCCTGGGAATCTCCTGGGAGTCCTACGGGAGTACCCCGGGACTCCCGGACCACTCCCGGAGGACTCTCGGAGTACTCCCGCAGCACTCCCGGGAGTCTCCCGCAGTGATTCGCTCGTATGACCACTGCGTTGCCGTTAGCTCGTTAGAAATCAACTCAACACTTAAAAAGGATAAGCTCAAGATTTCTTTGACTAAGTAGCTACTTTGCACTGGTATTCTACCATCAATATAACGCTGTTGACTACTTGATAGGTTGATTGATAGCTGATCCCTTAATATTTTAATAGCACCAGGTACAGAGCAATACAGACGTGTAAGAGAGAACATGCTCTGAAGTCCGTATACTGCCCCAATTATTCCAAATATGGGCATCACTCCGCAACCATCCCTGGGAGCAAAGAATCTACCACTTCTTTGAAGGCGTGAAAATGATCACGTCGTGCGTAATCAATTTACGTCACTCCACGCAAAGTTCATTCCATTACACGTTCCAAGTAATAGTTTTAATTGGTAGGAAACGTTAAACCACTGTATAAGCACAGGAAACATAGTATGAGTCCGTGGCTAGGGAAGATTGAAGAAGTAATATCGTGTCGAGGTTTGTGGGTTACAACACCTTTTGCTTTTGTGTACCTGAGACTATGAAAATACACAACAATGTCTCAATTTTTCATGCCCACATGTCATGTCCATTGTCATGTAAAACAAGCTCCCACCACATTAAAATACCTGTCTAATCTCCTCTGCAGAGGGGACATCCTCCGTGTCCTTGATGACAGTCACCAGATCGGACTTCTTAAAGGTCTTATTCTCCTTCTTCTTTGCTACCCACTTTTTAAAGGCAGCCTCTCGGAGACTGGAGCTGTCTAAGTTCTCATCTGATGGGTGGGTGTGGAAGTGGGCTGCAGGGGGAGACCTTGCTCGGCTGGGGAGAGGATATGGATTATGGGTTAGTCTCAAGGAAATCAAGGAAATCAGCGATGATAATATCATCACAGGTTCAAAGGTTCAAAATGTAACAAAAGATTCTATACTGTCGGGATTTGAGGTGATGCAAACATCTTAATAGTTAATGCAGCGTATGGAAATGTGTATTCTATCTCAGCTCTAGTTTTCCAGTCTACTGGTTCAGGAGGTGAGGGGTACACCCACTCACTGATTGATAGCTCCTTCCTGTAGCTCAACTCTGAGAAGTTGCACCAAATTATTTTCAAACAAACAGATCCAGAATTAAATTGAACTATTCCAATTCAACAATTAGTGAAATTAAGTCAAATAATCGAACATTTCCTATTCAAGTTTCAACATCAGTTTACTCATTCACACAACTGACTACACACGCTTCAAGCTAGGAAACCACGAACACCCAACTGAACTCACTCGGTTTAGCTTCCTCCTTCTGCTCCTCCTCTTCTCCCTTCTTCTTTGGCGCTATTTTAGGCTTCGCATAAGCACTCATATAGTTCCTCGCCAACATCTCTGATTTCTTGTTGATATGCCGAGGAACACTGGGTGCTGATTTAGCTCTTTCTGAAGGTTTTGTAGCTAGTTTAGATAAAGATGAGCTGCGAGAAAGAGGACCAGTTGGTGATGTGATGGGAGCTTTGTTTTCCTTAGCATCTGACTCAACTTGGGATTCTGAAGGTGCTTTATCTTCTGAAACTTCTTCTTTCTCAGTGGCAGCTGATTCTGAGTTGGGAACAGTCACATTGATGTTATCGCTGGTCTCCTTGCTTTTAGCACTCTTAACAGCGCTTTTATCGCTTTTCACAGTGTCCTTGTCAGTTTCCACCGTATCTTTGGCAGAAGTTCCCTCTGACTGATCCTCAGATTTAGGTTCTTCCTTAGGAGGGAACTTCATCATCTCACTCATCTGAGCCTCCAAACTGTCCGGGTCAGGTTTGCTTTCCTTCTCCCATGGGAACAGAGCCTTCTTATCTACCATGGAGCTGTAGGACCCCGGAGTAGGGCCTGAAGACTTCTTAACTTCTGATGCAGAACTCTTATTCTCATTATAATAGGAACTGTAACTCCCTCCCCCTCCTCCACTCTTATTCTTAGGTTTATCCTTCCCGAACACGAAGAGATTGCTCCCTGATCCTGGCGAGGAGGCAGCAGGAGGGGAGGCAGCTGAAGGAGGAGAGAGCTCCCACGGGAAACTCTGTTTCTCTCCTGATGGAAGGGGTTGGAGGAGCCATAACTCTGGGGGCTGGAGCCGTAACTCTGTTCCACAAAGGGGTTACTAGCTCCGTAGCTGCTCTGTCCTGAGTCCCATGGGAAGCGCCCTGACTTGTCAGCAGAAGGAGGGGTGTTGTATTGAGGGGTGCTGTATTGAGGGGTGTTGTATTGACTACTCTGCCATTTGTAGGAGGAGGATGAGCTCTCGATCTTGTTCTGCCAGGAGGGCGTGTCCCTCTCATCCCAGGGGTAGGAGGCGGTGGTTTTCTTCTCCCAGGGGAACGAGGTCATGTTCATGTGCTTCCTGGTGGGAGGATTGAGTTAATTAATAGATTTCATGAAGTTTCGTTTTTTGAGACATTTCATCGATATCTTAGAGATTAGTACACCAATTTAATTTGAATTCGCTTGATTTGTCATATTGAGCAATTTCCTTTACTTTATACATTCTATTTCAGGTAATAAGCAAGAAAAACCAGAATAATGAAACGCATAGTGATGTGGAAACAATTATCATAAGGTTTGAACTATTTACAAAATATACAAATATCTGATGACCTAACAATGATTTACCGTCTGACACCACTCCTTTAAAAACACTCTTTAAGGGCCAAATCGCACGGGGACAAAAATCGTGAAAAAATGTGCTCAGGTCAGTTGTCACGACCAAATTTCGTGAGATCGCACGGCGGAATATTTCACGCCAGTATAAAAATGATCAAAACGTACGGCGACAGCTTTTCAATGCGTTTCACGGAGACAAAATTACACCAAATCGCACGACGTAATTTGTCACCAAAATTGCTATATTTCGCGAAAACGCACGGCGTAACAAAATATCCGTGTAATTTGTCACGTCCTAGATCTCGGAATCACGGAAATATTATTTTTCGCCAAAACGCACGGCGGATAAAATGTCATGTTTGATAGCTCAATGGCAGAGCATCCGAAATGTCTTCTGCTTCAGGAGGTTGTGGGTTCAAATCCCGCTCAGGTCCAATATTAAACAGCTCATCTGAGTTTATGACTACAGGCCGCTGTATTACTGAAATAGGTGAAGCACCCTGAATAAACCCTTCAAATCAGTGTGCACCCCAAGCACCCTGAACGCACCCAGTGTACAGTCAGCAGTCTGGTAGGAGTCAGTGACCAGTCAGCAGCCTGGCATGAGCATTAAAATGTATCTATCGATGACCAGTCAGCAGTATGGTACGAGACAGTGCCCAGTGAGCATTTTAAGTCAAGCTGTCAATTCAAAACTGCATACATCATGCCAGTGAACAGCCAAGCTAGAAACAAATTTCTTATACCATCACAAAAGTCAGTGCTGGCTTGCAAAACAACGCAGGGTCATGGTAGTTCCCGTCCCATCTTAAAATGTCCGATCTTAAAATGTGACTTCGAATCATACATCATCATCATGACTATACACAGCAATACAATCATTCGATACGCAGAATTAAAAAGCAAAATGTACTGCAGCTGCAAAACAGTATAAATCGTGTAGCGCACAGGGCTCGAAGGGGCTGGCAAAGCCTATGTAAGTAGGGTAAAACGGGGTGGAGTGGGACAGGAGGTAAAGAGGGACAAATTGGGGTGAAATGGAACACCTGGGGGGAAAGTGGGACACTTAACGAAATTTCAAAAAACCTTCACCTATGCAAAGCTATGGTCAAGACTACACTTTGGGTAAAGAGGAACACTGTCAAAATGATGCATAAGACCGATGTGGGGTAAAGTGGGACAAATTTTCGAAAATTTTCCAAAGCAACACCCCAACAGTATTTCATGCAATAAAAGCCACTGGGTGAAGTGGGACAGTCATATTTTATATATTTTACCCATTGTGGGGTAAAGTGGTACAGCAATAACAATTGATTTTTGTAATGATCTAGACATTTATTGGTTATAATTTAGATGGAATTCTATTGCCAACAAGACTTTACAGGTGAGTGGGGAAAGTGGAACAGGAATTTAATCTTGATTATTGGATTGGTGGGGTAATGTGGGACAATTGATAAAAGTATGGAACTAATCGAAAATCGCCCTGTTTTTTGTGACTTATGTATGAGAATATCAATAATGCCTATTAAAACTTTTAATACAGCATCACGAATTAAAATTATTGATTTTTATTGAATTTTGACAATTTTTGCAACTGTCCACTTTCCCCAAAATTATTATACCATATCATTTAAGTGCTATTTTCAAGAAAAAATTAAGTATACTACAACCAAAGTGAAAATCTTGATGAAAAACAACCTCCACAGCATAATTGTTTCCTTAGGAATACATGATTTCATTTGATCTGACTTGACTGTCCCACTTTCCCCATTAACATGATTTTCAATGAAAATAAAATTTCATGCATGAGAAACTTATAAGGGATGTTTTAGTAAACAAATTATGAATTGCAAATGCTTTTATAGTTTTATTGCTTATATTGTGATAATTATCCTTGTTAACTATCAGTGTCCCTCTTTCCCCCACAACGTGTTAATTATAGGTAATTACATTTTCTCATTAAATTTCGTCATTTTGGGCTTCACTCAGATGACAACTGAACCGTTGGAATGGAGAAAAATCGATAAATGGTTCCCATACAACAAATTTACGAAGTTTTTTAGGTGAGTGCGGGTAAAGTGGGACATTTTTAAAAAGGCTGTAAAATGACCAAAAACCAAAATTCTTGCCAAGAGGTACTTATTTTCCATGTTAGGCCATATATGAACCTTTTTATGAAATTTGAAAGTTTAAATCTAAAAGAATAATTTTTGGGGTAAAGTGGACCAATTCATTCAATTCTCCGATTTGCCCAATTAGACTCAATCTTTCTCTGTTCCAAAGTGGTTTATTCGACTTATTTTAAAGAACTGTACATGTCCAATGAAGAATAAACTTCTCAAATGGTTATCTCAGGGCTATAGAGACTGTCCCTCTTTACCTCCACATGAGGGGTGAAGTGGGACATGCTGCGGGGAAAGATGGACAGCTTTTTTCTATATGAAAACCATTGGTTGAGATTTTTCGACCAATTCTATGGAAAGAGGATGGGTTCATTGCTAAAATCATCAACCAAAAATTAATTTTTCGTTAAAAATGTGACTGTGGCACCTGAATATGTCTCAAATTGTCCCACTTCACCCCGCTTTACCCTATGTAGAGGACGAAAATTTTTAAGGAATCGAATCAAAGCATGGATCAATCTCAAAGGTCTTGCAATCGAAAGATTATTGGCTAAAAATGTGCTGAGATGAAACACTAGCAATTTGTGAAGTACAAACGATAATTGGAAAACAAACAAAGGAGAAAATGAATTAATCTTGGTAGCATGTCACTTTGTGAAACGCCTCAGTTACAACAGAACTTGGAAAGAGATACAAAATGATGAAAGGAAATGGCTAAAAATGAGCGAATTTACATTTGGTGAAACCCTGTTTTTGCAGCACAGTAATAATAAACAAATGAGAATGACGTAATTACTATGGTTGAATATGGTATGTCAATGACTTAAAGTGCCTATTTTACATTTCTCACGGGACAGTAATTGCACAATGTACCAAACTGCAAACCGGTAATTAGGCGACATTTATCCTCCGCTCCTCCGTGTGTGAGAAAAAGTAATACACCATTGTTACTAATGATAATGACGTATTGCTCTCACTCACTCTCAGTTATTGCTATTTCCGAAGAATGTGTACCATGGCAACATGGCAATGCAACTGATCAAAACAAATCAAATGCAAATTCCACACTTTATTTCATGATATTGTATTTCATTCTCTCGTTTTTGGTTTTGTATCTTTTTACATATCTTTCTTGCATAATATTATGATTTTAACTTTCTCGAAATGATTGCTTTTACAGAGTTGGGGCTGCTGTTATCACTGCTTTCACTGCGGTTCACTGTTTTCTCTGCTATCTGATTCGACTTTTGTCTATTCTTGGCCACATATTTTTGCAGGATGTTTATACCTGGTTACAGTAAAGTTCCTACATCAATCAGTCGGAATTAACACAACCTTCAATGCTACAATGGAATGCCATTATTGTATAGGATAGAAAATACAGGAGAAGAAACAAAATAGTAAATACAGAGTGGCAACACTACAGAAATGAGAAGGCACAGCAAGATATGAACGATACACATTTAATTATTTAAAAAGATTGGTGCTATTTGTGTTTCCCACTAATTACTATGTTTCCCGCACTCTTGGAATGCAGCGCGCTGATTGGTCAATGACTGCGTGTGTTGTAACGCTACATCTCACCGCTACCGTGCGTTTTGGTTTTTTGTACCATCGTGAAACTTTCCACCTCTATCACGTGACCATGCGCGTGATCTTTTCGTCACTGCACGTGATCAGTGGTGACAAATCTCACCGATATTGAAAACGGACGGAGTTTTGATTTCACTACAAAGATTTCACCGATTGTGGTGAAAACTGTCACCTCTCCTGAGGCCGGTGATACTTTTCACCACTTTTCTCACCACGTTTTCAGATCTCACGAAAAGTGGCCTTAAAAAATGAAATCACACGATAGGTAAAATCCGAATTTTGGTGAGATATGAAAGTTTCCACGATTTTTGTCCCCGTGCGATTTGGCCCTTAGTAAACACGACTCCAATCCTCTCCAGTGTAGCAGAATTCCTTATTCCACACACTTACAAGTATTATTTTTTGTCATGGAAGTATGAGGAATTCTGCAAACAAATTTAAAATATGCCCAAATATTAGTTAATACTTTATTGGTGGAAAACAAATGTTAGTATGTTTGAATGAAAATATCATCACAAAACAAAATTCCCTTTAACCGTGACTGAATAACATTTATTTAGTACATTTTCATTTTACAAAGAACATGATTTATACAACACAGTTGAAAATGATTAACACATGAGTTATTATGAGCTACGATTGAATAATACATGTTTGTACATTTAATATACATTTCCAGCTTTGATAAAATCCCTCCTTAAATCTGAACACTAACAAACTATCAGTCCCCTTCTCTTCTCAAAAGTCTGCAATCTGATGCTAAAGTCTCTAAATCTCAATGGGTTTCACTACTGGCTTTCTGATATGTCTCATACAAGCACCAGGCTCCGTAGGCTTGAAAGGTGCGAGTGCCCCGTATGGTCTCGGCACAGGAAGCTCTGAGAGATCATCTGGAATGTAAGCATTAGGTCGGGGTTCTGCTGTGGTAGTAACCCCTCCTGGGACAGTGTACTGCTCACTCTCCTCCTCTACCTGCTTCTTCTGCTGCATTCTAGCAGCCTTACTCTCATCCTCCCTGATAATACGCTGCCACTCGGCTTCAGCCTCAGCAGTGGGGGGCAGCCCTATGTCCAGCTTACGATAGGCGTCCTCCACTTCAGCCCTTTTAGAAGAAGCATCCTGCTGCAGTTTCATTGTCTCTGCCTGTTTCATACTCAACTCTGCAACAATTGCCATCATTTTAGGGGCAGCATCTCGGAGTTTACGTTGGTATTCATTGACTTGCTTAGCAAGTTGCAAGGTGTCAGTCTTACCAAGCTCCACCTTCTTGGACACTCTGTCTGTGAGACGTGTCTCTTCCTCCAGAATCAGCTCCTTTTCCAGAAGTTTCTGTTCCTGCTCAGCCAGGCGTTCTTCCAGCTTCTCACACTGAACCTCCAACTTCTCCGGGTCTGGATCCTGACCCTTGAGCAGTCGCACTCTCCCTTCATTCTCAGGAGTTTCCAGTTTCTTCTCCAAATCGTGGAGCTTTTCCTGGGTCGTTGCCAGTTCAATCTGAGAGTTCACCAACGAGCCCTCGATGTTTGCCTTGTCTGGGACCTGTTTGCGAAGCAGATCTATCTGTCGTTGGAATTCCCTCTTTTCCAACTCTAGAACACGGATATTCTCATCCTGGTTCTGCATGCTGACAGCCCCCTCACCAAGCAGCTGATCATGAATATTCACCTTCTCATAGAAGATACAAACCTCCTCATTCCTCTCAATGAGGTGTATGCCTCTGTCATTCCGCTCCTGAACAGCTGCCTCATAACGCTTGCGGAGTTTCACCATCTCGTCCTCTGCCATGTTGATGATCTGGTTCAACCTGTCGATGTTCAGTCTCTTCCTTTCCTCCTGCTCCCTCATCCTCTCTTTGAGATAACGCTGCTTACCCAGCTCCAACTGTAGGTTGTCTCGGAGAACGACAATACTTGCATACTTTCTCTTCTCCTGTTTCACTTTCCTGTCCTTGTTGTTGGCAGACTGCTGCAGAATCTCGATTTCATTGTGGAGAATCTTGATCTTCTCTCGCATCTCACCAGCCCGCTGAGTTGAAGTTTGGATCAAGTTCACACACTTATTCCTCTCATTCTTGATAACATTGTACATTTTAGCAAACTCCCTGAGCCTTGTCTGCATCTCTGCAGTCTTCTTTGCTGCATCCTCAATGGCATGTTGCTTAGCCTTCATATCCTCCCTTGCCTTATGGAATCTCATTTCTGCCTTCAAGTACTCCCTCGCCTTGTTATCTCTCTCAATGGTCTTTAGACTGGTGATCCTCGTGATCTCCTGGAGAGCAGCTCTGAACTCCACCAGATCCAGAACAAGTTGCCGTTCCTCACTCAGGCTAGACTCTATCCTCTGCCTCTCTGCAGCAGTCAGATTCAGCTGCTTCACCAGCGTCCTCTTCAAGTTCTCCACCTCATGCTGCAACTCCTTTCTCTTCTCTTGAAGCTTAGCACTTTCCCTGTTGAAGGAGTCTAACTCATCCTTGTAGTTGTCAAACCTCTGCTTCTCCAGACCCAGCTGATCCTCCCCAATCTTCAGATGCTTCTCAGCGATCTGCAGAGTCCTGAGTTCCTTGTCCTTGTCTCGGACTCTCCGAGCCTGCAACTCATACTGAGACTTGTACTCGCTAAGGGCGTGCTTTAACTGCAAGTCTTGAGTGGCTTTATCACCGACAATTGCAGCTTCCCTTTCCTTTAACAGAGCCAAGTCTTTCACACACGTATCATACTGACGCTCATAGGCCTCCTTCTGGTTCTGGGCTACTTCCATGTTTTGAGACATTGCCAACTGCTCCTTCGTAATATCGGTGTACTTGTTGTTTAGTTTGGTTGTTTCCTCAGTGAGCTCATTACCAAGATCCTCCAGCCCCTCTCGCTTACTCTGCACATCAGTGAGTTGTTTAGCAAGACTCTCAGACTGCTTGGAAATGTGTCCAGGCGCAGAACGGCACCTAACCAACTCGACCTTCAGCTTTGCTTGTTCTTCACCACTGTTTTCAACATCCTTGAGTTCAATTCCGGTCTGTTTGCTCTTGTCAGCCAGTTCTTCAGTGAGCCGTCTGATTTCATGAATCCTCTGAGCAACCTCAACCTTCAGATCCTCAATAGCTTTAGTTATTTCCTTGGTTTGAGCCTCAGCAAGGCCAGGCTTCGGACACTTCTCCACCTCTACCTTCTTATCTGACACCTCCTCATTCAGCCTCTCTATCTCAAAGTTAAGAGACACCACTCTGTGTTCACTCTCCAGGAGCTTGTTGGTGTGTTTGAGCAGGGTTTGTCTCAGCTGTCCTACCTCAGTGAGGTCTCCTCCTGATAAGTCCTCTGTAGTGCTCTCTAACATCAACTTCTGCTGACTCAGCTGGTCGTTCAGACGCTTTGCTTGCTGCAACAGTGAGGTCTCCTTCTCTTTAGCTGTCTTTACATGCTCGTACAGCTGCGAGTATTTGGACTTCAGCTGAGCTATCCGCTCAGAGCCAACATGGCCTGCCTCAAGGAGCTCATTGAGGGCTTTGAAGGCTGGGGTACTACTAACGTCGATCTGTCCTTCTTTTGAGGCTGGCCGGGGTGGGAGGGGGGCTAGATAATCTTCCTCCTTTTTGGACATTTTGACATTGATCTCAAGCAAGGGTAATTTAAAGTAAAATTATATTGCAAGATTATATTCAATACTGTAAACGATTATACTTTAAACGATTCGTTTAAATGAGATACCATGGATTGTTACTGTATTCAGTAAACTAGTAAAAACTTAAAAACCGAATTCAAGAAAGAAGTGAAGAAGCTAAAAATAAACTGATGGGTAGAGAATTTCAAACCACAAGAGATTGCTCTATTTAAAATGTCAATTAATAAAAGCAACTAGTTAAAGGTCGCAATGAAACACAATATTAGAAACAAACCGCAATAAATATAATCATTAAACGCAATGATATTATATTACACTGTACACGAACATGGGATTATTTCATTATTTGTCTGAATAATAAAATATAAGTTTTAATTTATTAAATACACAGACTCGGCAGCAAATACATGTTTCACATTTAATAAGAAGCGCTCAACACAGCAGGATTTGAGAAGCTACAGGCATTCAAAAACCTCTGAAATACATCGTTCGAACTTTTCAAAAATCCAGGAGTGCCTTCTTTTAAAATTTATTAACATGAATGCATTATTTTATAATCAACCCCTGATATGAAGGAATGAAAGATCTTTAGGTCTACGACAGTTTTAATCAGAATTACACTAGTGGGCCCTTCGTTCTATCTCACTTGTTAACTATAAAGATCAAAAGGTTATGATAAAATCGAGATAATGAGATATTAACTGCGCCAGCACACAATAACTTTAAATCTACCCCTCTTTCCTCTCTACCAAGGTTGTTAAATACGTGTATTTGTAAAAAGTACGGCACAAAACACGTACTTTTTCACGATTTCTGCACGTATTTAACTCAATAACTTCCCTCTCTGCCCTCTCTACGCAGTCTCCTGGTTGACCTTCTTATACTCCACTAACTGGAAGAATATGTGTTCTAAGATATGCTTAGCATCCCTGCTCCCTGCCACATCATTCGTAACCCCCAGAATACCCCCACACTCCCTCACATAATACTCCAAGTCATCATCCGAGCACTTGTTAGTGATCTGAGCCAGCTTCGTTTTGTTGGAAGCGAACTGTTCGTCTAGGTCGAAGAGGTCTAGAGCGGGTCCGGGGAGTTCTTTGAAGACTGGTGGGAATACCCCTGGTTGAAGGGGTGGGAGGGGGGTTTCGAAGTTAGGCTGGATTAGAGTTAGAGGCTCGTGCTTCATTTCTAGCTCCTCGTAGGATCTGATTACCTTTGGACAAGGTATTAAGGGTTTGGGTATTGTTAAACTTCAATCAGGGTTACAATGTTGGGTCAAGATACCTTGATAGTGAGATAATACGCTAAAATCTCAGCAATGTTACCCTAACCCTTATAAAGATTCAAGATAATCATACAATCATATAAGACATGCCGATGAATTTTAGATACGACAAGGATTCGATATGATAATAATCATCACGAGACTGAGAGACCTGAGCACCACACGTCAACCAGAGTGGTCAAATTTTGACCTTCAGAGTTTGAATTTAATTTTATTATCATACAATACGACGTTTAAATGATACGGTTATATATTTTGTGATAAGTATTATTATAGCTACCGAGTATTTAACAGCATACGAACGTTCATCACTCTAACAGTCTTAGTTAAATGTTTAAATAGGTAGAGACAGTCACGATGATTTGATGAAGTAATTAAATTATAGGCTGCTATAGTCTACGTAGAAGCTACCAAGACAAAATGATCACGCTAGAATCTAGATGGCGGTGTAAACTAGAGCAATGATGAAAATGATAGCTTATCAATAGCTGTCAGCGTTAAGGACTCTGACGCAGACACATACTTTTGCTACTTGACTCTATGTAGTATGTACAGTACGACCGCACCTAAACCCACATAATCCAAAGTGCAAAAAGGCACACTAAACTAGCTTACTAGGTACTAAGGTACTACAATCACACCCACTTCACCCGTACCTTTGGAACCAGAGCATTATCCAGTTTGTAGAGCGAATGTTCGAAGAGTTTGGTGAAATCCCGGGGTATCTCATCCCCTTCCTGCAGACAGGACTTGAGTCTGTCCGCTAGCTTGGGAGTGTGAGGCAGGAACTGATAGTCTGATATCTCCGGGTCTTCTGCGTCTATACTGTTCAACTGGATCTGAAGTGGGAATGAGGGTTAATAAAATGGATTAGTGTGGGGTCGGGAGAGGGAAGGGTCTTCTGCGTCTATACTGTTCAGCTGGATCTGAAGTGGAGATGGGGCGGTTAAAAAGGGAGTAGGGTGGGGGTATAGGGGAGGGAGGGGTTTTCTGCGTCTATACTTTTCAGCTGGATCTGAGAATGAGTGTGGGCGTCAGGGGAGGGAGGGGTTAGAAGATTCACTGTTCAACTGGATCTGAGTTGGGCCTGGGGATGGGACAGTTAGGAGGGAGCAGTAAGGCCCACACTGAAACTGAGGGGTTAAAACTGTTAACTCGATAAGAAATTTGGTGAAGACGTGAACAGGGAGGGATAAAGATAAAAGGGTAGGAGAGTCTACAAGAGTTATCAACAAGTCACAGCTGAATTCATGTATTTAGAGTATTCTAATATGAAAATTTCAGCTTGACAGGTAGATTCGATCAAGTAGTAACTCAAACCCGAGCTTATTAAAATAAAGAATCTAACTTTATAGAACCTTCATAAGTCACCAAGCGAACACTTAGATTTAGCTCAGTTTGACGTGTTAAAAGCAGCCTAATAACACAATGTTTAACCGTCCAACAAATCACAAACACTCAAACAGTCTAAGATGAAACCCAGCCTACCTTTGATCCAAATCAAAGCTTATAACACTCCGAAGTGAGATAGTCGATGATAACGTGGTCTAGAAACATACACTCTCTGAATTGAGATCTGAGTCGACTTGAACCCTACCTTTTCAGATGTGGGGGATTAGTCGACTAGAACCCTACCTTCTCAGATGTGAGGTAGTCGACGATCACATCAAACAGTTTCCCGTTCTCCTCCTTGTCGAGATACTGGTCTGAGAAGATGTGGGAGGAGCCCAGAACGCAGACTTTACCCCCGCTTTGTGTCTTGTGGAACGCACACACCGGCCTGTTGATGGGGATCGACGTCGTGCCTGGGATGAAGGAGAATTAGAAACCAATTAGGTAGAGGTGTGCAGTTTATGGTGGGACTTTATCAAGTGATGATCAGTTCTACCATTAGTTAGTTCCACCAGTGACCGATAGAACTAAGCAACTAGTATTTGTAGGTTACCTGTGGAAAGGACAGGGACGGAGGGTTTGACCACGTGCAGAGTAGCTCCGTAGGGGTATACGTACGTTAGACTCTGACCTGAGAGTTGTCATGGTTACCACTCATGATCATTCAAAAATAACTCTTACTGCTTCATTAGACAAGACTAATTTACTGCAACAAAAGGTAATACTTTATCAACAAAATTCTTTACCGAGGGGATTTTCGTTATCAAAGTCCGTGGAACCAGGCACGAATTTGCCACCAGCTTTGTTTATTTCTCTGTTCAGGACTCCGTTAGCTATTAGCACTTCCTGATTTAAGGAGTAGATCAGTTAGCTTTTCCCTTACAATCTTATAGTTGATTGGTACTTGGTAGGCACTGCAGAGAATTTCTGACAAATTTTAACTATGAAAATTATGAATCACCAGCAGAATGATAATGACAATAATTGCAATATTACGGCATCTTCCTGCCCCCCTGCCATTCAAGTGCCGAAGTCACGTGATATAATAGAATACCTTCGGATGGAAGTACTTGTAGTAACTGGTCCTGACAACACTGTCACTGTTTATCATTATCCCGTAGTCTTCCAACAGGAAGTTAATGTTAGTGTTATACTTCCCTTCTCCACCGTCTCCTAGTGACAACACTAGCTGAAAAAGTGACAACATTAGCTAGTGACAACACTAGCTGTTACCATGACAACATCACCTAGTGATTGCACTAGATGTTACCATGACACCATCACCTCTAGTGACAGCCAAAGCTGAATCATGGGTAGCTTTCAGAATTAATGACATAACTCCTTCTGTGTTAAAAGTTAATGCAGCATAATATGGGTTGACTTTAATTGCAATCATGAAGTATTTTGTCAAACGATTGCTATATTTTATAGTCTTGTAACGAAATTTAATTCTTTAATTAAACTTCCCAGTCGCCGTATTAATTGCTCTTTGATTCTTCGGAGTTGACGAGTTGGTGCGATACTGTCAAATGCGCTATTGCTGCTATTTGTCACTTTATCCCATGATTTCATGGTTCAAGGAGCAGGGTATAATAACAAAAGCCCTACCAATACCTATCACCCAACGAATAGTCTATCAGAAAGTACACTTCCACTCACCGATCCCCCGTTCCTCAGGAAGGAGTTGATAGCATCGAACTCTGACTTAGTAAACTTCTCTCTGGGACCTATGAAGATGAGCAGCTGTGCTCCAGACAGAGCGTTCTCTGTGATATCATCCTTCAGGGGCTGCACTTTCCATGAGGATCGGAGTCTGCGGCACATGCTCTTCAAACCTGGATATATGGGTGGGTTACCATGGTACCAAGGTTGCCATGGTAACGAAGTAAAGAGGGAGGATGGGTAATCATGGTAAAGGGGGAGTGGGTTACCATGATAACAGGGGAGGGTTGGTTACCATAGCTCCATAGTAGCAGGGGAGAATCAGTTACTATGGCAAAGGGGATGGACAGTTGAAAACTGTTCGTATTCTTAGTGATTCATTACCTGAGTTCATGTGGAACTGTTCGTTTTTCCGGGAGCTAACTAAAACCGTCTTTCCTCTGTTGCTGTCCATCATGGCTGCTACAAGGCGAGAACTTCAGCAATTTATAAATAGGTTTGATTTCAATTTTCAATTCATGAAAATCACAATTCCCCAATTTAATTAGTAAGTAACAATTTTTATTCGTTTATCTTTTTATTTGAGTATTTGGCAATCATATTTTATTTACTGGATCAATTAATTTAATACTAATTTGATAATTTACATGACGAATTGCCACGCGTATTTTTTTAATTTGGTTCATATGTCAAATTTTGATTATATTCAAATTAGAATTAAAACAGTTACACTCTTCAATAAAATTGAAAAGAAACATAATAAATACAAATGATGGCTGATGAAATTGTCTTATTCAAATCGCAAATTCTCAAAAAATAAAGCAATAACAATGGGCCAAAGTTTTATTGCTCATAAAAAATCATATCACAAAAACACAGCATAATCAATATTTGTATTACTGTAACGTAAGTTGAAAAAACGAACAGTCTTTTTTGAGTTCTTCTTCTCGATTTGATATATTGTGTCACTTAGCAAGATGTCATTAGTCGACGGCGTACAACTGAACGACTTCTTTATGTCAGAAAACTCTGAACGTTCTCCGGAGATTCGAGGCAAGTTGAAAACGTTATTCAAATGCAACGAGAAGTTCTGAAATAGTAAAATCAGGAGCGTTTAAGAAATCATGTGATTATCGTCTTCAGCTAAAAACTTCAGCAGTCATTAAGTCATTACGAAACTCCATTCGATTGAGGCTTGGTCGGTCTCAACTGGTTCCTGTCGAACTTGAGGATCGTGTTGCTTATCCCTGACACCCTTCCTTGGCTGCTCTGCTGGGAGACCGAACCTCCAGGTCGGGTGTTACTCCCGTCAATAGAGGGGCGTTTTGTGAGGTATGAAGCGCAGGTGTTGGATCTCACTGGAGATGGTAGACGCTTAGACGCCTTGGGTGATGGGGCGGGGGGTTTCTGGCGTATTGCCATCAGGTTTTCATAGTGGTCACGGTCCAACTTAGCGACATCTCTCTGGACACTATTCTGGTATTCCAACTTAGCGACATCTCTCTGAACACTATTCTGGTAAATGTGTTCTGAGAATCTCCTGGCTCTGTTGAAATTCTCGTAATCATGAGTCCCCATTCCAGGGGATGATCTAGGCTGCTTCTCAGATAGCAAGTGCTTTAGCGGGTCCCCATTGGAGCTTTCGCTGGAGGAATGAGCTTTGGGTTTTGTAACAGTTGCATAGATCACTTCTGTCTTTGGTACTGAGGCTTTCTCTTCTTGCTTAGTCAGCGAATTCCTCTTTTGGAGTGCAGAAGGTTTTGTAGCGAGCTTCGGCTTCGGCAAAACTTCGGGTTTTGCGCAGGAGGAGCCTTTGAACTTCTGAAAACCAAATGGAGAACTGATTTTAAGATTCTTTATCTGTGAAGGTGAGAGGTTTGAAGTGGCAGATACGGAGGAATGGAATGTATTGACGTTCCTTGTGACTTCACTTTTACTAGGAGAGGCTGGGGAGGGTAGAGTCTTTGAGATGGGAGAGGGTTTTGAAGTTTTAGAAGAGGTTAAAGTGGATGTCTTTGAGGGAAGAGAGGGTTTGGCACTTCCAGGAGATGGTAGAGTGGATGTCTTTGAGAAGGGAGAGGGTTTGGCACTTTGAGGAGAGGAAGGAGGGGGCAGAGTCGATGTCTTCGAGGGAGGAGAGGGTTTGAAAGTTTTGGGAGAGGAAGGAGAAGGTGGTAGAGTGGCTGACTTTGAGAAGGCAGAGGGTTTGGAACTCTTAGATGGAAGAGTGGACGTCTTTGAGATAGGTGGTTTGGTAGTTCCAGGAGAGGGAAGAGTGGATGTTTTTGAGATAGGAGATGGTTTTGCACTTCTCGGAGAGGGAAGAGTGGATGTTTTTGAGATGGTAGAGGGTTTGGAACGCCCAGGAGAGGAAGGAGAAGGCGGTAGAGTGGTTGACTTTGAGAATGGAGGAGGCCTGGAGGGAGGCGCTTTCTTCATGGGGAAATCAGGAAGGACGTAACCATAAGCATCCTCATATATATCCATGCTGAACACTCCATCACTCTTGACATCTGGCTGGGGGGTGGCTGGAGAGGTGCCAGCTGGAGTTGAGTCAGTTGGAGCGGTGCCAGCACCGCATATCTGGATTTCATCATGGAACCCTTCAGCAGAAAATTCCTGCAGACGTCGGTAAAGCTCAACAAGGCGATTACATCTTAGGGTCACCGACTTCTTGTTTAGCTTGAACGAAATGCAGTCTTCAACAGTCAGTTTTACCTGCAATATAAGGAATCAATTTTGAGTTATGTTTAGCTTCGTAAGTCCATTCAGTATATAAGTGAAAAACGACCGGTTGAATTTAAAATCTGCAGTCACTGATCAATTGATCATACAGTAAGAAATAAGAAGTAAGCTCCTCAATGACCTTACCACTAAAGCACTAACCTCGGTTATGTCACTAGAAATAACATTGCCATCCCCCAGATCAGTACTTGCTCTCCTGCTCATTGTACTGTTTAGAGAGGTCTCACTCACAGAGAGTTGTATCACACTCTTATCTTGAACACAGATCATAGCGGGCTTTTCTCCTTGCGCCAGTGTAACAGCAAACTTTCCTGGTGATGTGATATTTCTACACCATTAAGGGATTTCTAGTGAAGCCACTAAAAAGGCATTAAGGCAACTTCACAGAATAGGAGTTGAACAAATGGATTATGCTTTACAGAAATTTCCAAATGGCAGACTGACAGAGCTGGTGTACTTTAGACTAATTTCACACAACAGTTGCAACTTAAATTTGAGGATAATTACCAGTGGGGTTGATGGCACTTTGGAACAGGTTCCTCCAATGGACTACATCCTTCGGATTCATCTCCAGGCCCTCAGTGCTCAGAGTAACGGAGCACCCTTCGTTTGTCTTGATGCTCACTGCAGAAAACACGGTTATGTTCAAATTCAATAGGAGTAATGATCATCCAGGGATGGCAACTAAGGTTAAACAACTCAGCAAGTTCTTTATCAGAAAAGAACCAATACAAGGGATTTGAAGTTTAAATGATGTGATCCTGAATAAATCATAAACTTTCGAAAATCGTGTGATTATCGTCGTTATAGAAATTCAAAAAGGGATATAAAGTATCCTCCTTGAGCAGGATTTCAAAAATCCCCCCGCTACCTACCAATGTGTGTTGGTTGGTTGGAAGCTATCTCAATGTCCACTGAGCTAGGACTCAGGATCATGGAGGAGGAGGGGAGGGTGTCCTTCCGGCTTTGGAAGAAACCCAACTTCATGCATTGCATCATGTAGTTGTGTTCCAATGTCACCCATTGTACTGTGTCCGGCTGTGGGGTGGGGGTATAAGACCATTGGGGGGGAAGGGGGGGGGGGACATTGTCTATATTACCCATTGTACCGTGTCCGGCTGTGGGGGACGGGGTATTAGGAGGGGAGGATCATTTTTAGTAACAGGGTTTATCTTTTTACTAATAGCTTAATAGGGTTTAGTTACTACCCGTTGCTTGCAAGAGAATGGAAGAGAAGTCATTATAATGAAGCGAAAAGAAAAGTTCAATCAAAATAAAACAGTTCTATTTTAAATTAATTACAGTAACTGAATAATAGTCTAGTTAAGTAGTGACTCAGTTCAAAATTTAAAAGTAACGTGCAAATTATACCTCTAAAGTATTGAGACTCTCAGTTGAACTAACAACAAAATCACAGGATTTCAGCACCCTCCAACCCATTCAGGATTCTAAAACGAAGAATATGTTAGTCTTAGGGAGTAAGTTGAAAAACGTTCAAATGATAAGATAAGAAACTTTCAAATAGCAAGTGTTAGAATCGTTTACAGCCAGAATAGAGGTAAGTCTTAAATTGGTTGATTGTAGCCGGAGCTTTAGAAAAAATGAAATGTTATTAAACACTGAAGTATTCTAATATTTCATGAAATATTAAAGTCTTAAATTGTTTAATTGTAGCCGGAGCTTTAGAAAACTGAAATGCTAAACAGTAATTCAAGACTGGAAAGAAGGAAGAAATGAAATCTAGAGGTTATAATACACATGCTACCAAGTTGAGAAAATGGCGCCCAGAAGTTGTATCAGCAGGGTACTCAACGATCGATTTGAGGCATCATTCGCCAAACAATTGAAGAAACAATCGATCAATGATTCGAAATCATGGGTTGAAATTTACAATGAAATATTCTAGAACCTAGATTAGATAATTAAATGGTTATCAAGATTTCGAGTATAGTGGAATTGTAACTTCTTGATGCTAATAATATTGATGACACTGATCTTTACGTTCCATCATTGATATGGTCATGAGCCCTACTACTTTAACAGCACTATGCCATTCGAGATTAGGTTCGTGATTTCTTCATTTCAACAGAACCATAGTTCTCCTTTTTCGGAATAAAAAGCGATGAAATTGACTGGAATAAGTTAATCATAATGATAATTTTTTAACTATTCAAAAGATATACAGTAAGTAAATTACTTGAGTACCTGATATGATTTCGCTTCATCATTTGATCAACGACCACAGCTTTTCACAGTTGGGTGTTTCCATATCATCAACCGTTTCCATATCAACCAGAACCTAAAAGAGTAACAGACAATAGTAGACTTAGAGGGTACGGTTTAAACTAATGTCATTATTCTATTATTGTTCATTTCTGATTGTTTTTAAAATAGTTTCGAAACCTTGTCAAGTATTAACCTTTCATTCCATTAGTACTTATTACTCTTACCTTTCGATGACGATTCCAATCGAGATTCCAACTGCACCACAAACACCATAGCTTCAAACGTTGCGAACATCTCAAGAAATACCAGAGAATTCCATAACTGTAGCTGAGTTGGGAAAACGCGAAATAGAAATAATTTTAAAGATATTTGGAAATAAATAAGAACTGGGAAATCAAGGTACAACACAGATTAATCTCAAGATAATCACTGCAATATTTGATTTTCATGATTTACTAACACATTAATACCTAAGCAATTAACTAAGAGTGAATTCGGGGCTCCAAATCAAAAGAAAGAGAAACTACTTTTTTTCAAATATGTAATAATTATAAAATATCACAAATCACTTCAGCAATATATAACAAGCAGGCTGCTTCCTGACAGGGCGTATAAATAATATGATTATGTGCGCTTATATATTATAAACATGAATGATTTTAATCTATTTACATTTTACAACAAGATTTCGATTTGCGTGACTGGGTTTTTCGATCGCTTTACTTCCCAGAGCCCCCAAAAACTGTTAAATTCTGTTAAACCCCTCTCCAATGCCTTTTCTAAATTTATGAAACAAAAGGGCGATTGGGATTGGGAAAATTACGCTAACCCACCAACCATCTTTAAATTACATAAGTACATAACTGAGTGACTTAGTTAGAAAGAACTTTAGGAAACTTTATAATTCTATCCTCAAAAACGAATTCAAACTTGCAGAAATACCTAAGAAGTAAATATTGCTTGCAATTTATACAAAATTGGCTTTATATTTTCAAATGAGGTACCTAACTAAAATGTCCCCAAAATAACCAATAAAATCTTTAAGCTGAACATCATTACTCTATTACAGACCTCGGCATCGCAAATCAAAGGCCACTCGTCACAAGGTAAGGTAATGTAGGTATTAAAACATCTTAAAACAGTCGTTTCGAACACTGGATATATAACGTAAAATTCACAGAAAATTGACAAGAACTGAAAAAAGAGTTAATAAAAGAGGAACGACGATTAAAACCATGTCACACGTCAGCTGTGTATAAAACAAAATGACCATAAAAATAAATAAATATTATGATATATTATATACACCTATCATCTTACTAAGCTACTCGAAACTTATCAAAAAAACCTCTATATATCTAACTCTGATCATGAAAATAAGGCATATATGACCACCTGATCGGCTGTGGATTAGCGCCGATCGCGAGGTGCTAAAGTGCCGAAAATAAGGGATTGACTTAACAGTATAATATGTTTTTTCTGATAACACACTAACTTTTGACATTTCGATAAGCAATGGGGGCCTCAAATATGATTGTAGCACTGATGATGTTCTGAAAGTACTTTGCTATTTTACAATCAGATCGTGTGTCTCATTAAAGTGTTGTGAAACCTGGCAATTGACAGTGACGAAGTATAAGAAAATAAGGGATAAGAGTCTCTTGTTCGTAACCTTTCGGTAACTACTGATAATATAATGAAGAGCATGGGAACATTAGAACAAATAAACATGCACACATTTCGAAATATTCCAGAATTGAAACATGCTAATTCAGGAACATGATCTGCAACTGATCGGGTATTTGATTTATTATTTGGGGATGCTCCTTCTTCTCTGAGGGGTGGAGGGGCGTCTCTGTGGGGTGGAAGGTCTACTGTTAACGGGGGTTGTGTGTCGACTGAGCTGGATCGGATCTGCCATCATCCCATGTTTGGCAGTAGACGCTAATTCAGGGCTGAATGACACAGAACCATTCCCATGGAAAGCAGAACCTGGCATATTGCCATGGAAAGTACGGTCCGGCATAAACCCATTCTCTGACTGACAATGGCACCAAAACGAGATCTGTCTACAGCAGACATCGACAGTTTTGAGTTTTCTGGTGTACGTGGGGCAGTTCTTGAGGCTTGCCAGTGTTTTTGAGAGGGGTTCCCCAGGGGAGGCGGGTCTGGAGTTAGGGGATGTTCTGTGCCTGCCATCAGATCTCCCAGCAGGTGACCAGGCTAGAGGGTGCTGCAGTGAACGCTCAGGAGAAGACTTCTTATTCTGGGATGATTTCTCTGCTTTCCACTTAGCATACTCCTCCTCAGCATCTTGCTTCCTGTACTCCTCTAGTAGTTCTAATTCCTCTTCAGCTTCCTTAGCAGCCCTCTCCGCATCCCTCTTCTGTTTCTCCAGTTCCTCGTGTCTCTCAATCCACTTCTCAAATCCCCGCTGTCCTTCTCTCTTCTTTTCAGCTTCCAGTCTTATCTTCTCCTCATCCTCATCCTTCTTCTTCCTTCGTTCGGCTCGTTTTGTCTCCTTGATAGAGTCTTCTTTATGAGATTTCCAGTTGTTGAATGCCTTTTCGTTATCTTTGAGTTTCTCGATTTCCTCTCGTTCTTTTTCTTTTTTCCTTGCCTTCATTTCTTCCGATTTTTTGATCTTTTGCTCTAGAATGGTTTTCTTCTTGTTTTCCCACTGCTCGAAGTTCTTCTTCTGAAGGCTGACCTTGTTTACCTCCTCTTCTCTTTCCCTTTGTTTCCTCTCTTTCTCTGCTTTCCTTGCTTCTTCCACACGTTCCTTTTTCTCCTTATCTTTCTGTGAAACCCATTCTTCCATCTTCTTAGCGTCGCTAGGTGTACCTTTCACGGCCTTTGGATCAATCCAACTGCTTATCTTGGGGGCACTCTTCGTAGCTTTATAAGTTCCTTTCTTCACAACTGGAATATTATATGATTCATCCCCCTTACTGATCACCCTCGTTTTGTTCATCTCGGACATCAGGTCTCCCTTCTTGAAGGTCTGAGCGAGTCTGCAAGGCTTTGTCTTGTTGAGAGAAGAACTGTCAGATGAAGAGGAGGAGGTTGTTGAGGAGGATTTGGAGGATACTGACAAGTGTTCCGAGGACTCGGACACGGACTTGTTGTCATGCTCGTCAAGGGAGTCAGGTGCTATTTCAGAGTCGTTTCCTGATCCACTCCGAGCACGACGAGAGTCGTTAATCTCCTGAAAATGTATGAAAACTTTGAAAAAGTTAAGGTCACCAAGACAGGAGATAGGTCACAAAACCTATCATTTTCAATTAAATAGTAAAATGAATAATTAATGATAGCTAAAGTAACAACAGTACCAGATTACCATGGTTACCAGGTTACCAGAGTACCAGGTTACCATGTAGTTGCCAGGTTACCAGGGTTACCAGGTTACCAGGGTTGCCATATACCTCTGCTATCTCCTCTTCATCTGAGTTTGCTCCTCTTTCGAAGGAGTAATCCCCATTCTCCGGTACTTCTTCTGAAATGGTTTCAAGACCTAAACGGGGTTAGTCGGGGCAAACTGATAAATCATACTAAGTTATTGCACTCATTCATCTCGATTGATTTATTACTCAAATTTACTTAAATTTCACACTGAATATCGTAAGAAAGACGCCAATAACCTAATGAAGTAATGACATGTAGCAATCTCAATGGCAAGTACTTACTACTTACCTGATATGGTGTGTTTTTCTATCGCAACAGAGATCGAGTTCTGCACGATAGCTCTAGCTGCTCCTTCATGATCAACTGATTTCTTTTCCATAGACCATGCTGCCAGAAGTATTGCCCATAATTAGCGATTTAAATAAAATTTATAAGAATTATGAAAAATGTTACTCAGAATTTGAATTAGTTGTGTCAAGGAAAATTATTATAATCGGAAAAGATGAGTGGTTAGCTTCATTATTGACTTGAAAATAAATTTTATTCAATTGTTGATTAAAAATCAGAAAAGTAAGCAACGGTATAATATATATGCAAAGCAATAGTTCAAAATAAGAATAAATATTAAATTGACACACAATTTATGTCATGAAATTCAAATATAATCTACCAAATTTAACAATTGAAATTTATCTTTGTCTTTGATAAAAATGAGGCGTCATCACTCACACAGGCCGACAAATTTATAAGTCAGATTGAACAATAGAATTAGAAACGTCTTAAACTCGCCTCAACCACTCGATCATCAGAATGGCTAGACTGAGTCTAATCTTAAAATTATCAGAGCATCAAATAATATCATTATTTTCCGAAATCAACGCGAACATTGTTTTAAGTAGAACCAGTTAAAATAAATCCAAATGTATTGCAAATAATAAGTTTTAAATTCTAATAAAAAGGTCACATATTATATGTTTAAAAAGTAATAAGGTAATAGAAACCCGTGTCACAAATAAAAGCAACCTATCCCACACACACATCAGACCAGTTTGATCTTCCCCTGATTGAGTAAAGGTCCAATAGGGTTGTATTTTGACATGTGTATTTCGTTTCTTGAAAGGTCCACAGGCAGCTCACGGGGATCCACTTGTACCTGATTTGACAAAATAAGTTAGGAAAACAATTAACCAATTAATGAGGACTTGTATCGAGAGATCGAGGCACAAGTCAAGACTTGTATCGAGCCACGGTTCACCATTCGTTTTCTCAGACAGGCAAAGTAGGGGTAGGAATTGAGGATTGAATTTGTGAAAATTTGAAAATACATAAAATTGGATTGGATAAAATCTCATCATGATTTCCCTCACGTCATTGACGTCCTCCTTGACTTTGAAGAAGATGAAAGTGTTTAGGTTAGGAACAGTCATACTCTTCTGTTTGTCCAGTTTCTGGAATGCGGGGGGCATGTGTTTCAGGGCAACGTCCCTGAAGTGATCTTGCGTGTTCCTGCAGGTTGAAACACATTACATTAAAGTATTGTTTTATTGGGAATGGAGGTTTGAAAACCAGAAATTAGACAGCTAGAGGTCCGGAGATGCGCACGAAACATGGACAAGGCCACACACACCAGTTCCGTTATCATGATAACAGTGGTGGTATTTGTTTCCCCTTTGGATATACACAAACGCAATCCTAACCTGTGGTTCTCCCTAGCAACCCTAACCTGTGGTACTCCCTAGCAACCCTAACCTGTGGTACTCCCTAGCAACCCTAACCTGTTGTTCTCCCTAGCAACACTTACCTGTGGTACTCCCTGGCAACCCTAACCTGTGGTACTCCCTGGCAACCCTAACCTGTGGTACTCCCTAGCAACCCTAACCTGTTGTTCTCCCTAGCAACACTTACCTGTGGTACTCCCTGGCAACCCTAACCTGTGGTACTCCCTAGCAACCCTAACCTGTGGTTCTCCCTAGCAACCCTAACCTGTGGTACTCCCTAGCAACCCTAACCTGTGGTACTCCCTGGCAACACTTACCTGTGGTACTCCCTAGCAACCCTAACCTGTGGTACTCCCTGGCAACCCTAACCTGTGGTACTCCCTGGCAACCCTAACCTGTGGTACTCCCTAGCAACCCTAACCTGTGGTACTCCCTAACAACCCTAACCTGTGGTACTCCCTGGCAACCCTAACCTGTGGTACTCCCTAGCAGCGCTCACCTGTGGTACTCCCTAGCAACCCTAACCTGTGGTACTCCCTAGCAACCCTAACCTGTGGTACTCCCTAGCAACCCTAACCTGCGGTACTCCCTAGCAACCATAACCTGTGGTACTCCCTAGCAACCCTAACCTGTGGTACTCCCTAGCAACCCTAACCTGTGGTACTCCCTAGCAACCCTAACCTGTGGTACTCCCTAGCAACCCTAACCTGTTGTTCTCCCTAGCAGCGCTCACCTGTGGTACTCCCTAGCAACCCTAACCTGTGGTACTCCCTAGCAACCCTAACCTGTGGTACTCCCTAGCAACCCTAACCTGTGGTACTCCCTAACAACCCTAATCTGTGGTACTCCCTAGCAACCCTAACCTGTGGTACTCCCTGGCAACACTTACCTGTGGTACTCCCTGGCAACACTTACCTGTGGTACTCCCTAGCAACCCTAACCTATGGTACTCCCTAGCAACCCCGACCTGTGGTACTCCATAGCAACCCCGACCTGTAGACTTGTAAGTTTAGTAGGAGGACAATTATAGACAAAGAAGTCCATTTTTAGGCCAAAAACTGGGTTTTTAAGATGCTGTAAGTCGTGAAAATGGCCCAAAATCAAAATTCTGAAAGCAGCATTTTCTTAGTTGGATCAAACTGTACTGGCCTGCAAAATTTCATGAGTTAACTAGTAAGTTTAGTAGGACGACCCCCCCACCGAGATACTGATCAAAATTCAGAAAATACTCTGACACAATTGGACTTGGGGAAAATTCTGTGTATAAATGCATCATTATTTGGTTCTAGTACACTCTCTTGAAGGCAGTCACATGGGAAAAAGCAGTTTTGAGCCTTATTTTTGGTCCTTGTGGACAATTATAGACAAAGAAGTCCATTTTTAGGCCAAAAATTGGGTTTTTAAGAGGCTGTAAATCGTGAAAATGGCCGAAAATCAAAATTCTGAAAGCAGCATTTTCTTAGTTGGATCAAACTGTACTGGCCTGCAAAATTTCATGAGTTAACTAGTAAGTTTACTAGGAGGACCCCCCCGAGATACTGATCAAAATTCAGAAAATACTCTGACACAATTGGACTTGGGGAAAACTCTGTGTATAAATGCATCATTATTTGGTTCTAGTACACTCTCTGGAAGGCAGTCACATGGGAAAAAGCAGTTTTGAGCCTTATTTCTGGTCCTTGTGGACAATTATAGACAAAGAAGTCCATTTTTAGGCCAAAAATTGGGGTTTTTAAGAGGCTGTAAGTCGTGAAAATGGCCGAAAATCAAAATTCTGAAAGCAGCATTTTCTTAGTTGGATCAAACTGTACTGGCCTGCAAAATTTCATGAGTTAACTAGTAAGTTTATTAGGAGGACCCCCCGAGATACTGATCAAAATTCAGAAAATACTCTGACACAATTGGACTTGGGGAAAACTCTGTGTATGAATGCATCATTATTTGGTTCTAGTACACTCTCTTGAAGGCAGTCACATGGGAAAAAGCAGTTTTGAGCCTTATTTCTGGTCCTTGTGGACAATTATAGACAAGGAAGTCCATTTTAGGCCAAAATTGGGGTTTTAAGAGGCTGTAAATCGTGAAAATGGTTCGAAATTCAAATTTTGAAAGCAGCATTTCTTAGTTAGATCAAACTGTACTGGCCTGCAAAATTTCATGAGTTAACTAGTAAGTTTAGTAGAGGACTCCCCCACGAGATACTGATCAAAATTCAGAAAATACTGACACAATTGACTTGGGAAAACTCTGTGTATAAATGCATCATTATTTGTTCTAGTACACCTCTGGAAAGTCACATGGAAAAGATTTTATTTCTGGTCCTTGTGACAATTATAGACAAGAAGTCCATTTAAAAAATTATTTTAGAGAAGTCGAAATGGCTGAAATTCAAAATTTGAAAGCAGCTTTGTTAGATCAAACTGTACTGCCTGCAAAATTTCATGAGTTAATCTAGTAAGTTTAGTAGAGGACCCCCCACGATGATATTGATCAAAATTCAGAAAATACTATTAACAATTGACTTGGGAAAACTCTGTATGAATGCATCATTATTTGTTCTAGTACACTCTGGAAGGCAGTCACATGGAAAAAGTAGTTTTGAGCCTTATTTTATCCTTGTGGACATTATAGACAAAAAGTCCATTTTAGGCCAAAACTGGGTTTTAAGAGGCTGTAAGTCGTGAAATGGCCGAAATTCAAAATCTTGAGAAAGCAGTTTTTTAGTTGGATCAAACTGTACTGGCCTGCAAAATTTCATGAGTTAACTAGTAAGTTTAGTAACAGAGACCTCCACGAGATACTGATCAAAATTCAGAAAATGACACAATTGACTTGGGAAAACTCTGTGTATAAATGCATTATTTGGTTCTAGTACACTCTCTGGAAGGCAGTCACATGGGAAAAAGCAGTTTTCAGCCTTATTTTTGGTCCTTGTGGACAATCATAGTCAAAAAAAGTCCATTTGAGGCCAAAAATGGGGTTTTTAAGAGGCTGTAAATCGTGAAAATGGCCGAAATTCAAAATTCTGAAAGCAGCATTTTCTTAGTTGGATCAAACTGTACTGGCCTGCAAAATTTCATGAGTTAACTAGTAAGTTTAGTAGGAGGACCCCCCCCGAGATACTGATCAAAATTCAGAAAATACTCTGACACAATTGGACTTGGGGAAAACTCTGTGTATGAATGCATCATTATTTGGTTCTAGTACACTCTCTGGAAGGCAGTCACATGGGAAAAAGCAGTTTTGAGCCTTATTTCTGGTCCTTGTGGACAATTATAGACAAAGAAGTCCATTTTTAGGCCAAAAATTGGGTTTTAAGAGGCTGTAAATCGTGAAAATGGCCGAAATTCAAAATTCTGAAAGCAGCATTTTCTTAGTTGGATCAAACTGTACTGGCCTGCAAAATTTCATGAGTTAACTAGTAAGTTTAGTAGGAGGACCCCCCCCGAGATACTGATCAAAATTCAGAAAATACTTTGACACAATTGGACTTGGGGAAAATTCTGTGTATAAATGCATCATTATTTGGTTCTAGTACACTCTCTGGAAGGCAGTCACATGGGAAAAAGCAGTTTTGAGCCTTATTTCTGGTCCTTGTGGACAATTATAGACAAAGAAGTCCATTTTTAGGCCAAAAACTGGGTTTTTAAGAGGCTGTAAGTCGTGAAAATGGCCGAAAATCAAAATTCTGAAAGCAGCATTTTCTTAGTTGGATCAAACTGTACTGGCCTGCAAAATTTCATGAGTTAACTAGTAAGTTTATTAACAGGAGGACCCCCCGAGATACTGATCAAAATTCAGAAAATACTCTGACACAATTGGACTTGGGGAAAACTCTGTGTATAAATGCATCATTATTTGGTTCTAGTACACTCTCTGGAAGGCAGTCACATGGGAAAAAGCAGTTTTGAGCCTTATTTCTGGTCCTTGTGGACAATTATAGACAAAGAAGTCCATTTTTAGGCCAAAAATTGGGTTTTTAAGAGGCTGTAAATCGTGAAAATGGTCGAAATTCAAAATTCTGAAAGCAGCATTTTCTTAGTTAAGTTAACAGACAGAAAATGGCTGATTTCGGGATTCTGAAGTATGGTATGTATTTCTTAGGTCGTCCATGGATGGCGTGCAAATTTGCAGCTCAATCGGCCAAAGCTTTTCGATTTCGAATCTCGGGTGCCTCAGAAATGAAGACACGCATGGATCACTGTTTTGAGAGGTAAAAATAGGGTTTTTTTGGATCTTACAGGAAAACAAAGGAAAACTGGTGAATTTCATTGGTTCAGTGGTTTCAGGCGAATAATTTATGACCAGATACACTTCTATTTGACCACCCATGAAACATCTACGCCCAATAAGGGGCGGAAAAAGGCAGTTTTTAAGGGATTGTTCACAATATATTACGTAATCAATTTTTGGCCAATTTCAACCCCCTCCCCCTCGTAATCAAGTTTAGAGTAGTTGTATTTGTTACAATAACATGTAACGTAATCATTCGGAAACCCCCTCCCCCCTCTAGGTGATTACGTAATAATGTGAACGATCCCTAAGCCCAAAAACGCGATTTTAACCCCCATAACAGACAGAAAATGGCTGATTTCGGGATTCTGAATATGGTATGTCTTTCTTAATCTTAGGTCGTCCATGGATGGCTTGTCAGACGCGCGCGCTTCGCGCGCACGCCCGCCGAAGGCGTAGGGGTCAGACAATGGATGGCGTGCAAATTTTCAGCTCAATCGGCAAAAGCTTTTCGATTTCGGATCTTTGGTGCCTCAGAAATGAAGACACGCTATGGATCACTGTTTTGTGAGGTAAAAATAGGGTTTTTTGATTTTACAGGAAAACAAAGGAAAACTGGCGAATATCATTGGTTCAGTGGTATCAGGCGAATAATTTATGACCAGATACACTTCTATTTGACCATCCATGAGACCTCTACGCCCAATAAGGGGCGAAAGAAGGCAGTTTTTAAGCCGAAAAACGCGATTTTAACCCCTCATATTACATTAACAGACAAAAATGGCTGATTTCGGGATTCTGAAGTATGGTATGTCTTTCTTAGGTCGTCCATGGATGGCGTGCAAATTTTCAGCTCAATCAGCCAAAGCTTATCGATTTCGAATCTTGGGGGCCTCAGAAATGAAGACCGGCATGGATGATTTTACAGGAAAACAAAGGAAAACTGGCAAATATCATTGGTTTCACTTTCAGGTGCATAATTTATGACCAGATACACTTCTATTTGACCACCCATGAGACATCTACGCCCAATAAGGGGCGAAAAAAGGCAGAAAGAATAAGAAATGAACATCAAATCACAATAAGACAAGTTATCAATGACATGAAAGTTGAACTATAAATATAAATTAGTGAATGTCAGTACAATGTAACCGACTAATAACCGAAGTGATATATAGCTGTTCCTAAGCCCGCATTCAAAATTTTCACCCATGATGATTCAAGGCGGCGGTTCTGTTGTGATGCACACAATATTAATACTTTTGTCCTAATTTCAAAACTAAGCTACGCTATTTATAATTTGAAAAGTGGTTGAAGTGAAGAATAATCAATGTACATTGTACCTCCATGACCTCAAACCAGTATTAAGTTAATGTTTAGATTTAAGATACTGCAAACCAGTCTAATCCATGAAATTGGACCTTTATCTGTGAAATGTAGAAAAAAGCGTCCTGCGTAAGGGTCCAGTAAATAAATAACCCTGATAAAAAACAAAGAGCATCAAATACCATCTATATAAGTTAAGATAAAATAACCCCCTCGCGGAGGCAACTATTTGAAGCAGGCAACTATTTGAAGCAGGCAACTATTTGAGGCAGCTAGTTGTAAGTCACCATCTCGGGAGGCAGGTGCCCCTTCTCCCCGAAGCCTTTGAGCGACACATTCCCGCTGGGTCGTATGGCCAGGTGGGTGATGGAGCCGTTGGCAGCCCCGTAGCGCAGCCAGCCCGCAGGGTCGTTCTGCAGGGCCCGGCACACGAAGTAGCGGATCACGTTGCCGTGACACACGAGCACCTCGTGACTGTCCTCCGCCTGCTCCGGGTGCGCTCGGTGGATGAAACTGAGGGGGAGCAGGGGGAATTATCACAGGGGGGAATGGGGAATTATCATAGGGGAAAAGGTGGGAATGATGGGGAACAGTGGCCAGTGGGAATAGGGAGAGAAAGAGTGAGAGGCAGTACAGAACTTGAAATATAGGGGTGGTATAACTTTAAAATGGGAAAGCGACTTACTGTCTGAAAGCAGCTTCTATCCTGGCTCCGTCCCTATGAAACATCCAAGGTTCAGGGTTCCAGGATTCAGCCTCAGGCTCAGGTGGGATTGGGGCACCCTCCCGAGCTAGCTCTGAGTAATCCACAGGGACATCTGCAAAAGAGACGATTTATAAAAAGGGATGCATGATACGGGTATTCAAGACAAAATGAAAAAAGATAGTAATAGATAACACATTTACAATTTACACAATATACAGTCATACAAATGAAGAAATGAAACGGTGGCAACTCGATAAAATGCCAATACATAAGTACATAGTTTGGGTAAACTGTTATTGTTGGGAAAAACGAAAAAAAACCCGACATACTTGGGGCAGATAGTTGGGGCTGCAAGCACAAGAATTCCAGTTTCGAAAAGGTCAGAAGATATATAAATTGCTGAAAAATTTCTAAAAAGGTACGTTGATTCTTGGTACCTTCCTTGAGGTGTTTGAGGATGATGTGGCCGGTTTCCATGGCCCTGACGTAGGTGCTGATGTATACGTGGGAGACACTGTCTCCCAGGAGGTCGTGTAGTCGCTGTCCTGTCTTCTCAGCCTGTTCTCGTCCCAAGGCTAGAGGGAGATACGTTTCAGAACAGGAATCAAGATTAAGATATCATACCTCAAGCGTTTCATTCTAGAGTATTAGTTCGACTTGAATTTTCCTTGTTTATGGTTGAATGTGCTGGACATTTTCCAAGATTTACACCAATTCGCACCCGTGCGATTGATAACACATGAGTATTAAAAGTAGATGAAAAGTAGCGTACGGGTGAGGACTCTCTTCTCTGCCTCGGTTTCCTCTATCTCATACTGTCCGTGTCTTATCAAGTAGATGTTACGTACAGCCTTTGGGATCCTTGCTTCTTTCTCCTGAAAACATGATTCATGTTAGGGTCAGATTATCTAGGATAACGATAGTTACCAATAACTGTGAATAATTTCGGAGTTACCTTAGTACAGAATATTTATACGTCACGAATTTTATACGGATATTATTTATACGACATTAAATTTATACGATTTTGTCGGTCACCAAGAAAATAGAAATTCGGTTTGATGAATTCAGTTAAAAATTTGGAGAAAAGAGAACGGGTCCACTGATCAGTAAGCCATCACTATCCCTTATGTTTTGAGTATCGAGTATTCTTTTCACTGCGTTAGCGATACCAGCTGCAGACCATCCATGTAAAATATTTCGCTTTCCTTCTGGTGTATTAAAGTAAGTGAAAGCCTTTGATATAGTCTTTGCATGCGGAGTTCGAAGGACAGCTTTTCCTGTATTTACTTTGATGTCATCTATTCGTGGAGAAATGTTAAGCAATAGACCAGTAATCTCAGCATTAATAGACTCAGCACTAGCATCCTGTTCAATAGGTTTCAATGTACGGTTGACAGTCAGATCAAGTGGCGACAAGAATGGAAAATTTGTACGACACATAATTTATACTTCATAAATTTTATACGACATGAAATTTATACGAAGAAATCAAAATTCGTATAAATATTGTGATGTATAAATATTCTGTACTGAGTTATGTTCCCTTCATGATTTATCACACATCTCTTCATGATTCACCACATAATGGATCCAAGGACGATTTAATCGTAGTTTCACGAGAATTAACTTTTAATAACAGAATAAGTTATTAATACAGCCGATTTTTGCAAAAATCGGGATGGACCTGGAACTGTTTTATAACAATTCATTTTTGGTTTCAGGGGCTAGTATAGGGTCTCAGGAAACCACAACAGAAAGTTTAAGATCCTAGCTAATGGGGGCGATGGTTTTTTGGGCCACGCCCTTTTTACGGGTGACGCGTAAGCCCTAAAAATTAAAAATCTTTATTTTTTGTCCGATTTTGTTGAGTTTGGTGTCTAAATAGGGGTATTTTGATACGAGAAAACGATGGAAATGATATTATTTACTTTAGGGCATGATTTCACGTCCTAAAATTCAAAAAAATTTGATTTTATGTTGTTTTTGGCCTCCCGGTAGCCCAGCCAAAGTCAGTATTCAATATCCGAGCAGAGAGAGTTTCTCAACGGTTTTGATAGATCTTAGGGTTCTTTATCGGAAAAATTTGCTGCCCTCCCGTGAATCGACGTCCTTATGGGTGCTGGTGCCACGCCCATTTTTCTGCTGAGACGCGTAAGGGTGTAATCCCATAACTTGGCTCAGGAAGGTCGTACAGACTCCGTGTTGGGCTCAAACGAATCGCAATGGCCATGTTTATATACGACTTGTTGATAAACATACGCCCTAAAATGCTCACAAACCAAGTTATGGACGAAAAACTGATTTTGAGCCCAAGCGCAAGCCAAAATTTGGCTCTTTTTCATAATTTGTGCCAGGAATGTCTAAATCTAAATCTTGGCTGTATAATCACATTCGTCGCAATAGCAATGTCCTCATTTATATAAAAAACGCAATTATCATGTTTACATTTATCATGAGAATAAAAATACAAAAACTGGGTAACAGACCAAAAGCTGGATTTTGATCACATAAATTGCAATGCAATACCTATCATGGGTTCATTCAGCCTCGGAAATCTGTATGCTATCAAGTTATTAAAGGTTAACATTGATCAATTACTTTACAATTGAGTTGCTGAAAGAGCCCTGACAGGACTCTAAATATTCCAATGAAGAGATCTTTGGCATATGTGGCTTCTTCAAGCCGAACAATCTGCCAAGTTACCAACTAACCAATGTCAGTACACTTCCATGACCGGGGAGCAGCGAGCTTTTGTTGATCGGGTATTCGAGCTGATGAATCCCCCTCAACATGAGTTGGCTGATCTCAGTGTCAATGGGAGATTCCTATACCTGGAAGCCCCTGCTGGCGCAGGCAAGTCCTACACCATGAACACCATCATAGATCTGTGTCAGGCTGAAGGAATTGGCTACGCTGCAACGGCTATGACAGGTATGGCTTCACTGCTCATCTCCGATGGTAGAACTGCACATTCTACTTTTGAAATTCCTATCCCCTGTACGAGTCCGAACAAGTGCGACGTCGCACCTGACTCCCCCTGGGGCGAAAGGCCGAATGCTCTGGGCGTGTGAATTTCTGGCATTGATGAAGGATCAATGATAACCATATTTCACACAGATGCCATTGATAGGATGCACAGGGATATTAATGGGAACAGACAGACACCTTTCGAAGCCAAAGTGCTCGTGATTATGGGTCAGTTTGATCAGACTCTATGTTGTCCCAGGGGTGACGGAGGGCGAGGTGCAGAGAACGTGCCTATTCAGTCATCCCGAGTAATGGCCTCTGGTCCGTCGGTATACGTTCATACGTAACATGCGTGCTGATGTCGTAAGTTGGAATAACTGGCTAAGTCAGGTCTCTCAGGGTACTACACCTCAACGCTCTTCTGACCCCCTCCCCGGGCAGATTGATATCCCTGAGGAATGCCGTTCAATTCATCTAGATACAGGGGATATAATTGGGGAAGTGTTAGGCAATTTTGAGGAGGATGACAAACGTGGTATTCTTGCACCACACTGACAATATGAATGAACGGATACTTAGGTTGTACACGGCTTACAATAAGGTTAATTGGGATGGCTACAACCACCTGTAACACCAGAGCAAATGGCCCAAGTGAAATTTGGAAGTCTTCCTTCTCACAAATTTAACGTTATGGTCGGTGGCATAGTGATGTTGATTAGGAAGTAGGAACCTGGACAGTAGGCGAGGCCTCACAAACGGTGTTCATCTTAGGGTTGTTGAGCTTGGCGAGCATGTAATTAAGGTTAGAACTTAGGCAGGGGATCACCGGAATGAAGAGGCCTTCATCCCCAAAGTTACTCTGGATGCCACCCCAGATCAGGCTCAGAGGCTTGGCTTCAACACGAGCTGGACGAAGTTAAGCTTGCCTGGGCTATGACAATCAACAAATCAAACTCTCGAGCGTGTTGGCCTAATGCTAACAGAGCCTGTTTTTAGCAAGGCCTGTTCTATGTTGCTTTCAGCAGAACCCGAGGTTATGATCGCTTCGTGGTTGCCATTGAGCCATTCACAATGGTAAAGTTAATGATCAATTTTAACATTTATTAACATAATGTGGATTTTGGATGCTGAATGGTCCCAATATTGGATTGCAATTTATGTAACCAAAATCTTGTTTTTGCTTGATTTGTGTGCATTTTAGCGCAAATATTATTTTCAAGATAGATGTAAACATGATAATTAAAAATCTTTTGAACTATTAAGTAATTACTTTAGACATTCCTTGCACAAGTTGTGAGAAAGAGCCAAATTTTGGCTTGCCCATGGGCTCAAAATCAGTTTTTCGTTCATAACTTGGTTCGTGAGCATTTTAGGGCATATGTTTATTGACAAGTCGTATATAAACATGGCCATTGCGATTCGTTTGAGCCCAAGACGGAGTCTGTACGACCTTCCTGAGCCAAGTTATGGGTTTACACCCATACGCGTCTCAGCAGAAGATGGGCGTGGCCCCAGCACCCATAAGGACGTCGATTCACGGGAGGGCAGCAAATTTTTCCGATAAAGGACCCTAAGATCTATCAAACCGTTGAGAAACTCTCTGCTCGGATATTGAATACTGACTTTGGCTGGGCTACCGGAGTGGCCAAAAACAACATAAAATCAAATTTTTGAATTTTAGGACGTGAAATCATGAATAAAAAGTAAATAATATCATTTCCATCGTTTTTCCTGCATCAAAATACCCCTATTTAGACACCAAACTCAACAAAAATCGGACAAAAATAAAGATTTCAATTTTAGGGCTTACGCATCACCTGTAAAAGGGCGTGGCCCAAAAAACCATCGCCCCCATTAGCTAGGATCTTAAACTTTCTGTTATGGTTTCCTGAGACCCTATACTAGCCCCTGATACCGAAAATGAATTGTTATAAAACAGTTCCAGGTCATTTCAAAAATCGGCTGTATTATATACAGTGTACACTAAAACATATCATGTCTCAAATGGTATATGTTTAATATATCAGTAGGCTGCTTAACCAGAGGGTATAATTCAATCATGCATTCGATAAAATAGACTTTCAAAGCCAAGGAAGTGTATTATAGGAGAGTATTGGGTTTTCTCTGCGATTCAAAACCTGATAAAATTGTAAATCAACTTATGAGAAATCGTCTTTCTTGGAAGGAGTTACCGTTTTCAGATAAGACCGGTTTAACAGGTAATTCGATTGCGAATATGTGTAATTTTGTCAGGAAGATTACGATGGTTTCTGTACGATAATGCCTAAAAATAAAAAAGAGCCTTTACATACGAAATTTTCATAAGCACAGCAGGAATAATAACAAGAAAATCAGGTTATTTACTCTTTGAAGCATGGTGCCTGACTTTTAATAAAGAGCCGCTGCATACGTTTTGAGGGGAGACAAGGATCGAGTGGTTTCGCTCTATCATTGGATCCAGCGATTTTGGAAAATTTCATCTTTTATCTCAGTATAACCGGCGGAATTTGATGGATAGTCTCACTAAGGTCTTAAAAAATGGCCTGCAAATTTCCATCTTAATCCGACAAACTTTAAAATTCCAGGATTCTGGATGCCTTGAGAAATAGACATCTGAAAAACCTACGTTTTGAGGGGAGACAAGGATGAAGATTCTATGCTCTTACCCCTGATTACCTCATCAGTGAGATTACTCAGTGTGGTCATGTCAGGCTTCATCATGTCCCAATTGTCATCCCACAGTCTGAAATATAGAATAAAGTTTATTATAAACGTCACAAGATGACATAGCTGTTGGAAATGTTGTCAATTGTGAGCTTCTAAAACCTGATATGGTGGTTCTATGAACTTGAATGCTATAAGTATATATTATGTTAAATTGAACTGAGCAAATGCGATTTGGAACATAATGTCATACCCCACTGTCATAATATTGATTCGAATTTTTTCGCGCCGACTGACCAAAGTTTGAGTTTGACCAATGAGTGCCCCGGTTTTCTGTGATACTGTGCGCTGATTGGTCAATGGCAAGGTTGTTAAATACGTATTTTTTTTAAATACGGCAAAAAGTACAATACGTATTTTTTGGCAGAAACTTCCGTATTTTTTGTTCTTCATCTTTGAAATCTTGCTTAAACTTCGAATTAACTGTATTGCCATGTTTTGGTCGCGCGCGCACTCTTAATGTTTACGATACAATCGTTTCATTATATTTGGAAGCGCATGCGCGCGTACTTTTTCCCGTATTTAACAACCCCTATTCAGAATCCGTGTTGTAATTTTTAAGTCACGTATTGTGAGAAAAATACGCGTATTTTTCTACAGAGGCCAATACGTCGTACTTTTTGGCGATTTTTTCACGTATTTAACATCCTGGGTCAATGGTCAGGCTATCAAGTGCGCTGATTGGCCAGGCTATCAAGTGCTGTGAACAACACACTACGGGTAAACTCCTTGGATAATACTCACGCAGTGGGGAAGATTCTGGCAGGGTGGTTGGTTTGGTTTTCCTTGGCGAGAGCATGGTACTGTGTGAACAGCACCGTCCCGAACAATGAGGATGAAACTGCGAGGGCCTTCAGAAACATCCTATAACAATGTGGAAGGTTAATAAGCTAGCGATAATTTGATTAATCTAAATATCAATAATTTCAATAATCTTAAATGCAAGAGTGTATTAATTGAAGCAATGCACATTGTTTTCAATCATGACAATAAAATGAATCAAAATTGAATCAAATTGAAGTTATAAAGTTGGCTATAGGTTACTCGTGAGGGTGTGAAGAGAGTTGGTTTCTATGAAAGGTTGCAGTAAAGATGTTTTAGTCAGAGCTTTTTCGGATGATGAAGATTCTCAAGATAAACTGGTTAAAATTAGCAGAAGAACATTGGGTCCCTAAACTACAGGCTCAAAAAGGCAGCAAGAGAAAACGAGCAACAATGAAATACAGCTGCACCAACTATACCTGATAATGGTCGATCACAGAGACTGTTATTATTAAATCGTGTCAAATTCCTGAGCACACTGACACCAATCAGTATAGGAAAAGGACACAGAGCTTTTAAAATAATGGTCCGGTAATGGCAAAGTAAGTATAGACTAGGGACACTCTCATGACCTAATAATGGGCAATTATCAATATTTCATACAAATCACAGAGGACCTTGCAGATAATCTGACAAAGTGGTTACGTGGTGTGTGGGAATCGGTTATTAAATATTAAACTATCATGAGCTAAAATATGCAAGGGTACACATATAATTGTCAGTGTGACTCTGGCCATCATTAGTATCATTTGGCAGCTTTGAGAACTTTTCTAAGGCTTGATTTAAAGAGGAAATTCCAGAGGTTTCGTGAGGGAACGAGGTATAATGGGAGGATATTACCAAATTATAAGGTGAATGTATGTGGACTTTTGAATAAGATTAGACTGGGCAAGTGGACAGAGATCGAAAACAGTGAAAATGGATGTCAGTTTGAGCAAAGAACCGTCAGATGAAGCAATGAATTTCAAGCACGTCCGATGAAGCAATGAACTTCAGCAGTTATTGGGCATGTCAGATGAAGCAATGGTCAATGGTCGGGCATTTCGGATAACGATAAGACATTTCAACTGTTCAAATAGGGAGATTTATAAATATAAAAGCTTATACCTTAGTACAGAATATTTATACGTCACGAATTTTATACGGATATAATTTATACGACATTAAATTTATACGATTTTGTCAGTCACCAAGAAAATAGAAATTCGGTTTGATGAATTCAGTTAAAAATTTGGAGAAAAGAGCCATCAGTATCCCTTATGTTTTGAGTATCAAGTATTCTTTTCACTGCGTTAGCGATACCAGCTGCAGACCATCCATGTAAAATATTTCACTTTCCTTCTGGTGTATTAAAGTAAGTGAAAGCCTTTGATATTGTCTTTGCATGCAGAGTTCGAAGGACATCTTTTCCTGTATTTACTTTGATGTCATCTATTCGTGGAGAAATGTTTAGCAATAGACCAGTTATCTCAGCACTAATAGACTCAGCACTAGCATCCTGTTCAATAGGTTTCAATGTACGGTTGACAGTCAGATCAAGTGGCGACAAGAATGGAAAATTTGTACGACACATAATTTATACTTCATAAATTTTATACGACATGAAATTTATACGAAGAAATCAAAATTCGTATAAATATTGTGATGTATAAATATTCTGTACTAAGGTATATCGTGTCATGGCCGATATTAAATTAAATGTTTTTTATAGAAATAAAATGCTTGTGATTAATCATAGATTTAGATCATTAAAACACGTGGGTTATTTGGAAAATGGTATCATCATAATAAAAATTCAACACAGCACAGGCATTTATTTAATAAATAATTTTAATTAGAACAATCATGCCTTCATAGTAGTGTTCGCATTTTGAATCAGGACTTAAAGGAAAATGACAGTTTCTTTTTCAAGGTGGAATTACAGGCGCATATTACCATTGACAAGACAATAAAAGAAACAGTTTTATATTATGAATGCGAGTGAAAGTTGTTATTAGTTCAAATTTGTTGATGAAAGACAATAGTCCCTGTTCTGGGGAGCGAACACCGCTTCTTAACTCGAAGAAGATAATACATTAGTACTAAGAGCGTGACCGGGTGTGATAATGTGGACCAAATGTGGTCGCAGTGTGATATTTACTACTAAGTAAAAGTTAAAGAAATCACTCCAAAAAACGAGAGCTTGACATGTTTAAACACCTCATCATCAGTTTAACCTCTAAAACTTGAAATACAAATATATCTACTGTTGCATTGGTCGCCAACAAAGGTTTTAAAATGGTTAAAAGTGATGCCATCTAATTAAAAAAGGTTCAGGACGGCGTGAATTGACGGCATCAAACCACCAGGGATTGTTTTGTGGACGACCTTCATACGACACGAGCTAATAATCGATCAAAAACCCACCAAACAATGTCTAAATACCAATCAAACAAACAATTCACCAGTGGATGACTGGGCCACTGAACAGTTAGCTGTTTTAAAAAACAATTCATACTCTCTGAGCTGTAATAGGAAATTACAGCTGATTACAGTCTTTATCGTGATAAAATTAGACGATATAACGTCTAGAATATATATGTAGATATTAGTATTTTGATATGGGATCAATTACATATTAACACGTAATCAGCCAGAAGAACAGGAGCCAGATGGGTTTTTCGAATGATTGAACTACACATTTTTGGTTCACGTTTTTGTAACAGATACAACTACTGTAAACATGACGGTGGGGGGGGGGGAATGTTGAAAAATTGATTACGTAATATGCAAACGGTCCCAGAAGCGATAGAATGATGATGAGTAAAAGTGATGTAAATTTCGTAGACGAAATTTGAATATGCGTCCCGACAACTTTCGGATTTCCGCATGCTGTTTAAAACGTTCGGGAGTCCTTATCAACAACAACAACAAACGCTAATGTAAAAAGTCATTCATAGTTCTGAACGTCACAGGTTATCATTAAGACTGGATTGATATCACTATCAGTAGTAATTATTGTTATTTCAATGATTGATTCACTGATAACTCAGCTATTGGTGGAATGAGAAAAGTTTCAATTCGGTGTTCCCAACTGCACATCTTCGGAATTATATTACTCAAGAAACATAGATTTCATTAATCATTTATTTAGGGTTCATTTATTCAGGGTTAAGAGAAGTACAGTTTATTTTCAAGTCATTTAAAGGTAACCATCAGATAACAGATGAGACGTATTATAACCAACAGACTGAAGACAAGGCAGCAATATACCGGAGACATTATGAGCTGAGAACACCTCACCTTGGTTACTTCACAACCTGTCAGGAGTGGCGGATGCGGGAGGGGTTGTAGCTCTTGGACATGATCCGGGGTCGGGGCACGTCGTTCTCCGGACCCCCATTGAACGCTTCCATCATCGTCTTCATGCTGTGAGCGATGCTCTCCCCTTCGTGCTCGACGAGTCGTTGGTCCGGAAGTCGTCCCTCCGGTAGTTCGCGGGGAAGGAGATCGGCACTACCCTTTGTTGGTCACTTGAAATGGACGATTATAAACAAAAAGTCCATTTTAGGTAAAAATTGGGTTTAAAGAGGCTGTAAATCGTGAAAATGAGAAATTCAAAATTCTGAAAGCAGCATTTTCTTAGTTGGATCAAACTGTACTGGCCACAAAATTTCATGAGTTAACTAGTAAGTTTACTAGGAGGACCCCCCCCGCCCCCGAGATACTGATCAAAATTCAGAAAATACTCTGACACAATTGGACTTGGGAAAACTCTGTGTATAAATGCATCATTATTTGGTTCTAGTACCTCTCTGGAAGGCAGTCACATGGGAAAAAGTTTTGAGCCTCATTTTTGGTCCTTGTGGACAATTATAGACAAAGAAGTCCATTTTTAGGCCAAAAATTGGGTTTTTAAGAGGCTGTAAATCGTGAAAATGGCCAAAATTCAAAATTCTGGAAGCAGCATTTTCTTAGTTAGATCAAACTGTACTGGCCTGCAAAATTTCATGAGTTAACTAGTAAGTTTACTAGGACGACCCCCCCCCCCGAGATACTGATCAAAATTCAGAAAATACTCTGACACAATTGGACTTGGGAAAACTCTGTGTATAAATGCATCATTATTTGGTTCTAGTACACTCTCTGGAAGGCAGTCACATGGGAAAAGCAGTTTTGACCTCATTTTTGGTCCTTGTGGACAATTAGACAAAAAGTCCATTTTAGGCCAAAATTGGGTTTTTAGAGGCTGTAAATTGTGAAAATGGCCGAAATTCAAAATTCTGAAAGCAGCATTTTCTTAGTTGGATCAAACTGTACTGGCCTGCAAAATTTCATGAGTTAACTAGTAAGTTTACTAGGACGACCCCCCCCCCCAGATACTGATCAAAATTCAGAAAATACTCTGACACAATTGGACTTGGGGAAAACTCTGTGTATAAATGCATCATTATTTGGTTCTAGTACACTCTCTGGAAGGCAGTCACATGGGAAAAAGCAGTTTTGAGCCTCATTTTGGTCCTTGTGGACGATTATAGACAAAAAGTCCATTTTAGGCCAAAAATTGGGTTTTAAGAGGCTGTAAATCGTGAAAATGGCCGAAATTCAAAATTCTGAAAGCAGCATTTTCTTAGTTGGATCAAACTGTACTGGCCTGCAAAATTTCATGAGTTAACTAGTAAGTTTACTAGGAGGACCCCCCCCCGAGATACTGATCAAAATTCAGAAAATACTCTGACACAATTGGACTTGGGGAAAACTCTGTGTATAAATGCATCATTATTTGGTTCTAGTACACTCTCTGGAAGGCAGTCACATGGGAAAAAGCAGTTTTGAACCTCATTTTTAATCCTTGTGGATGATTATAGACAAAGAAGTCCATTTTTAGGCCAAAAATTGGGTTTTTAAGACGCTGTAAATCGTGAAAATGGCCGAAATTCAAAATTCTGAAAGCAGCATTTTCTTAGTTGGATCAAACTGTACTGGCCTGCAAAATTTCATGAGTTAACTAGTAAGTTTACTAGGACGACCCCCCCCCGAGATACTGATCAAAATTCAGAAAATACTCTGACACAATTGGACTTGGGGAAAACTCTGTGTATAAATGCATCATTATTTGGTTCTAGTACACTCTCTGGAAGGCAGTCACATGGGAAAAAGCAGTTTTGAACCTCATTTTTGGTCCTTGTGGACGATTATAGACAAAGAAGTCCATTTTTAGGCCAAAAATTGGGTTTTTAAGAGGCTGTAAATCGTGAAAATGGCCGAAATTCAAAATTCTGAAAGCAGCATTTTCTTAGTTGGATCAAACTGTACTGGCCTGCAAAATTTCATGAGTTAACTAGTAAGTTTACTAGGACGACCGCCCCCCCCCCCAAGATACTGATCAAAATTCAGAAAATACTCTGACACAATTGGGCTTGGGAAAAACTCTGTGTATAAATGCATCATTATTTGGTTCTAGTACACTCTCTGGAAGGCAGTCACTAGGAAAAAAAAGTTTTGAGCCTCATTTTTGTATATTGTCAAATTTCCCAAAATATTGGTTGAACCTCCTAAAATCCCCACAAACCCCGGATTATTTGAAAATTTCATTATCGGCATTATTCAGAGTGAGTGTCATAATGAATTATTTTTCATCATAAGTGGTTAAGAATGTCACATGAGCGTGTAGTTCATAGCACGGCCAGTAAGAAATATCAGACGTTTTGTTTATTTATATCATATTATCTGATATCTCATTGCAGGTGATGGACCAGGAGAATGCAGCAAACTCTGCAATACTGGAGTGGACATGAATGGAAACAAATGCAATACACACAGATGCTTCCTGGAGACGTTTAGAGATGAGAACCTAAGTATTGGATCCTTTAGGCCGGAATGGGTGAACTTTCGTGGAACCAGAAAAACATGGCCTTACATTTTACCGTATATGAAAAAAATGTCAAGTGCTCGAGCTGTTTATGGCAACTGGAAGATTGAGTACTTTGGAAATGAAGGAGATCAGGTCGTATGTGAAGGAGAGGAAATACCGTTTCTGGATGTCAATGATGAACTCGAGGGAGTGATAGAATTGCATGAAAACCCTCCTGATTGCAACTACTATCTGCGTTTAACAGACGGGAATTCAATCGTAAGATTCAGGCGCTCAAACGGAATTCTGAACAAAGTGAGCAAGAAGTATAACGATTGGGCAACAGGAGTTGTCACTTTCAAGGGTTACTGGAGAGTTTACAAGAATTCCAAGTGGGGTGGAGATTACTTTGACATCTGTGAAGGGGATGATGTGACTGACATCAATAAGGGTCTGAAAGATGATGGATTGATGGGGAAGATTTCTGGAGTTCAACGACTCTCCTGCTGTGGAAAGAACAATCCAAACCGTATTTGTTAGTGATAAACGACTTCTATGGGCGGTCTATAAGTTTACCCACAAGACATTAGGTTGACCAATCAGAGCAAAGTATTCTTATGAAACTGTGCACTGATTCGTCTAGCCAAGGAAAGCTGTGGCTAAACTTATATGTGAGTGCCTATAATGTCAGCAGATTTTTCAAAAATATGTGTTCTTAAATGGAAAATGGTATTGTTTATTGTGTAGAATGTAGATCTTAAATTCCTTTCATGAATAAAAGAATTTGGGCTGAGTCTCTTGAAATTATGCAAAGATTCAACAAGAATTATGCTCATTTCCAACCTAAATTATCGAGTGACTGAGTACTAAAGTAATATTTCCTCCCCTGTTTCCAGCTAAAGTACTGAGATTAGAGAATTGCCCTAGATTCTGTGCACAACGTCTCAGAACGATATTTGAACAAAATTTCTTCGCTTTACTCGTCCTTTATTAAGTAATATTTCCCTCCCCTGTTCCCCCACCCAGACTATCGCAATACGATAAAAGGACTAAGGTATTAGATGTATCTAACCTTCAGGGGACGTTTCCCCGTCCTCGTCGTCCGTGTACTAACCTTCAGGGGACGTTTCCCCGTCCTCGTCGTCCGTGTAGCCACCCAGCTCCTCCACACAAATCAGCAGTCCCAGCCGAACCGACTTTTTTCAACGTCCTTGAAAAGATTTCCCGACGCGATTGATCAAGGTAAACTGCGGGGAAAACTTATAAAGATATAGAGTGAGACGGATACAAATCGTGGAACAGTCCCAGGGAACTATTGAATATTATGCGACTTTTTTCAACACTAATAAACTGAAAAGATTTGCTCGTTATATTGATTGATCTAATACTCGCATAAGCTTCATATGTCTGAACGATTGAACGAATAAACGACTCGCAAAGTCGTTATGTATAATTCACGATGCCTATCACAAATACTACTAAATTCCACAAACCATCAGCTCTGTTTTGGATGAGCCATCTCAGCATCTCAACCTGGCCGTGTCCTGCAGCTTTGTGGGAAGGGGTTGACTGGTGGTCGTCTCTTGCGTTGACATCATACAACCCACCTCCTGAGGCGTGGAGATAGTAACTTCGAGTGAAGAAGTGAGTGGAGAAGTGGGTGAGGAAGTGAGTGAAGAAGTGAGTGAAGAAGTGAGTGAAGAAGTGAGTGAGGAAGTGAGTGAAGAAGTGAGTGAAGGAGTGAGTGAAGAAGTGAGTGAAGGAGTGAGTGAAGAAGTGAGTGAGGACGTGAGTGAAGAAGTGAGTGAGGAAGTGAGTGAAGAAGTGAGTGAGGAAGTGAGTGAAGAAGTGAGTGAAGAAGCGAGTGAGGAAGTGAGTGAAGAAGTGAGTGAGGAAGTGAGTGAAGAAGTGAGTGAGGAAGTGAGTGAAGGAGTGAGTGAAGGTGTGAGTGAAGGTGTGAATGAAAAAGTGAGTGAGGAAGTGAGTGGAGAAGTGAGTGAAGAAGTGAGTGAGGAAATGAGTGAGAGAGTGTGTGAAGAAGTGAGTGGAGAAGTGAGTGAAGAAGTCATCGAAGAAGTGAGTGAGGAAGGAAGTAAATATTAGAGAAATGCAGTTCTGCTGCGCTCAGTACTGCTGGGCGCAAATTTGCACTCATGGGCGCAGAACTTGTCTACAACTGCTTATGTTGCTTATATGGGCTTTGTTCTCGCTATTTTTCGTTCATTTGCGCCCATTTCGTGCGATAATTAATTTCTCTAACTCTCAATTGCACTCAGATTGTGCACAACCTCTCAGTTGCACTCAATTGCGTTCATTTTGCGTTCATTAGTCTTTATTTTAGCGCATCTAAGCACAACTAGACTCAAATGAGTGCAACCGGGCAAGGGTAGGGTTATTAAGGTTGAGATAATCCAAACCCTAACCCTAATCCTAACCCTAACCCTTACCCAAACTCAACCTCTTACCCAAACCCTAACCCTAATCTAAAGCTAACCCTAACCCTTACCCTAACCTAACCCCTTACCCAAACCCGAACCCAAAACCCAAACCCTAACCTAATGCTAACCCTAACCCTAACCCTAACCTAATGCTAACCTAATGCTAACCCTAACCCTAACCTCATGCTAACCCTAACCCAAACCCTAACCCTAACCCAAACCTAATGCTAACCCTAACCCTAACCTATCGCTAACCCTAACCTAATGCTAACCCTAACCCTAACCTATTGCTAACCCTAACCTAATGCTAACCCTAACCTAATGCCAACCCTAACCTTAACCTTATGTCCTAATTCTGACCTCAACCATACTCGGCCCAAATTTACTCGCAACTCGATTGCACTCAGTTGTATCCAGTTGCACTCAGATAAAGCAAATTTGACAAAGCACAAAATGGGCGCGAAATTCCTATAGAATACTCATACTGAACAAAATTGAGTGCAACAGAGTGCAATCGGAAAAAATTGCACTCATCGGCAATGAGCGCAAATGAAAGCAATCTTGAGTAACTGAGCGCAATTGAGTGTAACAGAGCGCAAAAAATAAGATTTTTTTCAACAAAAATTGCGCTCATTTACACTCTGAAACGCCAAATGTGTGCAAATTGTGCACAAAGTGGGCGAAGATGATCACAAATGAGTGATACCGAGTGCAAATGAGCGAAAATATTTGCGTCCATTTTCGCTCAGCCTAATTTGGGGTCTAGAACGCAAATGGGCGCAACATTTTCTTAATATAGTAATATGAGCACAAATGAGTGGATTATAGCGCAACTAAGCAGTGACTGAGCGTTTATGTGTTTATGAGTGCTCATTTAACCTTGCGCTGAACTATCCATTTGCCAAAGTAATATAGAAATATATAATGCTAATTCTAACAGTGCATTATAAGATTATAGTGGCACTGTTGCTGTAGTTGTAGTTGAGCTTATAATAACAGCACTTATTACCTGCAGTCCAGTGATTAAAATGATGTTTAATATTTCACTAATGTAATAACATTGACGTTATAACGTAAATGTTATTACATTAGTAAATTAGAATATAAGCGGAGTATTAAAATCATTTTAAGATTTTAATAGCATATAGGAATAGCCCTTGAGCACTACCTTTCACTTTCAGGCATTAAATTATTATTAAAAATCATATATTCCTTTTAAGCAAGATTTTCTGGAATGATAATACATAAATACATAGGAAATGACCTTGCTTATTTCTTTATTTACGTTCATATCATGTTGCCCTTTCCTAACCCTAAGATATGCACGGTCCAAACTACAGCACTTCTGTACGTAGTTTGTAGATTGAAATATTAAAAAAAATACGAAATAATATGTCCGTGCAATAACTAGTTACACTCTACTTTATCTGCATGGGAGTAATTACACAATTACTAATTTGCATGGGAGTGATACAATAATACAATATATCTTATTCCCTTACCCACTTTTCTCACTTTTCTGTTGAGTTATCCACTTATCATTCCCTTGGCTGCAGTGTAGCTACGACAACTCCATAGTTACTCGACATCTCCTCAATTTCCCTTTAAAACTATTCCACTTATCATTCCCCTTGATGCCTGCAGAGTGCAGTATCTACAACCTCATCCTATTTTACTTGGTTGACTTCAATTTCCCCTATCAAGTATTACCCTTGATCATTCCTCTTTCCAGCGGTATCTATGATCCTCCATATTTGAAGTAATGAGCATTATGTGCTAGTAACCCCTGGACATTGTTCCATCGTCGTTTGAAACAAGAATTGCACCTGCTGGTGCTTTTCTTGTTGTCCGTTGTTCCATGCAGGTGCTTAATTTCCCTCTCCTATGGCAGTTTAACACGCGCATGCACATGAACGTGGATCCGGCCAGATGAACGTGGCAAATTCTGCACACGCAATCACCACAATTCGTATAACTCTTTGAAGTTTTTTTGTTTCGTTGCGCGCCGTTCCCAGTTTCATAACCAGGGGGTTCATTTTTTACATTACTCGTTACATTTCTTTGCTGTTGACATCAAGCCATCCCACCTTATTGTTGCATCTCAACTCTTTTGCATGAATTGAAGAGGTCAATAAACATGAAAATAGAAATGATGGGCAGGTACCGGTATGAAAAAAGATTGCAGATTTGGTTATAATTATGGGGATAACTTGCTCAATTCCTTGGACCAATCATCATGATCCATCATCACACACTCTCAAATTATTAATTCATTGTCAGTTAGATGCTCAATGTAAAAAGTATAAATGTTTCAAACTCAATCGAAACTGTGAAAATTGATAATATTTTGAATTCATTATTTTAGCGTGAAAAGATTTGATGAAATCGATCTACAAATTTCTGAAAAGAATCAATTTCAATCAATTAGAATGACCTGAGCATCGAACCCAAATTCGTGTCAGCTAACTGTAGTGTACAGTTTTACTCGATGCAACAACATCAAAAACTCAAAAACCCCGACTTGACTGATATTATAAAGGAGCAGTTGCATATTTCTTACACCATTTGTGGAAATTTATCCTCCATATTTAGAGAATTTCTCCCTTCTTAGAAATTTCTCCCCATTTGTAGAGATTTCTCCCCACCGGGCACTTTTCAGAATTAACAGTACGGATAAGGTTGTATACACAAATTCTCCACAATCCTCCAAACCGGGATCTTTGCTAACCCTCTTAATTGCCTTTTGTAAAACAAAAAGCAATTGAAGAAAAATTCTCAACGATCACTTTTCTCACTTTTCTGTTGAGTTATCCACTTATCATTCCCTTGGCTGCAGTGTAGCTACGACAACTCCATAGTTACTGACATCTCCTCAATTTCCTTTAAAACTATTCCACTTATCATTCCCCTTGATGCCTGCAGAGTGCAGTATCTACAACCTCATCCTATTTTACTTGGTTGACTTCAATTTCCCCTATCAAGTATTACCCTTGATCATTCCTCTTTCCAGCGGTATCTATGATCCTCCATATTTGAAGTAATGAGCATTATGTGCTAGTAACCCCTGGACATTGTTCCATCGTCGTTTGAAACAAGAATTGCACCTGCTGGTGCTTTTCTTGTTGTCCGTTGTTCCCGTATGCAGGTGCTTAATTTCCCTCTCCTATGCGCTTGATTTAACACGCGCATGCACATGGGCATTGGATCCGGCCAGATGAACGTGGCAAATTCTACGCACACGCAATCACCACAATTCGTATAACTCTTTGAAGTTTTGTTTCGTTGCGCGCCGTTCCCAGTTTCATAACCAGGGGGTTCATTTTTGTTACTCGTTACATTTTCTTTGCTGTTGACATCAAGCCATCCCACCTTATTGTTGCATCTCAACTCTTTTGCATGAATTGAAGAGGTCAATAAACATGAAAATAGAAATGATGGGCAGGTACCGGTATGAAAAAGATTGCAGATTTGGTTATAATTACGGGGATAACTTCTGCTCAAGTTCTTGGACCAATCATCATGATCCATCATCACACTCAAATCATTAATTCATTGTCAGTTAGATGCTCAATGTAAAAAAGTATAAATGTTTCAAACTCCAATCGAAACTGTGAAAATTGATAATATTTTGAATTCATTATTTTAGCGTGAAAAGATTTGATGAAATCGATCTAGCAAATTTCTGAAAAAGAATCAATTTCAATCAATTAGAATGACCTGAGCATCGAACCCAAATTCGTCTCAGCTAACTGTAGTGTACAGTTTTACTCGATGCAACAACATCAAAAACTCCAAAATACCCCGACTTGACTGATATTATAAAGGAGCAGTTGCATATTTCTTACACCATTTGTGGAAATTTATCCTCCATATTTAGAGATTTCTCCCCCTTCTTAGAGATTTCTCCCCCATTTGTAGAGATTTCTCCCCCACCCGGGCACTTTTCAGAATTAACAGTACGGATAAAGGTTGTATACACAACTTCTCCCACAATCCTCCAAACCGGGATCTTTGCTAACCCTCTTAATTGCCTTTTTGTAAAACAAAAAAGCAATTGAAGAGGAAAAAAATTCTCAACGATTTTGTGGGGTCTAACAAGATGGAAAAGCCCTCATTTTAGACCTACATCCCAAGGTACCATTGGGGCGTTCATGGTCAGTTAACCAAAGAATTGTTTAAACTGGCTTTCAATCTCAAGGAAAGTAAAATTTTCAATAATTGATCAAGTAACTGTAGACATAAAACCATGATTCTATTTTAAAGTCTCTCCAATATTCAATAACTGTTACAAAAGCAAATTATCAAAGAAATACCATTTTTATTACCTCAAAATAAACAGCATATAGATCAAAAAACTAATGTCAACTTAGATAATATAATACATTATTAGGCAATACAAGGCACTTCAAGGCCAAATTCCAGATTTATTACGCACTGCAGTGCATAATCATTTATCGCGGTGCAATCAAACAGTATGTAAAGATATTTCATTGTGCTTGAAAATACCGTCATTCTCAAACAAATATGGCCGGTGCATGATTCAGTTTAATAATCTCTCATGACAACCTTGGCCTTCGGCCTCGGTATTTATGCGATATTACATACAATCGAGTTGTGGGTGGGAGTGGCTGATTAGAGTCATATACTGGTCATGCAAAAAACTTCATTTTTTCGCATCATTTTTGAAAGTTTCCGAATCCTCCTCATTTAACCCTCCTGGAACACAGTAGCTTTAGCTCAATGAACTATGTGTTGCTGAGAATTATCAGCCCTACCACGATTGGTAGGGCTGAGAATCGAACCACCAACAACTTGATCAAAAGTTTGATGCCTTAAACACTGCACTACCTCGTCGCTACTGTCCTTTTCTTCTCCGATAATTTCTTCACAGGTTCCTCCTCTCAAACTCGTTCCACTTTGCTTGGTCTGAATGAATCTTGCTATTCCTCTTACGGACCACATTACGTACCACAGTACCAAAAAGATAGTATTAGTCATGGCGTTGTCCTGGGGAGTTTTCTCCGTAGTATGGTGGATCTCTGCAGCCACTGGTAAGTTTACCCTGGGTTTCTTCATAATATTATGATGCTTCTCTGAAACCACTGGTAAGTTTACACTGGGTTTCTTCATAGTATTATGATGCTTCTCTGAAGCCACTGGTAAGTTTACACTGGGTTTCTTCATATTATCATGGTGGATCTCTACAGTCACTGGTAAGTTTACACTGGGTTTCTTCATACTACGGCGCGTCTCTGCAGTTACTGGTAAGTTTATACTGGGTTTCTTCATACTACGGCGCTTCTCTGCAGTTACTGGTAAGTTTACACTGGGTTTCTTCATACTACGGCGCTTCTCTGCAGTCATTGGTAAGTTTACACTGGGTGCCTCGCAACACGAGGTGTCAACGTTCGGCACCCCATGGTCTTCAACAGTCGATAAATTTCCAGCACAAATACTGTGTAATTCAAGGATGATATCATTTGATGCCCTTGCACAATAACTTTTGATTTTAGCAGCTAATTTTGAATAAATCTCGTCGTAGAATAGGGGGTTGAGAACCGAATTGATCGGCAGAACAACAACTGAAATAATTGAGTACCAGTCTGTTGCATCCACGACTTCAAAGGAATGTAGAACACATATTATGATGAATGGAAACCAACAGATGAAATCGGTTGCGATCATTATTTGTATTTTCCTTTGTGTTTTAAGGTTTCTTCGGGAAAACCTATTTCCAACTTGTACACTGCTTTCCTCCAAAATAGCTGCAATCAAGAAGTAACATATAGCAATCGCCAACAAACAGAGGAAGTATATTCCTTGCACACACCAAACAAAGAATCTTTGAGGATCTTTGGAAGTCACAAAGTACTTGAAAAAGCAAGCACTGTTTCCATAGAATTCAACAGTTTTCACCTGCGTCGACATTCCTCCATAATCTTTGGAAAACATTTCACCTATCAAATTCTTGATCATATCCCAACTTTGAAGACTTCCTATCAGTTTCATTCGACCGTTATAAGCATCAAGTATGGCAAAATGCTTGGCTTTATCTGTGAATCCAATGAAAAGCTTCAGCTCTGGGTTATAACTTAGGCCATTGATGAAAAAATCCTCCAAATTGCTGAAAATTGGTATGATTGAAACTAAGAAGGCTATAACAATAACCAAAAGGCACGTCAGTGTGAGTTTCATTGCAAAGGCTTTGGTAACTGTCGGTGAGGATATGAAAAGGGAAGACCTTCTTATTTCACGAAACCTTATAACACTCATGATAGTCATAGAGAACATGGACAGAAATGAACCTGATGTGCTTATCACTCCCAAAAAGGTACACAAGTTTCCTGTTCTCCAACCAGCTTGAAGAGTGCAAAACTTATCGCCATAATGATAGTCATATGCAGAAATTAAGAAAAGATACAGCCCAAACAAGAAATCGCCAGAACTAATGAAAAGAACCCAAACCTTGTTTGTTAGTGATCGTATAGTCTTACATTTTTTAATAGTTTTCATGCACCTAGTTATATTTATTGAATTGAACAGGATCGCCAAAGTGCCATACACCCAAGACACCACCTTCAGAAACAATCCATCCAGTATTTGTTTTGAGCATTCTTCATTGCATTCATCTGAAAAATCTAAACAATGAAAAGTCCCATCACATCTGTGAGGTTTTGGTATCAAATGCATTTCATTTTTGCATTTAAAATGATTGCTACATTTGGTCTCATCTTCGGAATCACCACAATCATCAACAAGATCACAAACTTTGGAATATGGAATGCATTTCTGGGACTTTTCACAAACGAAATAATCATTGTGGTAAGTTTGGTGTGATCTTATCACATATGATAGATATGGTTTTCCTGTGGAATCACGGGCATAGGTTCCAACAAAGGACTGAGGAAATTGGTCTCTACATGAACTTATCTTCGGAGTCTGACTAAGTGGACATTTTGAATTTACACAAGAACCTGTGCAGCTCATGAATACATATGTTTCCCCATACATGTTATCACAGTCTTGTTTGTTAAGAGGCAATCGCAGCAAAGGCCGATTGGAATCAGTTATGCCCATTGTTTTGTGCCTTGGATATTGGAAAGGATTACGCAATGGGCAAGAATCATTTTTAAGAAACTCTAGATCTCTCATGCCTGGTTGACAATAAAGTAAGTTCTTAGTTGCTTTTTGATCATGAATTTTGTATGAATGCACAGAAGTGAAGATTTCTCGAAAACTCCTAGACACCTTGCAGACACTGTTTTCAGATCCACAACTTTCTACTCTATCACACAAACTGTCATAATCAACGAAGTGGACACTGCTCATCCTACACAGAAACACATCTCTACATTTGGTGTTATCATCATTAACAAAACGTTTTGTGATACCATCACCACAGATAGGCCACAAAGATCCATCTTCATCCTTCCCATTCAAGCAGTCCACTTCTCTATCTCCGATCCAAGGCAGTGCAAGTGGCATCAGTTGCATATGCGGGTTCCCTTTCCTGACACACTGGTTTTTGGTTAGCTGGTGACACATGAGGTCTGTCTCATCACTTCCATCTGGGCAGTCTTCAAACTCATCGCAGAACCTGTGCTTGTGAATGAAGCACCCTCCCGAGGTTGTGAAACACCAGTTTTCCATGTTGTCATCGCATAGTTGGCTCCTCCCTCTGCATACCATTCGTTTTGCTACTGTCGATGTAAAGTTGTTGATATTGCACCTAACTCCAACCCTTGACGCATCAGAACAGTTAGTTTGATCCATGAAATCTGTGCATGCATGCGAAACCGTATTCAAAGCAATGTTCATGGTTGCACATCTGGTAAAATTGAAGAGTTTTGTTTCTTTAGTCTTGCCATAGTTCATCGAATCATTAATATGGAGGCGCATGTTTGTGACATCGATATGGTAGTCGAGGCCCAAGCAACTGTCATGGATATTGTCTTTTGAAACTTGGCAATTCTGCTCATCCTCACCACCAATACAGAAAGGGTCACCATTGCAAATGTCGTAGGGTGGCACATACCACATTTGAGGCTTGGGCTGATTCAGGTTCACTTCGCAGTAAATACCATAAAAATACCCATTACATTCAGCCTCATCCTCACAATCCATTAGTTTCTCGTCACAAATTCCATCGCAAATGTCTTTTTTGTCTATTTGCCTGTTTGTTCTGAGCGTCACTAGTGTAGTTGCATTTTCATTCACATCATTACACTGGGACTCATCAACCCGTGTGTTGTCACAATCAAATTTACCGTTGCAATAGATGTGAGGTAAGTGGCTTCCTTCTATCTGGTATATGTTGAAGTGCATTGAGCAGATGAAGTCGCCGCAAAGAAGAGAGTCCCATCGAAGTGGGGCATTCTTGCTCATTCCACAGATTTGGTAAAATTTAGGATCCTCAGGGCATATAGCGCTGAGATTTTCGTCATAGAATACGTAGGAGTTGAAGCATTTGAAGGACGTTTTGGTTTTGTCCCTGTTTTGACATACATACTTCAGAAAACCATTCCATTCCCTGAGCTTGCATGAAAAGTTGTTGGTATCCTTTGCTGAAACGAATTGAAATAACTTAAGTGAATAGAATAGTCCCCAAAAACAGCCTCCGTTAATATACTAATTACTGAGGTCAAGGGGATTGAACTTTGCAAAAACTGATACCGTGTTGATCGTAATATTATCATGATGGTTTAAAATGAGGATTGTTTGAACTTGTGAAATGTTGTTTTAATTTACTTCCAATACCAACCACCTACCTCCACACTTGATTTCGTAGACATCCTGCATCCAGTCTCCTCCCCTCCCATTCTGACACCCATATGCCGCACCGTACTTCTGGTACGTTTCTCTGGCATTGGCTGATGTGTAGCACTCGCTCTGGTACTGCACTGCAAACACATCCCACTTTCTCTGGGCCGCGTACTTCCTGCACTTCTCCACTGCCTCCTCGCTACGGGGCCTGGAGTCGAACCGCAGGCCCCCCGATATCGCTCTAATGGCATTGTCTTTCCAGCAGCCCAGGTGAACGAGTTGACAGGGTAAATTATCGGAACCTGATGAGAATTGTGTAAGCTGTGATTCTTGGTTTGCGAAAAAAAATGAAAACAGCAACCAATTTGAAACGTTAAGACTGAATTCCAAGTGCGCCAAATTTTTGCCAAAAATTTGGTGCATTTGGCGCTAAAATTTTTTGAAGGCCTAACTCAAAAATCCGGCTCTATTATATGCTGAGAAAATGGCGATTTTGTGGTTTTTTAGAGTTTTTTTGGACCTCAAATCGCCACTTTAGCAGCAGTCAACCTCAAACTTTCAGCGAATACGTAAATCAAGGCGATTTATCGAATAAAGTTAGTCTCATTCAAGTATATTGATATTTGGCCAAGTTATGGGCCAAAATAGGCTTGCGCAACGCGCGTATGCCCATATATGGGCATACGTTTTTTGGCCATAACTCGGCCATTTTTTTTGAAAATTCTAAAACAATAAAACATTGATTTCAATCGCACCTTTGAACCTCTGAATGTTTTCACTGTGGAAATATGGAGTAATCATAACTTTACTTGGTATTCTAACGAGGAATACTTTTATTAAAGAGGTATTCATACGAATTGTAATAAAATAGCATTAAAATGCATTGTCTTGGATGATAGCAAACGAGCACGCAAATCAAAAAAATGTCCGAGCTACCGAAAATTTTCATAAGCACTGAATTTACATTCACTTCCTAATTATCGAACTGCCAATCTGATACATCAGTACAAAAATTTTCGGACATAAGTGGTCGTAAAGCTGTGATTCGTGAATCACGATTTGATGAATGATCGATGATGTATCTAGAGTCCATCTATACCTACATAAACTATAAACACAACGTTTATCAATTAAAAAAAGGTCTCAATACCTATTAACTTTTTCCTTTTTATAAAATACAACAGTACCTACATCACAACAAAAAGAGATCTGATCTCTCGATGCAAATGACCCATTTCATGATTGACTAGTAGAGACGCATTGGACGAAGTGGCGAAAACTGAACTACCCATAAAATTGTAATGAAATGAGCTATTATTAAACCACTTGGGAATTCACTTAAGATCTTCAAAGTGAACGATATTATCAGTTTCATGAAGATCGGACAATTGGAAGTGCATAAAACTAGCGGTTAAAAATCGTTTAAAATCCTGTGTCTCTACTAAATGGCCCCAACCGAGAAATATCAACAACAAACTAAACAAAAAACCTGGTTTCAGCTGGTTTAGATGATGCTGGCATCAGAATTAGCAGTAGAGCTGATTTATGCTAAATATTTTATGACGTAATAATTGCCACATACAGCCAATTCTGATTACCAGTAGCGCAATTGTGACCACTGGGGGGGGGTAAACATTATTATCTAGAAGTCTAACAGTTTAATGATGACCTTACAATTTTACCTGGGTAAGGATTATAAGGAGCCTGGTGGCGCTCTCCTGGTATGTCTTTGGATCGTCTTTGTCTTCCATCTAAATACCATTCACTCATCTCATCGAACCCATCATCCAAATAGTAAGGTTCTGACACAACTGATCGCTCTGGATTATTTGTTTTATTCTCGCTTCTGGACGGGAGGACACCACCCGAGTAAAGAAGGAGGATAAACAGCACCATCATTCAGACAGCTCTCACTGCAGACATTGCCCCTGGGATGCAGTAGCGTTTATTAGATTATGCCTTATTGGACATAATCACCACGATTCACGGCATTTACGACACTGAACACAACACCATGAATATGTAAATGTTATTCGCTCAAAATTCAAATCGTTCTTTTATCGCACAAATAAAAAAGCACAAAAAGGCAGAAGTTCAATCATCCCAAAATTTCAACAAAAACTCCAAAAAAGCCAAGTTATGTTATTTTTTATAACAATATCCACTTTCTCGTGAGACTATTATAGAGACATGATGTCTGTATATAGTGGGTCTGTCTTTATGAAGTGCGATTACTTCGAGTCTACGTAAGTTCGTACGGCACTCTTCAGAAGCAATGCTGCTGCTTCATTTGTGTGTAATGTAGCCAACACCAGATCAGAATAAAACTATATTTTCAAATAAAACTATCTTTTATTTTTCACATTTCAATCAATCAATAGATTATAAAACGCCTGGAATTCAATAATTGTTGAGTTAATACTGCAACTTTTGCAATTGACGTTTTATATTATTCTATTAAAAATTCAAGTATGGTGCAACACTGAACAAATCCATTAGGTATGTATTATTAATAAATAATAACTTTTCAAGACTGTTGGAGTATGGGGAAGAAATGAACAACACAGTAACCATAATGCACCGGGCTTAACTCGCTCGTGTCTTTTGCAAGACCCCCATATCCAAAAAATAAAAAATTTCCTCCGAACCAGAAATTTTTACCCATTTCGCTGCCTACTCATTTCGCTCACAAAACTTTTGCCTATTTTGCTATCTCCTCACTTCACTTTTTAAATTGATTCCATTTTTGCAACAAAGCATACAGGCCTCAAAATTGGCTCTTTTAATGATTACTATTAACTATTAACTTATTAAGCAAAAGCAATTATTTTGATAAACTTACAAAATCACGAACAGTCCGTCAATTGCATGTAGACTTTTTGATTTCGAATCCCTACTGAGTACTGACACTGTCCTTCGACGCAGGCGAACGTTTTACATGTCTGAGATTCAGTGTGTCTTGGGCCAATTTATTAACACAATCTAATGAAAACAGCCCGCCGCAGGCGAAAATTTGGAAGGTTTTACCTCTGAGACTGTCTAGGATCAATGTTCGGCAACATAATTAATTGATCATAACAGCCCGCCGCAGGCGAAAATTTGGAACGTTTTTTGCCTCTGAGACTGTCTAGGATCAATTCAGCAACATAATTAATTTGATCATAACAGCCCGCCGCAGGCGAAAATTTTTAAGTTTTATTGAATATGAATTTGGTAACCGTAATTTTAGATATGATTGGAATACAGGTACAATATCCGGCCGCATGCAAAAATTTTGAAAGTCTTACAACTGAAACTGTTTCTGAAACTATTTCTGACAAATTAAGTGACATCACAACAGCCTGTCGAAGGTAAAAATTTTCAAGGTTTTTCGCATCTGAATCAATTCAATTTGTTCTTCCTGGGAAGGTGCTCACATGAAGGGATGATGCCTCTGAAAATGCCGATTCAGATTGTGTGCATGCAGGCACGTTTTTGCACATTCCACATTGAATATCTTTCTGAGACAGTTTATACATCCTAATTCTTATCGCTGGAAACTGTAAGTTAGTACAGGAATGATTTGAAATTTCATTTATTAAATTTATCCGAATGCAATTCGGGTAAAACACAGTACAGAAAATTAAATTGTCTGTCTAGCTTTCCGCCGAGAATTTCCTCCGTTTTCCCCAAAAATTTCCTCCGTCTCAAAATTTCCCCGGAACCAGGTTTGCTGGTTCGCGGCTTTTTGGATATGGGGCAAGACCAAAAAGGATCACTGCAAGAGTACCTCTTCTCATTTCGATTTCTGCTTATTAGTCAAGGTTCGGGTTCAATTAGCTCAATATTGGGGGGGGGGGCTACAGGAGAGCGGACACAGTGACATCATTTTAAAGCTTACATGATGTCAAAAAAGAAATTTTCCTATCCTGGCACCTCAAACATGACGCCAGTCAGTGACCAAAGGCTTCATCGTTGAACTGCACGCTACTTTAAGCAGTTCGTACATCTCCTCCCGCACGACTTCATTTGCAGACTCTCCTAACACCATCACAGATTTCCCTCGGCAGTCGCGTCCTTCACTGCGGGACTTGACAGCAGCCTATATTCGCCCTGCAGTTATCCTGTCCTCACAACGTCACTGAAACTCCTGATTACAGTCTTCACTGCAGTTTCCATCCACTCGTCTTTCTCTTAAAGAGACCATCTCGGAGTATAAGTAGAGTCTTCTGTTTCACGACCATCTCCAAGCACTAACATCTTCAATAAGCCCTGCTGCGGATCGTAACGTGCCCTTGCTGATCATCCTTGATCTTCATGGTGGATCTCTCGATGGACCCCTGTTCATCCCCAACTGCGGCTTCTTATCAATACATTTTATTTGAATTTAAATTACATGAACTTGCGGAAACTATCAAAATATCTGTAGATAAACTGATGTCTTCATTTATTATTAAATTAATAAAAGAGATCCTCGGGAGTTTAAACAGTATAAATTCAAACAGTATAAAGAAATTAATTCATTCAATCCAAATCATTAATCATGGGTTTGGCAGAGACTAAAAATTGATTTGAAATTCAAACAATGAAAAGGGGAAGGAAAAAGTTTTTTTAAAACCGTAAAAAGAAAAAAAAGAGAAAAGGAAAAAAAAGAGAAAAAAAAGAAAAAAAAAAAAAAAAAAGAAGGAAAAACGTCACAAACAAACAATGTAAATAGATTCATTAGGTGATGTCAGATACAGTTTTTAACTGTAATATGTACTATTGGGTGCACTGCGATAAAACGCTCCCATTTTTGTTTCTCACTAGGTTCGATGCCCCTCATTCGATCTTCGTATCCTTTAGCAAAAATTGAGATTTAACACATTTAAGATGGTATTATATTCTTCATTTTTTCCCTCTCCAATTACGTTTTTGTTTTACAAAAAGGCAAATGAGAGGGTTAGCAGAGATCGTGGTTGGGAGGATTTCAAGTTCAATCATCCCAAAATTTCAACAAAAACTCCAAAAAAGCCAAGTTATGTTATTTTTTATAAGAATATCCACTTTTCTCGTGAGACTATTATAGAGACATGATGTCAGTATATATAGTCTGTATATATAGTGGGTCTGTCAAATGTCTTTATGAAGTGCGATTACTTCGAGTTTACGTAAGTTCCCACTCTTCAGACCCAATGCTGCTGCTTCATTGCTGTGTAATGTAGCCAACACCAGATCAGAATAAAACTATATTTTCAAATAAAACTATCTTTTATTTTTCACATTTCAATCAATCAATAGATTATAAAACGCCTGGAATTCAATAATTATTGTTGAGTTAATACTGCAACTTTCGCAATTCACGTTTTTATATTATTCTATTAAAAATTGAAGTATGGTGAAACACTGAACAAATCCATTAGGTATGTATTATTAATAAATAATAACTTTTCAAGACTTTTGGAGTATGGGGAAGAAATGAACAACACAGTAACCATAATTCACCGGGCTTAACTCGCTCGGCTTGACTCGCTCGGCTTAACTTGCTCGTTTCTCATTTCAATTTCTGCTTATTAGTCAAGGTTCGGGTTCAATTAGCTCAATATTGGGGGGGGGGGGGGCTACAGGAGAGCGGATACAGTGACATCATTTTAAAGCTTACATGGTGCCAGTCAGTGACCAAAGGCTTCATCGTTGAACTGCACGCTACTTTGAGTAGTTCATACATCTCCTCCCGCACGACTTCATTTGCAGACTCTCCTAACACCATCACAGATTTCCTTTGGCAATCGCGTCCTTCACTGCGGGACTTGACAGCAGCCTTTATTCGCCCTGCAGTTATCCTGTCCTCACAACGTCACCGAAACTCCTGATTACAGTCTTCACTGTAGATTCCATCCGCTCGTCTTTCTCGGACCATCTCGGAGTATAAGTAGAGTCTTCTGTTTCACGACCATCTCCAAGCACTAACATCTTTAATAAGCACTGCTGCGGATCGTAACGTGTCCTTGCTGATCATCTTTGATCTTCATGGTGGATCTCCTGATGGACCCCTGTTCATCCCCAACTGCGGCTTCTTATCAATACATTTTGTTTGAAATTTAATGAAATGGACTTGCGGGAACTATCACAATATCTGTAGATAAACTGATGTCTTCATTTATTATTAAATTAATAAAAGAGGTCCTCGGCAATTTAAACAGTATAAATTCAAACAGTATAAAGAAATTAATTCATTCAATCCAAATCATTGATCATGGGTTTGGCAGAGACTAATAAGAATTGCGCCTGCCAGCACAATTCTTGTTATCCATTGTTCCCGTATGCAGGCGCTTAATTTCCCTCCCCAACATACGGAAATTATAAATCAGTGAAATCACGAGGATGAATAACAGTTAATTAAAGTTCCTCGCACCGTATTTACCACATGTTACGTGTCCCTGTTTGTTCGCGCTTGCGCGCGCAAAATAAGGCTCCGTAACATGGAGTAACACCGTATACGCATAACTTTGTGGCGGCGCGTAGGTTTCACGTGTGATCATCGCTTCACGAACGCTGCGCGGCGCATGTTTCGTAGGTTCGTTGTAATTTGAGATTTCGCGCAAAGCCTTTATTTCATTTTATGTAAGTTTTGTTACGTTAGAATTTTGTAGACTCCGTACGCATTTGCCTACTTATGATTACGCTGCTTCTTTGATATGATTATAATGGTTTTTACTCCGAGATGATCCTTATGATTTAATGATTCATACTTTTCAATTTTCATTGGAATTGGTTCAACATATTTCTTCGAAGAGAACTTAGACGATTCAGTAGCCAACTCTGTCAAATGACCTCAATTGTCTTCATGTTGCAGCATCATTTTTTCCTGAAATAGTTGTTGCCTACTTTTGTTGTTTAAAATGTCAGTAATAAAGTTAGAAATGAGAATTTAACTAAATTATTATTAAGTTCACTCCTCGGCCTTATGTTGTGAAGTTGTGATAGCCGCAGGAGTCAATGACTTATATTCTTAATTCTGATAATCACTCTTCAGGCAGCTGATTGCTGCCCAAGTCAGGAATGACTTGGACCGAATTCAGCCTCGCATATATGATACATTTCTGACAAAGGAAGAAATTGGACATAATTTGGCACGGACGCCGGCCGTGGCGCGCGCACGTGCAACGTGAATACTGGCCTCTGATTGGTTGTTAGCATGGTTACCACAGTTGAGGTAGTATGTACAAATTTCCCGAGCACTTTCTGAACTTGTCCATTGCCAACCCTCTCATTTGCCTTTTTGTATACACAAAAAGGCCAATGGGGAGGGAAAAAATTGATTTGAATGGAAATATATGCGTTCAAACCGTCGCTTTGCTCGCATTTAAGTACTTGCCTGTCATTGACAGACCTTCGTGAGAATTGACGCGCCGCTTTGTGACTTGCGTTAGCGGGTCCGACAACGTCTGACAATTGAGTACGGGCAATTGCACGCAATATGAATATTCTGACAGGTGTAATAAATATAGTATAAAATAATAAAATAATAGCTTGACTCGCAAACTGTGTCATTGCCCCGCAACTATTGTGTTAAGAAAAGGTACCTTTCAAAATATATATATTTAGAATATATTTATATATATATATAGTGCATTTTCTTATTGTTTTTTAACGCCTTTTGACTAAAATGGCAATAAAGGTTAGTTTCACGCTAGAAATTTGATTATTCATTTATTTCTTTATTTATACTTTTCTGCAAATAAATGAACATTAAATGCTTTTTATGCGAAGAAATATTCTTACGAAAAAATATTTAATAAAATATTATGTAACACCAATAAAGTTATATTTGTTTTTCACCTGCCTGCAGTCACACACAAACTCGGTGATCTGAAAATGAGCGGGGCTTGAACCCTCAACCCCCTGATTGCCGGTCAGGTGCCTTGCCAATTGAGCTAGCTTCCCCCCGACCTTCAGTTTGCTGAGGAACCTCGACAGAATATACACTTCATACGGTAAGAGACGATTATTTCAAGGTTGAGGACTGTTAATAATGGTGGCTTATTACATCGTTCAAAAAACCTTGGCCCACAATTCATTGTATGTGTTTAAGCTGATAGGAATTTTCCAAAAAGATTAAGACTTGTGATAATTTGGGGGTTTTCTAATAATATATATAGTTATTATAAAATTTTCTTTCTTCTGCCCGTAAAAGTGGGGCAGTATCCAAGAAGCCCGACCACCATCGCGGAATATACAAGTGCATGCGCTGATTGCATGATGAATGGTATTCCATAAAGTATTCCGCGCGTTGTTTCTCCTTTTCTCTAGTCACTGAGTAGCAGAGTCTCGGTATGCTGATACGTATTGACAAGATTCGTACAACGGTTTGAGCGGAAACTCTCACTCTCTACATAGTTGTTACTGTTTGTGTTCATTCTCTTGACAGTAACTTTAAGGTGGTTGGAAGGTGGAGACAGGGAAACAACAGTCGAAAATATAAACTGTAATTTAGATAGGTGACAATAACTCTTGCCAAAATCCGGTACTCTCAAATATCTTGACTAGGTCAAAACATCGATTTAAAAAGCTGAGCTCTGTGCCAAATCCTGCCCGCTTATATAGGGATAGGGGGGTCATACCTATGAACCTGCAGGTAGGATCAAATAGGCAGTTATTATGTCGTCATTATCATAGTTTAATGATTCCCTGTAGACTGGGAATCGATCCCAGGTCGCCCGTGTGACAGGTGAGAATACTAATCACTATACTATGGAAAAACTGGCTAATCTGGTCAACAGGGCCAATCTGGTCAACAGGGCCAGTTCCCACTTCCCAGTATCTTCCGAGAAGACAAAATGACAGTATTTTAAAAGAATATTGTCGATCTACGGCATTCCGGTGATAAATTGATAGGGGTACTACTTCATGCGGAACTTCAGAGACACCTATCTTAATTTTAATTCTAAATGTAGGTAAAATTTGACATGGTTCTGACTTTTTGATTCCACATAAGATACTTTCATGTGCACATTATGTCGAAGAAGTACCTACCAATCATTCTTTTCAGAGTGGTCAGGTCTCCTTGGGTAGCAGCGATGTGCAGTGGGAAACTGGGCTGATCGTTGTCGTTTTCGTCAATCTGAAAAACGATGGTTCAAAATGAAAGGAGGTATATTTATGTGGAGTTAAATTTTGGTGTTTACAAATTTGGTTGGGTGCAATTTGGGTATCTTTCTCACGTCATTACTCCAGTTAAAATAATATGATAATGACGTCATTTTTAACTGCATGGTGTGTGAAAATATGAGATTTTTTCGTAAAATCCCCAAATAACAACATAAATACACCTAAGGTATGTTCGAAATTTGGCTTTGAAAATCATGTCAGAAAACTGATTATGCTGGAAGATTGGCTGCAATTTGAAAATAAGCAATGTATCATGACCTACTTTCAAAAGTCTAAATAACAATGCTCTCACCTTCAAATTGGATAGATAGTCGACCACATCATGTTGTTCATGAACAATGCTCTTCTCCAATGGTGTCTCAGCATCATTGTTGATGCAATCCAGTGCTTGCAACCAATCCTCAACAATGGACACAATGTACTTCACAACATTGAGGTGCCCTTGTGCTGCAGCCAGATGGAGGGAAGTGTCACCAGTTACCAGGGTAACGGTATCTAAAGAACAGCCCCACTTCACCAGAGTCTGCACACATCCTGAGTAATTTAAATAGAGTCATTTCACACTTAATTACTTAATGAGGCAATACCTTTGAAACGATTATCTGAGGTGTTGTTACATTGTTAGGTACATGGTATTCCACAAAGTCATTCAAATGTTTCCAAACTTCATAACTGCCAAATACAGAGCAGAAAACGCTTGATAAATACCAACCAAGTTTTCCATTGTGAGCAGCATGGTGTATGGGCTTCCAGCCATTGATGTCACGTATCTCCATGTCACCTCCTTTTCTACACATAGTCCTTAGTGTGAATGTGTTGCCATGTGCTGCAGCTAGATGAGAAGGGCACTGCCCGGCTTCATCTTGCAGAGTCAAGTCAGCTTGATGGGACATAAGTGCCTGCCAAAGATTTGGTACATAGTTTTAAAATTAAAAGTGATATGCAGACAATATATATTTAATAAAACTGCTGTCTTTCATTGAAAGTAACAATAATGATTCAAGCCAAATAACTACTCCACAATATCAACTGACAGTTTCTGAAATAAATAATTGACTTTTTCATTCAAATCTTCAGGATCTCTTTTACAGCCTCAACCATCAAAAATTTGGTTGTCTTTGTGTTTAAAGTTTAAAACAAATTAAGGAATTATAGGATTCTGAAATATGAAGTTTTTGATCCAATAAATAATCATTTCATTCAAAGCAAGCTTTACTAACCTCAAAACATTGGTCTTTGCCTCTTATTGCAGCCACATGAGCTGGTGTCCATCCTTGAATTGATTTGGCATTGGTATCTGCAGTGTGCCAAACGAGCCAGTGTATGCACTCAATATGACCATAGTAGCAGGCTCTATGTAATGCAGTGAACTTCTCTTTACCCTGGGCAAAATGGTATTTAGCTATCATTATCTCAGAAGTCTCATCATAATTATGATTTCAATCTAATCTGCCAGTGCCATGTGAAACAATAATTGCAAGAAAATAAACAAATAGGAAATCCTTAGACAAGAAAAACATGAGTAACATTTACTTCTTTCATCATTTATCAGCAATTATAACCTTCAATGAATCTACCTACCAGTGGTGTATCAAGGTCTATACTCTGATCTTTGATGAGTTTTTCACATTCCAATACATCCCCTCTTTCAATGTAATCATGAAGCTTCTTCACTAAACGATGAGCTGACTCTCTACTTTCAACAACCATCTTGTATCAGTAAAAACCTACATGTTCTAACCATCTATTGTCTACCTCAAATTTAAATTTCTGTAATGCAGAGGGACCAGCGGGGGATGTCATAGAAATTAATAGATGAATAAGTGTGATAATGAAAAAAGGTCAAACTCTTTAATAACAACACTCAGCTCTCTAAAATCTATTATCTAAATTAAATAAAATCAAATGCCCAAGCAAATGATCTAAGAGTATTGTGAAGCTGTTATTTTAAAAGAAACCAGCACAACACACCCCTTCCAGCTCAAGAATTAAGAATTGTACCTCAGTTCCCAGGGTTAGCAGCAGGATACCAAAGTTGTACACAGTACTCAAGCTTTGGAACAACAAGAGCTTTGTAAATATTTAGCATAACTTCAACATCTTTAGCAACAATATTCTACTTATCCATGCTATAGGTCTATAGTCCTATTTGCATCTTTGCACATAAAGTAAAGTAAAGTAAGCATTATGGTATTGAACCATCTCTAATCTCACACTCAATGGATCAATATCAAATGTTAACAATTATTTAGCACCATTTCACTCCGGTGCCCATTCCATAGTAACATTAATAAAAAGCAATTTTACAATTAACAAATAAGAAGTTATTCAACATGATAAAATTCATTTTAACTTCCACAATGACAAAATTTTGCAATATTTAAATCCCATTTCAAAATTTCATCCATAAGAACACCTATGTCTTTTTCTGAACATGTCTGTTTAATAGCTTCAGTATCTAAAAAGTGATCATTCCTTGGATTATCATTCAAATCTATATGCATCACCTTACATTCATCTAAGTTTCCTCACAAATTTCTATTGATGTCAAGTCAACAGAATTTTCATCGTAATTAGTAGCATTTATAATCATCTTTAGATCATCCGAAAGATTTTGGAAACATTTTTGAATACATCTGGTGAATCATTAATTTAAAGGACTTGCCCTAACCAGGACCCTGGTTACGCGCACGGACGCGGAGTGCGCGGCAAGCGACGCCCCTGGGGAAGCGACGTCGATGGCAATATATCCCATTACCCCTTTCCTAAGCCCGCATAGGTGTGTGTACGCGCCCGCGCGCGCTTCCCTACGGGAAGCGCGAGCCACACAGGGATATACGTGTTTAGCAAATTACCCCTGTTTGCATTGCGCGGCCGCGGCGCGTTCACATATCTATGCGGGCTTATGGGAATGATTGTCAGGGATCAGATAACGTGATCTGATGAATATATTATGTTAAGTTTGCTTATCTTTGTCATGCGTTGCCTGACCCCCTCGCGCGCGCGCCACGACTCGCAGCGCAGATGGGTCTGACGACGTCAGACAAGCTTATCTTATTTTGGTATGAAAGAAAGCAGTGCTCATGCTATTGCTAAAGAAAGCAGTGTTCATGTTCTTATCTGATCTAACGGTGGCGTGTCGAACTCATATGTGCGCGGCTTTTCAATGCGCGGCGTTATTGTGCGCGGCTTGCTGCCTGTATCTAACAGGCTAGGCAGCAAGCCGCGCACGATTACGCCGCGCATGGAAAAGCCGCGCAATTATGAGTTCGACACGCCCCTGTAAGTCATGAATATAAATTTCTATTTAAATTCATCAAGACATCGATATTTCCTAACTTTATACTTAAACACCAACATGACCCCATTAGGTAATGGGTATAAATGTAATATAATATGTAGAGCAGTAGAATTTAAGTGAGTCACAACAAAATGAGTGGTGTGCAGGCATCATCAATCCTTTCAGGGTGTTTAAATTACGAGAGCTGTTCATGATATAGGCCCCAGCAGTCATCCCCTGGTATAAGGGTATTGCAGTGTCAAGTGTAGTTTTGAATGAGCGATGTAGTTTTGAATGAGCGATGTAGTAAAAGACAAGTTTTGTGAAGAGTTTGTTGTGGAACCGTGTTGCTGTAAAGCAAAAAGTTTTATCTTATCTCATCTTACCTGCCTGAATGTAACTGGACACCGTTCCTTATGGCCTTTGACTTCACTCCAATCATCAAGAAATTAAGCAACACACTTAGTGAAGAGAAGTAGAGCACTGGTGGATGGATCTGGTTATATTTGTGATATTAATATTGTGTGTGTTGTGTATATTTTTGTGGTGTGGACTGTCTTGACTCTTTGTTTTTCACTCGACTACAGTGTAATACTTACATATCATTGTGTGTACAAAAATTTTAAATTCAATATATAAACTTCATTCACAAGAGCATTTATTTTCATGGTTTCACATATTACATCATGATCACCTCTGAAAGATATTGTGCTTAACTATGCTTGGGCTGCCCTTGTCCATCTTGTCCAGAAATTCAAAAGTATGAACTGACACAGATCTAACAGACAAAACATTTTCTGCTTTTTCTGTTTTGACCTTAAAACTTGAACTTTTTCGAAATGGAAGTTTAATTATAAGGTCTCTTGTCATTTGGTATCTCCTAATAGTAACTTTTTCCTCATTTTACTCAGGTTGATTAACATTCAAATGGAGATCCTGAAGATGGAATCTTAAATTCCGAAACTGTCAGTAGATTTGCATGGTTGTGTGAATTTGTTCAATTCATTCCATTCATTATCATCATTGAGTTTCACTCATCTCATACCCCAGTGACAGAACACAGTCAGCACCTCGCCGATCCCAAATTTCAGGAGTACCAAATCACGTCTTCCATCACCAGCATACTTTTTCCCGAAACTGAAGGGTTTAGTAACGAGTAAAAATTGCTAACCGGGATATAACACACGAGGGCCAAAGGCCCGAGTGTGTTGTATCGCATTAAGAACCGAGGCCGGAGGCCGAGGTTTTTATTGTAGAGGTTTGCAATTTTTACGAGTTATTAAACTGAATTATGCACCGTAATTACTCGTAAAAAAGGGGATAATTTCAAACACAAGGAAATGTTTTAATCTATAATATTAAGCTACAACTGGGTCGACCATGCTGTAAAAAATTGATTTTATCATTATTATTACGCACTGTTCCACTGCACCATAATAAATTATTATGACCTACAGTGCGTAATAAATCCTGATTTTGGCACTTCAGTGCGTAATAATTTATTGCGCACGGTATCCTGGTGCCTATAGGGCTTTTGAATACATAGCAAAACATGCCTGGAAGGTGCATAATATACCTTATCGATTTTGTATCGTCTCACAGCATGGCCTGAATCGCCTAGATAGTTTGTTTCGTTCATTGATTGGTTTAAGGTGATTAGTGATTACACATCACTGTGCGCTGGGTAAGAAGCACCCCAAAATAACAAGCCGAGGTATTCGTAGTGACTGCCTTGCTGACCGAAGATCAGCCAAGTATTTTACACTCAGTTACGGCACTTTCAAAAGTAAAATATTACAATTTAAAATGCACTTATAAAAATTTTCCTTGTGTTTGAATAATGAACGTAATTAAGCAAAGAATACTAAACTAATGACATCAAAATACCGTCAAAATGTCATAGTCCATTGCAACGAAAAGTTTTGCAGCTATCAGATAATGTCTTCACACTCAGATCAGTGTTTTACCACTTTCAGAGCGGAGACGTGATTTCAGATCACGTCTGCACGCTCAGATCAGCATTTTGCCACGCTCAGCGCGGAGTCGTGATTTTCAAATCACGTCTCCGCTCTGAAAGTGGCAAAACACCGATCTGATTGCGAAGACATTATCTGATAGCTGCAAAACTTTTCGTTGCGATGGACTATGACATTTCAATGGTATTTTGATGTCATTAGTTCACAATTCTTTGCTTAATTACGCACATTATTCAAACACAAGGAAAATGCTGATAGTGGTAAAATGCTTATGTGAGATTGCAGACATGATCTAAAATCACGTCCTCACTCTCATGACGATTTAGGTCATTGCAGGAGCTATAATAACGACATTTTCTGACCAATGCAACGACGAAATTTGGTGAAATTGCCAATGTCATGAATGTTGAATTGCCCTTTTGCGTCCAAAGCTATTATATAGTGATTATGATCATCATTCATTTTTCGCCAAAATCACGTCTGGAGAAGGCCGACATGTCGCCACGCTGAGCATGGCAGATCAGCAGTGTTCTGTCACTGGGTCTCATACACTTGATATCATGAAGGATCAAATTAAAGATCCTAATATTTGATATCTTTTATTGTTAGGCCTTATGCCTGTTTAAATCTGTCTGAAAGGCAGACATATTAACAAACATACCTGATACTATTATTGCTCTGCCTCAATCTGGTCTGGAAAACAGAAAAGAAAAATGGGGCATGGACATATCACATAATTATGACACACCTCCTATGTGGAGTTCCTGTAGAGGGTAAATCTTATCTTAATGGATTACAGTGTGGGTGTTGTTAAATTTCTGGAAGTTCTGTGTGTCATGAATAGAAACATGATGATTGTATCAAACAAGTTGGTCACTCAAGATGAAAGTAATCTACTACATGTATTTGAGCCTATGTCACTATTGTAATGGCTTATGCAACAATTGATGAGTGTTACAATACAGAAAAGCTAGAGTGCTATAGTGATCAAGATACTAATAAAAATGAAGAAGCTTTAGAACTGAATTGTGAGAATGGCAAAGTAATTTCTAATGGTGATTCAAAATTGGATTTTCATGAGACGGACCATGGTATCCCACTGTTCATAAAGATTCCAGAAAAAGAACTTGAGGTAACTAGTATAAAATGGTATAGCTTGATGTACAGGTAATATGAATTGAAAAGGGAAGTGCTGACGGAAAAGCACTCAGTCAATTATTCATACTGTTGAAGGCTTGATAGGTAAACCTCAATTTGAGATCATAGAACAAACTTTAAATGGTTACAATACAGTAGGGTAACTAGATCATAGAGAACAGCTTATCTGATACAACCAATGGCATTTCCAATTATCAGAGCTATAATGACCATATCTGATGGAATGCACATTAATTCTGCATTTATGTCATACAGGTTAAAATCTTGCTGTTGGTAAAGTTCCAAGGTTAATCTTTTTCTGGCTGCTTTATCTGGTATATGAAAGTTTCTAAGAAAGTCCCTCTTTAATTCCTTAATCTCTTGTGACACTTTTACCTTATTTTGCTAACTCTTGCAACACCAGAGCCAAAAACATGCTAAAAATAAGATCAGTGCTATAGCCTTCTTTTATTTATTCTTTTATTTAGTTGTTGTTTTTATCTTGTATTTTGAATAAATGTGTCCAGATTTAAATATAGTCTTTATCATCGAGGTTCAGGGGGTTAATTGCTAAATTATCATCGAGGGCAAAGCCCGAGATGATAATTGGAGTTGAATCCAAGACCGAAGGTCAATTTAAACGTCAGGCTGCCTAGCGTCAGTGAAAAACAACAGGAATCGTCGTCAAAACCAATTTGACTACCTATATGTATGGTATTGATCAAAGCATGGTTATTGATAATTTAGGCTTACGCGGGACTCAGAAATTGGCGTGTCCCATGGGGCCTCACGTGAAGGTCAGTATGAAAAACTGACATCGGGAATCGATTCAGCGTCATCAAAAAACCCTATTCTAGACACCCTACATGCCAAGTCGGGCTGAAATTAAATTTTTGGCAATTTTGGGAATTTGGGCAGTCCAAAAAAGGGCGTGGCCCATAAAAATGTTCTCAAGGTATCTGAGTTTGAGAACTTTCAGGATATGTTTATTAGACCTAAAACTAACTCTTAGTGAAGGTTTCATGCTTGTATCAATTTTTTCCCGGTTATGCAAAAATTTTATCTAATATCACCTTACTAGTAGTTTATATTATAGTCTAAACTCCATCCCAAACTAAGTGCAAATTACTAAGCACAGCGCGTACTACATTCGATAAAAGGGTGGTAATCAGATTAATATCTTCTAGGCGATAGAATTGTCGGCATACTCGCCATCATCTACAGCAGCTGCAAAACTTTAATTCCAGGCGAATGAAGTAAAACAAATTGCGGTGGTATCGTGAAGGATGATAGATTTTGAGCGAAACGACGCTTCAAGTTCACGGCAGCATTAAAATGCATGAGAATTATGGATTCGGTAAATCAAACCGTAATACCCGAACAATGGGGCATTGTTATAAATTTGGTTGGTAATCATGAGATTACTGGCGAAATATCGGAGCATAAACAATATTTGGAATATATTGATTGGAATTCATCACATAACCATATAGCAATTCCGTGATATATTGATTGAAATTATCAAAATCAATAACCATATAAATGACAATTCATAATCGCTATTTTAGGCGTAACATCAGTCATGGTTATATGGTTTACGCCTGGGAACCAATATCGGAATTCATCGAATAAAAACGGTTATAAATAGCAACGCTAATATGGGACATGGGTACGGCGGAATCACAGATGAATTAAAATTATTTACTGGTGAAATTGATATTGACTCTAATGATTTTCGTCGCACTACTTATAATTGCGACAGTAAACTCTAAAATGTCTGTTTTTCTGTCATCAAATCACAATTATAAGCCATGATTATGACATTAATTCCTACCATCTATCATTTTGCGGTGAATAAAATTTACAATTATTCTCAAAGAGGGCTTTACAACACATGGAAAAATACTCGGCCTAACACGTGCAGTGGACCTGTCTAGGATAAAAACACAAAAACATGCAGGGAAATATAACGCTGAAACACAGACAAAATATAAAGTAAAATATATAAAAGTCTCGAGGGCCTTATCGGGTTTGATAATCTTGATTCGAGAAACGCGAGGGTTGAACGAAACACTTAATCAGGGCCAAGGCTTAACTAGCTATATCGTATTAATAGGATAAGTGTACAAAACCATTAGTGGTAGATATTGACAGAATGTCAGGCAAAATATTTCACAAAATATGATATTCTCGTATTGAAAAACTAAATTACTAAAATTAAGACGATCAGTACAGGGTGTCATGGTACTATTTCATCAGACATTTGACGTAAAAATAAGACAAAGATAATTCGATGATCGATGTACGCCACTGGATAAATCAATAACAACTATTTTTTTCCTTAATCGGTGTAATTATGCAGTGATAGTTCGTGGGATCCGGTGACATATCGGGATATCCGTTACAATGTATCCAATTGTACGAAAAAATAGTAATTGTAAATATTTCTAAAAATATAATGGCAATTGAGATTTTATGGAGCATCTATTTTTGTCAAGGTAATACAATTGGAGTATAATGATTGTCATTTTGAAGTAAATTAAGTTTGTGACAAAGTTGAGGGAGGGACCTAAACTTGTCTGGAATTCTGAGATTTAAGAAAAATTAACAGACTAAACCTCAGTCTGTTTCATAATCATAAAATTAAAACAATACATCGAGTCAGAAGTAAAACCTTCATAATTTGCTTTGAGACATTAATTTGATTGAACATGTCTAATAAATCGTAGCTACTCATGCATAAGTTTTACGTTACGCAAGCTACAACGTATAAATGAAAGCGGCTGTGAGAAAAAGTAGGAAATGACTAGAAATTGATTTTGTGTGTTCGAATTGGCAGAGCGGACCGATACATTATAATGAATTAATAAGTCACATGGACAGTAAGGAAAAGATTGTCTCCTGAAGTCGCTACCTACTTCAGTACTTCTTCAATGATCACTGAAAACTGATTCCCGCAAGAGAGACGAATCCGGCATTCCGTATACTATGTAATGGGCCGTGGTGTGTGGACAATGGGAGGACAATGGGAGATGAGTGAAACATGGTGGAAGTTTGGAATAGTGAGACAGACACCTTCTAGTATGAGATATCATATGGCCAAGCGCCAAAGCAAGCCGTGCCGCGAAAACAAGAGTGAACAGAACAATACAGCTCAAGAATTCCCATGATGAAAAGAATATCAGACTAAACAGATTATTTTATATTTACGGATTTCCGAAGAACCACTTTTTGTAGACGAATGTCAAAACCTACGATAGAAATATAGATATCAAAAAAAAATTGAAGAGATATTTATATGTCAACGTCGACTGGCTTTCCTTCACCAGATAGATTAAATTCCAGCTGGTTATAATAAGCTTTAAGCAGTTTGGACTTAGTCCTTCATCTTGATTTAGAACTGTGAATTTGTGACGTTGAACCGCCTATATTCCCGCGAACAATGAACAGGGAATGGTAGAGGAAATCCTAATTTCTAAAAACAGCTGGAGATATATTTCCCATCCTCTTTTAGTTTTACAGACGCTTTTAGAACGACAGATCTCAGGTAATCAAATAACGCATCACTGCCCAGCATTTGGATTCCAAAATCCTGGAATCTCATTGGACGTTCATTAGTATATGACAAAACTATAATAGACGTAAGACGTGTTTTTTGACGCGATTCAATGCGATCAAATCGAAATAAAGTCTGATTAAGAGATGCCATGGCGCCAAGTGCAACCAATGATCAAGATATCATCCGTTGAAATTCAGTAATCAAACAGCTGATAATCCTAGTAAACTGAAAATCTAAACAGTGAAGCGTGAATCAAATTATACGATATGTCCGGACTAAGGATTAAACACACTTTAGAACGCCTGCTTTTCTCATGTCGGTCTTAAACGTCTGCACGTGCAATCCGCAGAAAAAGCGGGCTGTGGCTCAACTATATAAATTCCTTCTCACCGATAATTCTCACTTAATAAGATAAAGTTCTTCATACCCGAAGTAAATCCGGGTTTAAAGAATTCTGAAGAAATCCAACATAGGTACGCGTTGATAAATGATTATATTTCCGCATTTCAGCATACTTGCATGAATGGGAGTGTCATGAAAACGACAAAGTTAACCATAGTTGCTATTCAGTTCAAATCATCCAACAACATCTGATTTAAATCGTGCTTTACTACATTGACCATTCATGCAGACATAAACAAAAAGATCCTAGGGATAACCGACAAAGAGGGGATTATATTTGAATTACATATATCTCAATGTAATTTGTTATAAATACTGACGTATGAAGAGTCGTGACTGTAATATATCCAGTATTCGCATATTATCCCTCATTTTTGCATACTTCTGTGGAATGAAACTCATTCGTATCCTAGGATAGAGCAAGGCTTTCAGGAAATTAGTTAAAAGTAGCCGTATTATCTCATCTCGGAAACGAGCATTTCAGTAGTAAAATAGACTCTTAATCCGTTAGTTCATGTCGGCAATGAAAATTTGTATTTAGGGATATTATAATATTGAGTTGTTATGATTATAGGCGCCAATAGGCGCCCATGTTATGGCCGACCAAGAAATTTCCGATAAGACCATATCATCACTAGCCGCTACGAGTAGGTAGGAAATTTGACCATGATATAAAATATCCAAGTTGTTCAGTTATACTAAACCGAGCTCGGAGGATTCATCTGAATATGAAATAAAAATTCGGTTTTTGAAAAATTGTTTGGAAACCATCACCCTTATTTTCCATATTGCACCAAAATTCCGATGTGAACTTTTTTTTTTTTCTGAAGTCCTGATTTTCGCAAAATGGCAACTTGGATCTGTCATACGCGTAGCGCGCAGACAAATTCAAGTGAATTAAAATTTACAAAACGCGCGCGCACCGTGGGAATAAAACGCGCGTCGATCACAAGTCAAACTTAGCACGTTACAGACACTCAAATCTAAATTGTGACCGAATGGCAAATCTGTGTCATTTAGCGGGAACATCTAAAAATGTCAATGTTTCCTTCAATCAGAGACTTCTGAAATTGGAAGCTAGTTAATACTTCGATAGTATGCTCATCTAGCTGAAATCATAGATGTTATGAATCCATGTACGGACATAAAATATCGAACTTGCGGATAAGTCACCGATTCTGGGTAACACACCCTCCAACAGCAACTCTCTACTCGACTGGAGTACTGAACGAGTGGCTGGAGTACTTGGACTACACTGATCCCAACTGCGATCCCTGCTGAATCTTCAAAATGTATCAAAAATGTATGTATGTATAAAGTACCTTTTCCTAGCAGCAGCATCAGGCGAAGTATTATCCACCACTACACTTCCCCCAGCTGTAAGCGTCTTCTCTATCAGCCCCACGCACTTAGAGAAAGTCTTCATTTCATCGAGATTAATACGGGTGTGGGAGGGAAGGTGTTTCTTACAGAACGTAGACTTGCCACTGCCTGGGTATCCCACCATTATCACCATCTGAAAAGTGAATAAGTTTAGTAACAGAGAAGCTCTGTAAAGCTGTAAAGGTAAAGTTTTTCGTAAACTGGATAGATCGATAATGCATGTACATGTGTAAGGGTGCATGTTAAAACTAAATAATGGCATGGAATCATTCGTAACATTCCCATGCCAATTTTGCATCTTTTTGTCAACATCAAAGGTGATATGAGTAATCAGCTGTTTGTTTATTAGTTTTGGTAAATTTTTGCTTCGAATTTCGCTGAACCAGGACTAAATGACTGAGATGAGTAGCCTAAGAGTACAATTCAAGAAAATCAGTCCTTGTTATAACGGACTCACATAACAGCAAACATCAACATAACGGTCTGATGACATGTGATAAAATGCGATACAGCTAGTCAAATAGCGACAATTGTTGCAAGTGATCCAGTCCAAACCAGTGCTAAATGGTTACTTGACCTGGTACACTAATTCTAGTCAGTCTTACGTCAACTTCAGCAGACTGATGAGAAAATGAGACCTCTGACAGACGACAATGGTTAATAATTGCAGAGCTAGTTCGTCAAGGCAAACCTTTATAAACGAAGCGTTTCTTATCCTCTCCAGCATTTACGAATCTACGAGTTTTTTTTAGCTGCAACTGCTCCAGATTATACAGACAGATGGATACTCCGACATCTTCAAAGAAACCTCTTCACAGATCAGAGCAGATTCCAAGAGACGAAACTCACTCCTCTCCCAACCTTCAACACAACCCTCTCATCCCACCTCCTGTCCAACAAAACCCTCTCATCCTATCTCCTGCCCAGCACAGTCCCCACATCCAATCTCCTGTCCAGCACAATCCTCTCATTCAATCTCCTGTCCAACAAAACCCTACCATACTATCTCCTGTCCAGCACAGTCCCCACATTCAATCTCCCGAACCTGACACAACAGATGACCTCTCCCTCTTGGTGATAAAACAATCTTCTCCTTCTACGTTCAGGAAGCAAGCAACATCAACCCTTTTTACTCGTCCTTTCGACCCTCCTGCGTCTCTACTCCCATGAAGTCTCACCATGTGTCCATGCCCGCGAGTCTCAACCAACCTGAAATTACCACTTCTCCAGCCCCATCCCAGCATCTTTCTGGGTTTGTGTTTCAAACGACGAACCATCAAGTAGCACGCAGTTCCTGTCTTCGATTCCAACAACAATCTTCCCAAGCCCACCAAAGACAGCGGTAAAACATCTCATCAGAAGAAAACCTTCAAAGCACGCCCCTTCATCATCCGAGTGGAAAGTTCTAAAACACCGCCCAGCAGCGCTGGTCAGGACTGTGCTACGATAAGTGGCTCCTTCAAGAAACCCAGAGCTGGAAGGAGATCACCGGAATCGCAACCATCCTCCCTCAAGACAAAAGACAAAGAAGAAGAAAACGATGAAGAGACTGCAGAAATCCAGCTTGTTCTCAAGGATTGGAAGGAGTTCAAAGCTGCAACTTTCCTGCATTGCACCCCAGCAAGAAGATGAGAAAGACGAGACGACTTGCCGAAGGAAGCAGTACTACTTCTTGTGATTTGTGATGATATGAATTGAAATAAAAAATACTCTATGATTTTATACTTCGATTTATGTTCTCACCGAGCAGACTAATGAAGCTTGTTATCATATTGAATGATTTGATTTTTCATTTTTCATTTTATTACAATGGAAATTTAGATTATCCCAAATTAAAGCAAGGTGTTTTATCGGTTTTCACACGCCTAGACCAATCCTCCCTCTAACTACATACCAGCCCTTCCAAGATTACAATCATTGCAAAGCAATAATCAGCACCGCCTTGTTCACTAACCATCAAACTCCCACACTGGAATCAGGCTGAAATCGAAGCAGCCGTATTCGATTTCTGATTGGATCCCATCCCCCTCTTACGCCCATGGCTGTGTTACATGATATAAGCTAGAGACTGCCATCATTCGCCCTGATCTTCTATCACGTGACCTACAACCGTATCACGTGACCAACTCATGGATCACGTGACCTGTTACGATGTAGCAACTAACAAGCCCTTTCTGCTTTAGACAGGGCGGTGAGATGTGAGCACCTAGACGGGTTGGTGCCCTGACGTATTCTCATGACCACCCGATCCGGCCTCATCTTGCCAGCCCCACTTTAGGGTGGTATATATAGAGGAGGGAATCTCATTATTGCATAGTATCTAGTTTTCTATTCTCCTTATAACATCCATCAACCAACTTCCAGAATCATTTCCTTCTCTACCAATCCACACTACTGCTGAAGATGAAGCTCCAACTTCCTTCCCCATCAGACACCAACAACTCCTTCAGAACCTGACTCAGAGAAGATCCTCAACTACCCTGACACCTCTGACACGGATGGACTCCTCTCTTCCTACATTGCTGAGACCTCCTCCTCTCCCTATCTCTGAGGAAGCCATCATGTCCTCCTCTGCAGACACAACCGACCTCTCTCCCATCGGAGACAAGACCTTCTTCTCCTTCTACATGCAGGAGGTGAACAACGTCAACCCATTCAACGCCAACTTCAGACCCTCCTGTGTCTCCACCCGAGGAAGTCTCACCATGTCTCCATGCCAGCTCGTCTCAACAAACCTAAACCTGCCCCTCTGCCAGAAAGCCAGATCCCTGGGAAACATCCAGCCTCGTTGCAACCTCAGAGCCCGACCCTACTCCATCAAGATTGAGAGCCGGATCAAGCTATCATCTCCTCCCTCTGAAACAGAATGCAAGTCTTTCATCAAGCCCCGGGCTGGACGGAGATCTACAGTGGACTCTGGGAAGAAGCATACAGTTGAGAGAACCCGGACTGTCAGGATGAAGAGAAGGACTCTGAAGTGGGTGAAGAGCTGTTCTACCAAGATCAGGAGACATCTGTCATGCAACGCCAGTTCTCTACAGGATGTGGATCACGCCGCAATCATGAGGAGGAGGAAGTACTACTTCCTTTGAATTTGTGATTCTTTGTGAATTGAGTTGAATTTTTATTATTGAGATTCTCATTGTATATATTGAATTATTCAGAAATATATTATTTGTTACAGTATGCAGAAATAGTTGTCTTCCATGAATCGCAGAAAATTAAAATTTACAATTCAAATAAATTGGACATAATTATCACTCACTTCTTTGTTCTTCACTGACAGACTTGCACCACTTTCTAACAGAGGAAGCTTTTTAGCCAGGAATTCTTTGCACTTGAACGATTTGTATTCCCATTGGTTACAAACTTGGTTGCCTGAAATAATTTTAGTTTCAATTTCAACACGATTGTTCACCTTCCCCTCACCTTACACCTAACTGCCGTTCCTTGAAACAATTAAATTAATTTTTCCGAATATGTACCTAGGAAGAACTCTTCAGGAGTGTGAAACGTAAGACCAATGTTGTCAGCAAACTCCCTGTCAGAAGAAGAGAAGTCTTTCTTTTTCTTCTTCTCAGGGTTCCATCCCACAGTCCTGCCGGCAGCGTCTCCTGAGGGAGAGAAGCTTAGAAGCCTTCATATTGTTTCTTTTCAGTTAGATGTTACCTTATTTGACTAATGACTACTACCTATCATCTATGCTGTTTTATTGTGCGTCCAAAACACGTAACTTATTTCACTCCTTACCAGCTGCATAATGTTGAAGTATCTGATCGGATACCTAGGATAGTTTTTCAAAAATAATAGGGGGTATCGGGATATTGGTCGCGTTTGAACACCAAGACGGTAATAAGGTATGTTACCAATACCTCATTTGTCCAAGTAGATCTTACCAACATAAAAAGATTTGTCGTTGTCAACTGCAACGTTGTTGTTGAAGTACTTCAGAAACGCAAACCACATTCCTGAAAAGAACGCATGTCAGTCTCAATAGTTATATCCGTGATACATTGACAAGTTTAATGAAACTTCCTGCTCATGTCAAATCTAAATAAGAAAATAGGTCTCAGTAAGTCAGAAAAGAGATATAACACCTGGTACGAGGCAGCATAACCAATCTCCCAGAATAGTAGAAACTATTGAATTGGACCTTATGTCGTATTGTCATAGTAGTGGTGCCTCTATGCCTCTAAGGCATTGATTAACCCAGTGAACTCAGATCGGATCCTTGCTGTACGGCATTAAGTCGAAGCTGAGGGGCTCCATGCATGCCATTGATATAACGGTTTTGTTATCACAATCGAGATAAAGATTCACTCTTTTGAAATCTAAACGCAAGGAAATATCTCTACCTGGAGCAGGTTTCCTGGTTGCCGTGCTCCTTGGGGACGCCATGAACAGCACTGGAACACCCAGCGCTCTGACCACCTTATCCACCTTGCCCTGCATTTGGGAGACACTAAGCTTCCCAGACTCAATCCCGCTCTGGTTGGACATGAGGACCACTCTGTGACCGGAGGTGTGCAGCTCCTTTAGCTTGGGTAACACCTGGAAAAAAGATGGTCACATATGTAACCTGAATGAGAGATGGTTTGAGCTACTGAGTGATTAAGCGCGGTTCAATAACGGCTGCGTATTGTTTAACCAGTAGGTGACTGTTTAAATAATTATGATTGTTGACCAATCAATGAGCAAATTTAAAATCAACATACGTGTACCAGAGAGTAATATGTAAGCTATAACGCCGCTGATTTTAGGATGGATTTAAGGACATTAAGGCCGCCGTATATCGAGGAGAAGCATTATTTAGTAGCCTTTGGAGACTATTAAGTGCAGACATTTTTTTCTATGCCATTGTTAAAATTTTCAAAGGGTAATCCTGAGGTTCAGATCGAGGTGAGCTTAAGTTCACCAATATATGAACACCCTCATTACACTTGAACAATGACCAAGTATCTAAGTGCCTTCAAGAGACTAGAAGCTCAAGTGAGTATTGTGTTTGTGTGTTAGTGCTTCTTTGGACAATTTATGTTTAATTCTGTTTAATTCTGTTTAATTCTGTTTAATTCTGGTAATAAGCTTCTTAAGAATATGCATTTGGCAGAGGGTGATTTAACTCGCTCATGACTTTGGTCAAAGAAAGTAAAGTTACAGTCTAAGAAGTAACAGGTGGTCATATAACAGTTCACGTGTCTACCCAGCTACCGGAGTACCAGGACTTCAGTAAAGCAGTGATTTAAATCAGATGTCTGTTCTTTGAGCTAGGTTCTTTTGTTTTAGTTACAGGTTACCGAGATATTTCTCCCTAAACTTCGATTGAACTTCTGTTTCCTTGTTTCATTGTGATCACTAGCTTGTTTTAAACTCACATTTTTAGGCGTAACAAAAGCTTTGTATCGATTATTGTCTGACTTACAAATCGGATAATCGGTTAAGAAATGAAATCCTCACAATAACAGTGAAAGATAAACCATTGTTTCCTCGCCCCACTAAGCCCCGTGCACATGAAAAATAGGTGGTCTAACGTCATTAACTCACCACACTGCGCTATGATAATGACGTCACCATTATCGCCTATTTCTCGTGTGGGCGTATTACATCACACAACGCCATCCAGGTTCAAATATAAAAACTTAAAAAGGGGAGACAGTTAAAATAATCTTACAGAACCCTTTGCATTTTTTCATCGCTCCTCGGTGTCTATAAAACATAGATACTTGCTTTGGCGAGTCCATATATTGGTTTAAGACCCTCGCCCTTCACCCCAAAATGCCAAAATATCCGCCAGGAAGTAATATAAGTATCCTGAAAGATACCCAAACATACAAACATGCCCGTGTCCAGATACTTTTATACTTTTTATAGTATGAATTATTGACTTACCCGTCCAGGCCACATAACTTCCCAGTCATCTAGGTCCTTGGGGAAAACGTTCCCGGATTTTGTGGTTATTATCGTATGGTCCATGTCGAATGCTGCAACCTTACTGCAACCTGAGGGGAATTTCAAGTAAAAGGCTTTTGATTGAGGCTACTCTCTATTTCATTGCGGGGTAGGGTTGAAAGTTTGGAAAATCCACGAGTTTCCCTCTAGACATCCTTCTTATCAGCTTATTACTTTATCAATAAACGTAATGAATTTTGTCTAACATAAAGGCGCAGTTTGTAATCCAAAATTCATGGCCTATGAATACTCATTCTGCATAATGAAGAAATTAATTCCTGCCACAACCGACATAGACGTTGATCACATACTGCAAGAAATATCCAATATTTTCGAATAATATTTTGAACTTGATGATTGCTCAATTTTTTCCCTCCCCATTGGCCTTTTTGTGTATACAAAAAGGCAAATGAGAGGGTTGGCAATGGACAAGTTCAGAAAGTGCCCGGGAAATTTGTACATACTACCTCAACTGTGGTAACCATGCTAACAACCAATCAGAGGACAGTATTCACGTTGCACGTGCGCGCGCCACGGCCGGCGTCCGTGCCAAATTATGTCCAATTTCTTCCTTTGTCAGAAATGTATCATTCCTGACTTGGGCAGCAATCAGCTGCCTGAAGAGCGATTATCAGAATATCAGTCATTGACTCCTGCGGCTATCACAACTTCACAACATAAGGCCGAGGAGTGAACTTAATAATAATTTAGTTAAAAACTCATTTCTAACTTTATTACTGACATTTTAAACAACAAAAGTAGGCAAAAACTATTTCAGGAAAAATGATGCTGCAACATGAAGACAATTGAGGTCATTTGACAGAGTTGGCTACTGAATCGTCTAAGTTCTGTTCGAAGAAATATGTTGAACCAATTCCAATGAAAATTGAAAAGTATGAATCATTAAATCATAAGGATCATCTCGGAGTAAAAACCATTATAATCATATCAAAGAAGCAGCGTAATCATAAGTAGGCAAATGCGTACGCAGGAGTCTACAAAATTCTAACGTAACAAAACTTACATAAAATGAAATAAAGGCTTTGCGCGAAATCTCAAATTACAACGAACCTACGAAACATGCGCCGCGCAGCGTTCGTGAAGCGATGATCACACGTGAAACCTACGCGCCGCCACAAAGTTATGCGTATACGGTGCGAGGAACTTTAATTAACTGTTATTCATCCTCGTTATTTATAATTTTCGTATGTTGGGGAGGGAAATTAAGCGCCTGCATACGGGAACAATGGATAACAAGAATTGTGCTGGCAGGCGCAATTCTTGTTCAGCTTTCAATAATTCAGAACTTATAACCTACCTTGAGAAGCGCCATCGTTTCGTACGATCAAGTCCTTTGATACAGACCACGTGTTTGCTCCTTCATCAACCTCTATTCTATCTAAGAGGAGCTCCTTCAGCTTATCTGATATCCCATGAGATGTAACGTTGCTAGGTAACGAGGTGTTGGATGTTACGTTGCTAGGGTAACTGACAGCAGTCCCTTTAATCACAGTCTGCTTCACTCGTTTTGAGGGGTCGTTCGTTGTGGAGCTTGAGAGGGGTCTCTTCAACCCTGAAGATTCAAAAATAAATAGCTGATTGAATCTTTGTAGTTTTTATAGTTTATAATAAAATATTGAGTGGGGGTAGCCATGAGCCAGCTTAATTTGTCGCAGTACTCTGAAAGACTGAGTAAAGTTTCTTCGACTCTCAGATAAAATCTACCTAGAAAGAATCTCATGCTTAAATCATATTTAAGCAGTGGACATCATCTTCAGCGTCATAATCAGTGACCTAACATTCGGCCTGGATTCCTCAGAATTTTAAACATTCCATGATACGTCAAAACAATATGTCAATATGTTGACGAGACACCCGAGACTGAGCCAGATGTCTGCAAACTAACAAAGTTAGGGACTTCAAGTTACAGCTCTGTAGAGATAGAGAATACTCTGAAGATCACTCAGCGTAACATTGAAATAGCCTCTCAAACTTTATGAGTTTATGATAACAGTAGTACGGCATATTCAAGACATACGAGACGTGGCCAATAAAATGACATGTCCATTCAAACTATCAAATTAGCGGCATATATTATAGAAGTTAATGATGAGTTTGACACGTTTTCTGTCGACATATTCCAGCCATTAAGTACGCTGCATATATTAGGATGTTTCTAGAAAATCTCAATATAGAGTTGAGACAGGGGGGTCGAGGTTCTTTCTTCTTTTCTTTATGCTATGTTAGAGCATACCCCCAAAGGCAAAAAGTTCGCCAAAGAACTCAAAGCGTAGGATGATGTCTGAGGAAATTTATAAAAGAACCCGACGTACTTTTTTGACCGGAAATTAGAGTGTTTAGAGTTTTTTCAGTGTCTAAATGCCAAGGGTGACATAAAATTTGCCTTGACTCCCCCGTTTGGATGATAAAAACACCTGTTGTCCTTGAGCTGTTACCTTTCCGAGCGTTGTCAATTGATCAGACAAGGTTTCGGATATCAGGTACCATTCCGACATCTTCATTCTGAGTTCTCAGAAATTGACAGCGAGATATAATTGCTTATTATACAGACTGTAGTGAGAACTGCTATGATCGGTTGGTTTCAGCTCGTTTGGTTTGATGGTAATTGTTGCCATATTTGTATATTTATTCTGAAAGTCAGATGTTTCTTGTTTAGTTCGACAGCTAGGTTCAGCAGTTTGTATTTTGGAAGTTCTGGTATGAAACCATTCCACAATTTTTCCTGTGGTAGTCAACTCATTGACCAGCCTCATTCATCATGGCCTAGGATCAAAAGATCCGTAATTGCTCGTTCTTTCATCTTTACAAATTAACAACACAGCAGTTTAGCTTCTTTCTGCAAAGACACGTTTTTATTTAGCAACGAAATATAATTGATCTTTTCACTGATTATGCGCATAATTTAATAATTTATGCAAAATTGCCCCTCACAACCAATCATATACTCTGATATCATAAGTTATTTCATATCATATTTTATTTCAGAGTCCACAATCACATACCTCCCCAGAGTTAGCACTTACCCGGGACTAAGCAAACAGGTGACATATTATATACCTACTTTGATGTACAGATAATATATTTAGAGATTCATTATATATCACTGGGGTCGTGACGGTGTGACGATCATATGTTTTCTGGCTGTTCTGACACGCATGTTATAAAATATTTATATTGTCAACTGAAACCGCTGGGCTCCGAACAGGACCGGCTGTGCACCGACTTAGTTTCTTGCTTTCTTGTTGTATAAATTAATAAACATAATATCTAACCATTTCCCCAATAGTACACACCAACAAATCTTGTAGTTTTGGTCCATCTAAGCGTTTGGCTCATGGTTAAATTGTGCTACATATCTATTATCTACCGAAGTTAATGCATTGATTATTCATTGTGCAATAAACATCTCGACCTTTGGCATCATTGTTAATTGCACTGATTAATGCATAAACTCTGGACGTTATAAACCCTATAATTAATTAATTAACATAATAGTAGAGCGTCTGTTAGTTTCCTAGAATCCTAGATTCCAAGTATAGCACTGGTGTTTTCTGATAGTTTCACCACCTGTTTGAAATCATTTATTAAGCATTAACATTTAATACAGTTCTTAATTTACTTTTAATATTACTCCATTTACTTGAGTTTGCTTAGTTCTCGTCATTACCCTTACTTAATTATTAATTATGTTTCAGCCGTTAAATCTATCAGTCCAGAGCGCAAATTCAACATCGTCTTTAGATAGAGGCAAATTATCAATTCTGTATTTTGATATTTCGCAACATCACCAAGTACTCAAACTCTCAAATAGAATACACAGCCACTGATTGAACTTAATTCTTGAGAAATCAGAAACAATTCTAACAACTGGGTCCTGCTTACCAGTGCTTGATATGATGGTGTATCTGTAGCGTCCAGCAACTAGTTCAATCACGGAGGACAGTCCAATCCTCACTTTCATGTCCTTCTTTAGCTCAACACCTAAGAGAGAGGGTCGCATTACCGCTGTTGAAACTTTTAAAATATTGTCTGGTGAATGTTTCAACTTTTTGACTTTTGAGTTTCATAGTGACCAAATTAACGCTCAAATTGCAATATTAACACCATCCTCTCTCCCCACAGTTACTATAGTATGTCACCAGCTGTAGCCATGCTACCGCACACTAACCCTGTGGACTTCACCTTCACTGTACTATGCTTCATGTGCTTCCTTATAGGTAAACAACTAATCAATTCTTCAACATTCCCTTCTCTAATCAAGTTTTCAGTAGTTGAGGGGCAAACCCCCTTCATTAAACCCCAAAATAAGATCAGGTTCACAATTTCATTTTATTACCACCAGGCCCAGGGGCTTATGAGGGTGGCCCCTTTCAGTAGTTACCATGATATGTTTTGAGTTGCGTGATCATTATCAAATATCAAACCCCCTCCCGATCCCTCCCCCTTAATGATTATCCAGTGATATTGAACATCCCTTCTAGGAACCCCTGCTAACGCAGTGGCCCTCTACTTCTTCTCTGGGAAACACAAGGATGTGCCGACCCTTATCTACATTGTGATAGCGGGGGTGGATCTACTGTCCTGTGTGCTGGTTCTTCCAGTAGGTGAGTGGGTGGAAATGAGTTGAGCTTTTCCGATGAACCAATGGCCACAATTCGTACCTACTTTTTCTGGAAACTCACGAAAACTCATTGCTAAACATTGATCTCTTCTAAATCAATCATTGATCTCATTTCAAAGTTTCCATGCAGTAGACACCCAATCACAATCAAAATCTTTTATCCCAATGTTGAAAAATCTCTAGAAAATACCTTTCCACGTGCAGGTCTGAACCTGGCCGAGTCCCGGCAAAGTCACTTCTTCCAGGACCCCACTCTTTGCACCATCTGGGGTATGGTTTGGGAGTTCATCCCTTACTACTCTGTCTTTCTGGTGTTCTGCCTCAGTTTCCTTCGGACTCTGGCTCTCCTTCAGGTAGTGAATTAAAAAGAAACGTATCACAAAATATGATAATATGTTCTTCTTGATACTTTGATAGGAACTGCCTCTCCGATTTTGAAATTTTTCCCTCCCCATTGGCCTTTTTGTGAATACAAAAAGGCAAATGAAAAATCGTGGTCTGGAAGGGTGAAATAGATTATGTGTATATCAGGTCCAGTTTTGCAATGAAACTACAATTTCCAAAATGCCCGGATTGCTCTTTATAATATCAGTCGAAAATGTCATTGTCCTCCCGTCCCCCCATATCACATAAATCTAAAATAACAATTTCTTGATTCTGGAGCTGTCAAAGTTTAAATCTTATAGGTTGATTCACCCATCCGTGCCGCATGCTCGAACTCATAAATTATGATATCCCAATTTAATTGGAAAATTTTGTCTTCAAAAGTTAAAATCTTAGGTGTGAGTTGGGCGGTGGATTGGAGGAAAAGGCTTCGGTTTTGTACTAGGTTTAGTACCAAACTGCATAACTATTAGACTTTCTGCTGGATTCGACGTAGCTTGAGAAATACTATTTGCTATGGACGAATATTGCTTTTGGGACAAGAGACAGCATTGAAACAGAAAAGCACGAAATTTGAAAATCAGATAAAGAGTAATATCAACTTAGTATAAACATATTTTAAGAAAATACATCGCGTGAATAAACAGTGACACTTGATGCGAAACGTAAACCAATTCAACAAATGGCGCGAAATCTACAACGAACTGAGTACAACAACGAACGCGCGCGCAAGAATTTTAGAAGAAATGGCACGTTTCAATTCATATTTCGGTCGCGCGCAGCAACGCGCATCGAAACAATACTCTTATCACTTTAAGTTTATAACGACTGCGTTTTGTATTATCTTATTATGATGCTTATCAAGCACCGCGGGGAGGGAAATTAAGCGCCTGCATATTTACTTCAGCAATAATTGTGTCGGTGCAGGCGCAATTCTTGTTCGTATTTTCCAAGTTGCCACGTATTTTTTTTCGCTTATTTAACATCAATTTCTCAGCCCATGATCCACATCCACAAGTGGAGTGTTATTGCTGTGTTGGTGGGGTACGCTGTGTTTCTCATAGCACGGCAAGCTATTGGGTTGCTGGCTGGTTTTGGGGTGTACAAATACGAGGTCATGTCTGGGTACTGCTGGCTCCACATCACAGATGAGAAGTATCAGGTACGTTTTGGAGTAAACTGTAAGCTCAAAAATCATTCACCTTTAGATTTTCATGAGTTTCTAGCAGAGTTCTCTTTGGACTTTACAGACTCCATGATTCATAACCTTCTAAAATCCGTCGTCACTTTTTTTAATTATAACATTCTCATTGTCATTTCCTCCTCTCTCGCTTGACATTACCCCTCCTCCCCAGACCTCAGACGTAGTGTTCTCCTCCCTCCAACTTGCCTTCCCGATCATCCCCATCACCACGTCCTGCATAACCTCCATCATCTGCCTGGCCCGTTCCATCCACTTCAGGTATTGTGACACAACTGCTTAGGCCAATAAAGTCTTCAGAACATTATCAACTTTCAGATAATCAGAGCTCATTTCTAAGAAAGGCAGCACTATTTATCAGATTTTTCTTGTATAATTGATTATAAAAGTGCCAACAAATTGACGATAAAATTATTTTACACTTCAAAAGTGACAAGAAATTGATTATAAATTCATTACACTTCAGCAAATCCTCCACCTCCGCCACCCGACTCAAACGCCGAGCTTCCATCACCATCATCCTCGTGACTTCCGTCTACATCTTCTTCAATCTTCCCGTCTTCCTCAACTACATCCGCTACCTCATGGCTGTCTACGTCACTGGACAGGACTTCCTGGATACAGACAACTCTAATGAGTTCCTCAAGAAACACATCTGGTTGCTGACCTATGTGCTGACTGTGGCTCTGAACGCGCTGGTTAATCCGGTAGTGTATGTGTGTAGGATGAAGTGTTTTAGGCGTCGGTTGGTGACTTGTCTGACAGTAAGGAGGAGGAAATTAGCTGTAGCTCCGAGTCCACCAAGTCATCGGAATGAATCGGATAAAGTGAGTGAGGAGAGCTTCAAAGCGTTGAAGGAAGCGAGGATAAGGCACAAGTCAGAGAATGAGAAGACAGCGTTGAGACGGTCTCGGTCTCAACGGAGACGAAGCAAGAGAAGAGGCCTTTCACTGGGAAGGAAGAGGAGCATGTCGCAGGGAAAGAAGAGCAGTGCTTCTCAGGGAAAGAAGAAGCTGAACACAAGGAAGACACAGGAAAGCATTGTGCTCTCTAATGAGTGTGCTGATCTGGCGTTGAGTATGCAGAGACAGGAATATCTTAAGCTTGAAACCGCCACTACTCCACAAAGAGGTTTCAACTCTACACCATGAGAGTACTATCTGACTTTCATGACTACCTACCGATATCAAAATCTGTCACTGAACTATGATGACCTGATGCCCCTCTCACTAAAAACCACGTTCGAAAGTGATGCAAAGTATTTCTGAACTTTAAACCTTAAAATACGGTTACCACAGACAGTTTAAATACTCGTTGAGTTACACTCACCATTAACAATAGCAGAGTTTCCACCCAGCTGTTTACACAGGACAATCTCCTTGGCAGGCTGGAACTTGAGCAGAGTATGAAGTCTTGAGATACTCTTATCTCTTATCCCTGTGTCCTGATCTCTACCAAGGGATATGACATCATTAGGTTTCAGTTCGATGTCAGGGTGTAGGTCGTCTGTACTCCGGACATACCATTTCATTATACGGTGTCCTGAATGGCTGGTGTTGTTAAAATTGTACAGGACTCAATTGTACTTACGGTGACAGTTGGAACTGCAGTTTTGTGTACGCGGTGTTATTTTCGGCGGCGTAAAGGCATATAGATATCATGTCTGTACGCCGCACCAACTTACGCCGCGCACACAAAGCTGCAGTCCGAACTGCCACTGTGACTATCTAATATACGTTTACTTGTTTACTTCATTGCTGGAGCATTTTGAGAGCCGAGAGGACTGCAATCGGACCGTACATTTATTTCTTTACTTATCAAATTATGATTATAATCAATAAATTGAAACTTTACAAAAGTGGAAATCTTTTTATATCATGTCTAATAACATCATTGATAAAATTTAAGAGCATAAATAACAGAAACTTGAATATAATTCATCAACAACTTAATCCATGATTAACAGAGACTTCCCATCGCAAATATTGAAACTTTGAATGGTAAAATGAATTAGGTGACTCGAACAAACAGACTCAAACAATTCTCACTCCGTTACATCTCATCTTTTTGTCTCGATCTCAACTCCAGCATTCCTCAAAATATCAGACACATCGCAATTCTGTTCAATCTTCAAGAACTCCATGATAACACTGTCCCTCTCTGACTCATCCACCAGAACTTCCACATAATCTTCTGAATCCTCCAATGCTTTCTCCCCTGAGTTTTCCAAAGCTTCCTCTGAATTTTTCAAAGCTTCCTCCCCCGAGTTCCTCTTCATCCACTGCTCACATCTCGAAATCTCAGCATTACTCTCCTTGTAGGTGATATAAACTGCTTCTTCTGGGTGTTCAGAGAAGAATTCTCTTCGTTTCTCGTCCTTGGAGAAGTAAATGTGGTAGGGTTGATCGGGGTGCGTCACTTGTTTGTCTTTGGGATACTCGGTCGGTTTCTTGGGGTCGAATCTGGTTAAAATCATAAGTGTTAGATGCTGTCTACTTCAGTGGAAAACTCATAATTCTTCCAAGCTTTCAAAAAATTTTATTTTATAGAAATTGTCCATGATAAATTGTTCCATATAATTGTTCGACCTCAAAAACATTCTAAAATGGTCTCATTTGCATTTTTCAAGTAATTTAACTACTTAATTGAGTAACTTATCAAATTAAGTAACGACTGTCCCACCTGTGTCCATCCAGCCTGATGAAAGGTCCCACCCGGTGGGTCCTGGTTTGGGGTATTCCCTCCCACGTGGGTAGCTCCAGGATTAATTGGGGGTGAGAGAGGGTGGGTACTTCAGACACGCTTTCAACCAGGCAGGTTCCTTGATAACGTTAGCGGAGACCAGGGCTTGGGCCCGGGAAATAACGTTTCCGAAGTAAACTAATCTGCTGGACATGATAGAGCTGATGAGGGTGAAAGGGTGAGGAAGGGTGATGGGTTGTTGAATAGGTAGCCGTTTTAAGTATACATAAACTAAAATTTATAATTAAGATTACCATTTACCAACATGAAGATATTGATGGGTGCTAACATGCACGAAATATCCACAGTCAAGTTGAAATTTTGAGAGTCAAAAAATGATAACGAGAATGGTGTCAAAATTGATATAATTTACACAACTTACAACTTAATTTTTCGAAAAACAATAATAAGGATAAAAACACATAAACAATAATAACTAAATACGTCATAAAGTGTAAGAAATAAAGCTTCATAAAATATCTATTCGTCGATGAAAAAGTTCTGAAGATGTAACCCAAGTTATTAAACGTTTTACGAAATCGGCAAAAGTTGTAACACTTGCTCAAGACAAGGCATAAGTATTCAAACGTCTGTAGGCATAATATACTGTAGACTGTAGTCTTGAATCTTCATAATATCACATCAGATGTAACATACCTATGTATATCAAGAAATGTGACATTGCAATATCTACAGCTCATTTTCAGAACCATCTTCAGAATCGTGAGGCCTCTGTCTAGCTATCCTGTCTTGGAGCGCCCTCTGGACATTCTTCTCGAACTGCTTCGGATTAGTATTCCTCACCACCACCCTCTTATGCCCAATATCCAGATAACCAGAGCCATGAAACACAGCAAAGAGAGGCAAGAAGAACACTTCATCAACCAAACAGTCCGCTTTCTCTCCCGAACACAGGACGGGCCACACAAACCTGAGCAGGGCCCACAACCCCAACACCGCACACTTGACACCCACACTAAGTCTCTGATACCGGTTACCCTGGTAACACACCCTCACCATGACAACAGTGAGTACCATGGCAACACCAGCTGACAACACCAAGACTCTTACTGCATCGTAGTGGAGTCCGTAATCCTCGTTAGGGGTGACAGAAGCAAACACTGCTAGAGCACTGAGTTCAATGAGGGAGCAGATAGTCCGGGTTATTCTCAGGAGAGTGGTGAGGCGGAAGCCGAGTGAGATAGGGGAGGGAGGGTTGAAGAGGGAGAGGGAGGGAGTGAGGGAGGAGGTGAGGTGGTAGGTAACAGTGGAGAGAAGGAGGAAAGGGAGGTAGGCGATAAGGATGCTTCTTATCAAGTATCTGAAGTTAATAACAATAAAATGTTAGATGACAGATCTCAATATCAAGTAATTAGGTATAACTATAATATGATGAATTGGTTCTATTGGACTCCCTGCAATACTGTCTCACAGATAAAAAGAAATTTCATCTTAAGTCACAGAGCCTTGGTTTTCTCGTAAGATAAGTAAATAAAAAGGTTTTCACACCCACCTCTGCATGGTATTAGCTCTAACGAAGTCCTGCAGACTGCTCCCCACATTTTCCATGGTAGGAGGCACACAGTACCCGGTAACCAGGAAAACGCCCCCGCTTGATGCCAGGAGGAGTCCGCCAACTGACAGGGAGGCAAATACCTCCCCAGATTCCATGTGTTCAGGGTTTTTTTCAAGGTCACATTCTACCTGATGCTAATAACAATTGGTGTTGTCAGTATAAATTCAATAAATCTTACTGTCCCAATAAATCAATGAAGAAATCAAAATCAAAGGTCTTGCAAAACATAAGGTATCCCTTAGTGAGGGACCAAAAACATCGGAATCATTGACAAGGAAGTCTATAGGTAACACAATGAGGATTCAAAATTTCACAGACTCATGAATCTATCTTTAAAACCAATTAACTGCAGATCACCAAATCGTATGCAACAGTTAAGATCTAAAGAACTGATCTAGGAGAATCGATTATGACATTAAAACCAATGCTGCTCGAAATTGCCATGGAGTCATAGCAACACTACGAAAAGTCAAGGATCCAGATGTCCCTGATTGAGAAGCTTCAATCCGCTCCATCATCTTCAGAAGATTCCTCTGACTCTGACAAATACACAACCGGTCTATTCAACTGATTCACATTTTCCTCAAGACTATCATCTGAACTCGACTCACTGTCACTTTTGATCTTTCGTGGACTTCGATATTTCGTGAATTCTTCTGATTTCTTGCAGCTTTCATCTGGAATAGCATCTTCAAAAGCTTCAGGCCAGAGATCCTCTGATTTGAGATCATCTATCTGCGGAGGATAAAGGATGGACACCACTTCACACGTCACTTTCTTTCCTTCTTCAATCTTCTCAACGATCAAGAAGTCACCTGGAAATTTATTCGAGTTGATTTTACGATCAACCCATCTTTAGGATTATACAGTGTTTTAGCAAAAACTATTCAGCAATAAATTGGCCCCCCTTGAAATTGCCTTCCAGCCGGATCAACCTGCTCCCAGTTCCATTTAACCCAAACCCACCTTTATTGATCCACACACTCTTTGCATTCCAGCCAAACCAGACCCACCTTTCTTTCAAACCCACTCCCATATTAAACCCAGACTCACCTTTCTTGATCCAGACACTCTTCCTGAACTTGGGAGGCATACTGCAGAGAGTGGTGTGTCTGGTCTCATCCTCAACCAGATGAAGGTTGTTACCTTTACTCTCCACTACCTGGAAATAATGCCAATGATTTCATTCATGCTTTTCATTCTTTAAGTCACAATCGAAACTGATAAATACAATTGACAGTCGCACGTTACAGTGGCAACATTGCTTACTTGCTCAGTTAAAGTGAGCAAGTAAGCTGAGCTAAATTCTGTAGAAAAGCTAGTAAGTATACTGGTATAGCTCGAGTACAGTATAGCTCGGACAGTGAAATGTTAATTTACTCTCAACTACCTTGACAATGAACTGGTTTTTGCAGATCTTGACATCCCCGTGAACAACCTCCTGAGTCACTATCTTCCTCTTCGTCGCTTCAGACATGCAAATCAGAACTCAAATAATGCAAATGATCCGAAAAAAGGAAAGAGTCGGTTACTCGGGTGTCACTATAACAGAAATTGGAAAATTGTTTCTCCAGTTACCTATTGATTTCACTGGAGTCTGGACTCTTATTTCATCAACTTAAAACGTTGAACTGATGTTGACAGAAATGAGAAAGATAATAAAGGATTGCTGTATAAATGAAATAAGTATCAATTTACAAAAAAAAACTATTTTATTCGGTCCTCATTTATTCATCATCATTTTAACGACAAAAAGTTAGTCGTACACTTCTCATCCAATTGATATAAACTGAATTTCATAATACACAGATATAAATAATTTAACTAGATATAATAAGGTAACATAAAAAGGTGGTGGAAGTGTAGGATATGTATTCCGCAGCAGTCAATCTTCATGGGCACATGCATCGGCATGTCCGTCAGACACTGTCTGAATTAATGAAATCTCGTAAAAGAAGAACGAATAAAGATATCAATTTGACACTCTTAACCCGCCTTTTAGATTAGGCATTTGTGTATTCAACAGTCAATCAAAAATTTCCCTGAAATTGGTAATCTTATATTCATCAGTCAATCTTATATTCCTCAGAAATTGGTTATAATACTAAGTCCCTATTAAAATCTTAAAACTCTGGACTCGGAGAGCGGTAAGGGAAGAGCAGGTACTTGTTGGCGTCCTGCACTTTCAGCTGAGATATGCTGTCCAGAACCCACTGTTCAGACAGAGACACGTTTTCCTTGTCGTATACTGCACTTCCGATACAGTACCGAGATCTGTTCCGAGATTTGGTGACCTGAGGGGGAACTGGTGTCAAGGCGGAGTGGCGTCAAAGTGAAGTGGTGTCAAAGTGGAGTAGTGTCAAAGTGAAGTGGTGTCAGAATTGATTTGTATCAGAATGAAAGGGTATCAAAAACAGCATTTAGCTAGGAGTGGTGTCAAAGAAAACAAGAAAACACAGGGACCCAGGGTTCTGTTGTCGATAATTGAATAATCACTTACCTTTCCACCGCAGGTTTCTATCAGCATCACAATGTCTGCATGAGGAGGACTGGTCTCCTTCTCAACGAACATTAGCCCTGTGTCCGTGAACAGAGATGAGGCAGCCTTTCTACGGGTATTTCCATCTATCTGAGGGGAGTGAGTGGTTAATGAGGGATCGTTATCATTTAGAGGACGAAGGAGGTTTCAGGGAATCAACAAGATACACGTTATACCGTTATATAACTATCAAACTTACTTTTAAAACGGGGAATTCTGCGATCAGTTCATAGTTCGATTCTTCTTCCCATGACCCACTTGAGATGGAGTCAGTGACCTGAATTAGTGAATAGTCAATGAGGCAAGTTTATGACGTGACAATTAAACGAAATGAAGAATGAAGAGTACATTGTCAAGACATTAGCTTTTCGGAATCACTAAATACTAACTAGGGCGGATTTAATTTGGGTGGACATGCTATGTCAGACCAAACAATGTCCAATATATGCTAATTGAACCTACCCATCGGAGAGACAAGATGTGAGCTCCGTGTATGATTCCCTTCAGTACATTGATAGTTCTCCGGGGGTTACCGACCACTACATGGGTAGTGTTGAGGTCTACAGTCTCAGCAATGGAGTCGGAGAAGTGTTTCACCGTGGTCCTCACCATGGCTTGGTCATCTCGGTGACAGCACGTTGTGCAGACAACTTTCTTCTTTTCTGTGAGGAGAAAGGTAAATTTAGGTTCATAATATCATACTATCACCATCTAAGGTTGTCCAAACTGTTAAAAATTTGTTATAGGCCTACTGCCTAGGCATCAATAATATCATAAATGCATCAATATCAAATATGATACGTCATGGAATGTCATGGTTGTTGATTGTGTAAAAATAAGCAGAAAATAAACAATCTAAGGTACTAACAGGAGAGATATTTATTGGCTTTATATCATCAGATTCCACTAGACTGGTATTCAATGGAGTCTTTGTCTTTTTCCGTTTAGATGTCTTTCTGCCTGTAGCCTTCGTCATTTCACCTTCCGATTCTTCTGTGTCAGTGATGGTTTTGATTTTGGGTTTTGCACCACGTTTTCTGATTGGTTTAGGAACAACTGGAGTTTCTGTTGTGCTGTATTCACTTGTTGAATGATCTTGCAGGTTTTGCTGAATGGAATGGTTAGGAGATGGAATGTTCAAGAGAATCTTAGAGGATTCAGGAGCTTTCTTTCCAGCAGTCTTTGGCAGCCTTTTAGACTTTTTGACTGTATCACTTTGATTTAAACGACTTGATTTTGGATAATCTTGAAGCTGAGAAGTATCTGTCATAGATTGTTCATTCTCATTAGAAATGTCTAGTCTTGACGATCTTCTCAATGCTTTACATCCATTCACGGGACCTGGTCCTCCCACCAAATTTGAGTCTTCTGGGATAGATTTTCCTTTTGCACTTTTACAGCCACCACTTTCACGATTAATGACAGCCAATCCTTCGCTTTGAGGAGATACCTCACTCTTCAAAAATGTTAAGTCTGATAATCTTGATGATCGCCGAGGAGTAGCGATATCTACAGTGTTAATAGCCGTGGAAGATTCGGCACAATCAGCATCAGAAGATGTTTTTGTGATTTTTGGATTACTGTGGCGTATTCTAGATGATTTCCTGCAATTAAATCCTTCATTTTCCTGTTTTGATTCAGCATTCACAGTATTTGATGATTCTGTCGATTTTTCATCTGATTTTTCTAAATCAGTAACTTTTTTCGGAGCTTCTTTATGTGGCACAGACGGAATTTCATAGATAAAATCCGGATTTGTTAATTTGGCAGAATGGTGTTTTACACGTTTGCTGACACGCCTAGTGCTGTGCTCATGAGACTCTTGCTGAGCATCTGATGTTGAAGATATCATGGGTTCTTGCAATTGATGGGGATCCACTGGGCCAACATTTTGATCTTGCTTTGAAGACAATCGTTTTGATTTCTTAGTCTTGGCATTTGACTCTGATTCAATTTGATTCTCTGCTTTATCTTGATGTTCTGTTTCCATGAAGTTGATGTTCTGATCAGATCTGCTGAACTTCAAGCCTTTCCGTGGATGATATCCGAACTGCTCCTCTTTTACGGGCGATTTGCGACCCTCTTCTTCAACTTTTTGTATGATACTATCGGCAGCAACAATGCTTAAGGGTAGCAAGACAGGTATGTCTCCCTTCTTAACTTTTTCGGGGATAACATCTTTTTTACATTTTTTCTTGAAATGGCTTACATCTTTGCAACCATAAACATATGATATTTGCTCAAAAATTATTTCATCAGTTACTGAATCATCATCAGAAGATTTTGAACCATTCTGTTTAATTTTGATGGGAGATTTTATTGTCTTCAAAGAAGAAAGTTCAACTGCTTTAGGACCTTCAACATCTACTGCAGTAACAGTGTCTGGATCATTATTCAAGTTCTGGGATGGCTTGACCTTTTTCTTCTTCTTTGGTGGTTTCTTCTTCTTTGATTTTGTTTCTAGATCATTGTCAATTTCATCAAAGTCGAACGTCTTGTCCATCACATTTTTCTGAGAATTTGTCAAATCACATTTCAATCTAGGCTTCTCGAAATCAAAATCTTCGCCATCACTATAAAGATCTTGAAAATCAACTGATTCAGAAGAACTTCCTGAATCTTCTTCCAAGTTCTGATTTTTGATAATATTTGTGACAGAATCATCAATTTGATGGAAATGTTGAGATGCATCATAAGATGATATTTGGCTATCCTTCTCGGTTGTGGTACAATTTGTTTGTACTTCCTTGATCACGTATGAATCAGTTGCATTCACATCTTTTATTAACTTCTCTGAGTCCTCTGATGGCTCATCAAAAACCCTGCTTTTATTTAGCTTACGTTTACCTGAAAGATAGTCCTGGTTATTACTTATCAATAACCAGGAATGAATGGAACTTCAGACAATATGTGTACCACATTTATAACTTTACAATTGATGTACCTTAGGAGGTGTATTTATGTGGGATGAAATTTCGATTTTTCAAATTTTGGTAAGTTGAAAATATGGGGATTTTTCAAGTTTTTACTCTTGTTAACATATGATAATGACGTCATTTCGAAATTTCATGGTGGGTGATAAAATGGGGATTTTTCTGAAAAATCCCCAAATTACAACCTTTTTATTGTAGATTGTAGTCACCCATTACTTTATTACTTAACCCTTTATCATTCTAGCAGGCCAAATGGGCCAGCTATAATACACTAAAAGCTTAAACTGATGACTTCTTAATAAAAATAACATACCATTGCTTTTCTGAATCTTGTGACAGATCTCATCATGAGCAGCTGAAGGTTGGAAAATTAAATTAATTCTGATGTGACCATTATTTAAGATAAGACACTTTCCTTCATTCAAGTAAAGAAGTAAGTATCATGCACTCAAAATTGCTTAACAAAATTCAGATCTTTTTTCAAAACAAATATCAATGAATTGTTGATAAACTTACTAACTTACCTAGTTCAGCCTCACTGCAAACATCAGAGTGATCTGGTGGCCATTGGAGCTGAAAAAGTTTGAAGTTGCACCAATTGACATTTACAACTTATTATTACATTAATAGTATTGGCACAATATGTAAATTATACATTGATTTTGGCATCATTCTACTTCTAGACCAATTTCAACATTGAAGACAAATGGAGGTGCTGTCTGCTGAACAGAATAAAACAGAAACACCCACCTTACGATTAAGCTGCTTTTTAGCCTTTGTAGGATATAAAGGAGCATTAGCAGCATCATTTATCTTGATTGCAGCATTATTTCCTTTGCTACAATCCTTAGGTTTACGTGAAGGCTTCTTTGGTATGCTGTTAGTAGGCTGCAGGGAACGGTATCGTTTCTGTAAATATGATAGAATAAAGTTTGCAGTACTAGCAAAAAGCATCTCATGAAATATTGATATATTGTAGTAATGTATTTGGTAAATCAGGTAGCAGGTAGCTGCATAAAACTTTACAGAAGGAATTGAAATGTCATTAGAAAAAATAAGAATGCATGTGTTGAATGATCCTACCAGTCTAATCAACCCCGATGCGCGAGGTTGCGCTACATGCTAGTACCTTGTGCGCAGTTTTGGGAATCGCACCAATTTCGCGACAACATCGCACGATTTGAGGGTCTAAACTTAAGAAAAATGAATTTTGAAGGTGACCATTCAATAGAACTCAGCTGTACGAGTTTATAGGTGAAAAGATCATTAAGATACGCTATTCCTGCCAGGAGTTATGTTCAATAACAGTTCGCAACAGAAAACACGTTTTTCTACTTGCGCCGTCTTCCATGGTTCATTGTGGAGCTCAGGAGCATGATATCCAAAATCTAAGATCAACTTGAAGTACAAAATTTTATCCTCTAGCGATTCCCGAAGGTTTCAAGTCTCTATCTTCAAAAATGTGGATTTCTATAGAACGACACCACGAGTCGGTGTGAAATTGGTGTAAATTTATCCCGAATGAGGTTGCGCTACAAAATTGTAGATGAATTTTGCCGAGCCGTGCGCGCTGTAGCGCAACCTCGCTCATTTCGATTGATAAATCAACGTCTTGATCCGAGATCGTATCGACAAGAAATTTCGATTTTCCTTGTAAATTTGCATTAAACAAGACGACAGCAGCATCTTCACCAATCTGCTAATTATTGATATTGATTAACTAATTATTTGTCATTTCAGGCGACTCACATAAGGTGAAACAGAATCTGAGATAGCTGGGAGTACAGAATCGGAGGAAAATTCTCAACAATTCTACCAACAGATGAGATTAAAGAGGTAATTTCAGACGGCTGTAGATTTTCGTGATTAATATTCCATTACAAAATATTTCCTTGAGACAAAGAAGTACTGAAAATCGATCACATAATCACGGTTTTGGTCGCTAAAACAGTGTAGCATTTTGGCCTGTTAACACCCGACAAGCAATACCCTGTATTTTAAACACACATGATGCTTTGAAAGTGTCCACCATAAAGTTTTAATAAACAGCAAAGTCTCTATAATGAGGCAGAAACAAGCAAATAAAGTAATCTTGTATTTGTAAGTTGATTGTCAGCAAAACATCGTGGCAATGCGAAGTAGTCGGGCTCTCAAGTAATTAAATGTTAAAAACTGATATCTAGATTGTCCAGCAGCGAACAGAAGTATAAGAGTATAAAAAGTACAGACTTTGAAATAAAAACTTGAATCAAATTAACAGCAATTCCATCAGCAGTAGACATTTACCTCGAATCAAATAGCCTAGAGAACAGTGAAGTGGAGTGAATAGCGGAAGCTCAAATTCTTTGATGCAATCATTTCGAGAAGTTGCAATCATACAAAAATTACAAACATAGGATTAGGAATGAAATAAAAGTTGAAAGATACGAAAGACAGAATACAAAATCACGAAATTAAGTTTGGAATTTGCATATCTGCGTTGATCTCTGCCATGTTGCCTTGGTAACATATTCTTTGGAATTGGTAAGAGCTGGGTGAGTATTAGGGATGATTCGCATAATCAATTTTTGGCCAATTTTTAACCCCCCCCCTCCCCCTCCTAAGCAAGTTTACAGTAGTTACATTTGTTTATACAATAACATGTAACGTAGTCATTCGTAATCCCCCCCCCCCTTAGGTGATTAAGTAACATGTGAACGATCCCTGGCTTAGCCTATGTGGAAGTTGTGATCCCGAGGGCTTGAAGGGCCCGGGGGCGAAAATTTGTTAAGGCAAATCGAATCAAAGCATGGACTCAAAGCATGGATGTATCGCTAAATAAACCTCAAAAGTTTTGAAATCGAAGGCTTGAGTCAAAAATGTGGTGTGATGCTTTTAATGAAATTTAAAACACTAGTAATCTTAGAAAAACAAACAATATAATCAGATTGATAGAAACAAACGAATGTTGGTAGCATGTCACTTTGAAACGCATCAATTACAACAAAACATGAAATGAGATACAAAACGATGAAAGGAAATCGGTCAAAATGAAAATTTACATTTGGTAAAAACTCGGTTTTTGCAGCACTGTAATAATAGGCAAATGAGAATGACGTAATTACTATGGTTGAATATGGTATGTCGATGACCTTAAAAAATTAAAAGTGTCTAGTATCTTACTTTTCTCATGGGACAGTTGCACAATGTAACAGACTGTTGCGGTAATTAGGCGGCATTTATTTGACATCATTTCCTCAGTGTATGAGAAAAAGTAATACCATTGTTACTAATGATAATGACGTATTGCTCTCACTCAACTCTTGCTATTTCCGAAGAATGTGTTACCATGACAACATGGCAATGCAAATGATCAACGCAAATTCCAAACTTTATTTCGTGATTTTGTATTTAATTCTCTCGTGTTCGATTTTGTATCTTTTTACTTCTCTTCCTTGCGAATGATTTTAACTTTCTCGAAATGATTGCTTTCACAGAATTTGGCCTGCTGCTATCTCTGCTTTCACTGCAGTTCACTGTTCTCTCGGCTATTTGATTCGAGATTTATCCGCTGCTGTTGGACGTGATGTTAATTTGGCATATTTTCTTTTTCAGAGTCTGCTTTTTATGCTTTAATATTTCTGTTCGCTGCTGGACTATAGATAACAGTTTAAGCATTAAATTTCGTGAGGCGAGAGCTTGACTACTTCCCACTGCCACCATGTTTTGCTGATAATCAACTGACAAAAGTCCTTTATTTGCTTGTTTTTTGCCTCATGATAGAGACTTAGCTGGGAAACCGACTTGAAACCTCAGAAATTTTACCTCACAGCACTTTATCTCTTCTCTGACCCTAACCATACCCCTTAACCCAACCCAAACCCTTGACCCTATTCCATACCCTAACCACAAACCTAACCAAGACCCTAACCTTAGTCTATAGTTGAAAAATCATGCGGTAAAGTGTTGTAGGTAGAAAATTTCGAGGTTTAATGTCCGTTCCCCACTTTGCTGCTTGAAATCTTATGGTGGACACTTTCAAAGCATCATGAGTGTTTGAGATATAGGGTGTTGCTTCTCGGATGTTGACAGGCCAGAGTGCTACACTGTTTTGGCGACCAAAACCGTGATTATGTGATCGATTTTCAGTACTTCTTTGTCTCAAGGAAATATTTTGTAATGGAATATTAATCACGAAAATCTGTGCCGTCTGAAATTACCTCTTAATCTCATCTGTTGGTAGAATTGTTGAGAATTTTCCTCCGATTCTTGTACCCCAGCATCTCAGATTCTGTTTCACCTTATGTGAGTCGCCTGAAATGACAAATAATTAGTTAATCAATATCAATAATTAGCAGATTGGTGAAGATGCTGCTGTCGTCTTGTTTAATGCAAATTTACAAGGAAAATCGAAATTTCTTGTCGATACGATCTCGGATCAAGACGTTGATTTATCAATCGAAATGAGCGAGGTTGCGCTACAGCCGCCATGCTCGGCAAAATTCATCTACAATTTTGTAGCGCAACCTCATTTGGGATAAATTTACTCCAATTTTACACCGACTCGTGGTGTCGTTCTATAGAAATCCACATTTTTGAAGATAGAGACTTGAAACCTTCGGGAATCGCTAGAGGATAAAATTTTGTACTTCAAGTTGATCTTAGATTTTAGATATCATGCTCCTGAGCTCCCCAATGAACCATGGAAGACGCAAGCAATTAGAAAAACGTGTTTTCTGTTGCGAACTGTTATTGAACATAACTCCTGGCAGGAATAGCGTATCTTAATGATCTTTTCACCTATAAACTCGACGCAGCTGAGCTCTATTGAATGGTCACCTTCAAAATTCATTTTTCTTAAGTTTAGACCCTCAAATCGTGCGATGTTGTCGCGAAATTGGTGCGATTCCCAAAACTGCGCACAAGGTACTAGCATGTAGCGCAACCTCGCGCATCGGGGTTGCTAATTTGATTTCTTAACCTTGGTTTTCTGCAAATGAACTGGTGTAGCAACTTGTTCATCAGTAACAGGGAAAAGACTCTCATCACATCTGGATTCAGTTTCTCGACACCTGATAAAAGATCAAATCATTTGAATTGACAATATATCACCAAATGAATTAGTTGCCACATGCCAATTAATATTATGTAGTTTCAGCTGATTTGAGAAGATAGAAGCTTAGACTTATTAATGCTCTTCCCAACATTGATGAATTAATTTATCACTTAATCAAACAACAAATACCATGATACAAGAATTAACTAGTGTGCATTCTGCCATCAATCTTTACCTTTCCACCCATAGAAGATTCACTAATTTCAATCCAAGTTTGTTGGCATGTAATCTTGTGTTGATTTTCCCATCTTTGAACACCTGGAATATGGCAAGATATAGACCATCTATGAAGAATTCATCATTATGATAAAACTAAAATAGTATTTTGTTATCATTCAAAATATTCAATAACTTTGAAAATTGAGGTGTCATTACAATCCATAAGAGAAACAAATTATTCTTTGAAGCATTTAAAACCTACCACATGGGTGCACTTAAGAGTAAGATTAGAATGAATTTTTGCCCCAAGAAGTTCAAGCTGTTCCTTCACACAGGTGCTATAATTAACTTTGCCATCACTTGATCGAACATCAACATATACTTCTACATCATTGAGGGGACCACTCATCTCATATGATAGGATTGATCTAATATGCTAAAATAAGGAGAGATTATAAAGGCAAATAAGAAAGTTGCCAAAGAAAAACCAAAGAAATGTTAGATGGCTAAAGACTGCTAATTCCTTCCTAAACAATATCAGCATGAAAATGATACAATAGCAATCTAATCAGGAGGCAATTGATAACTAGATTCAGTTCATGGTTCAAATAATTAACTAGTATTCAATTATACAACACATATGCAGCAGTTGAATAGTCTAGATGTATACTATAGTCTAGATGTATATAGTCTAGATGTATATTGAACATTTTTGAAACATTGAATGTCTCCTCAAAGTAATTAAGAATGACTTCTCAATGCTTCAATGGTACTTTGGATAAAGGAGATGTCCCATTATCCTTATTGATTTTTGCTGCATTCATTATTCAAAGAATATTCAAAATCAAATTAGGTACACCACAGTTGAAATAAAGAAAATGAAAAATAGATTAAAAATGCAATGTCAACCTAAAAATCTTGTCTTGCATATAACAAATATTAAAATATAGTAATGATTTAAGTAGTTTGATTTGGTTCATGGGGAATAAGATGCTATAAACTAAACAGGATTATGAAGAGCATTTTGAATAGCAATCATTTTATCCAAAGCAATAGGTGGTGGTCTTGTATCCCAACCCCATACAGTCATTTCATCAAATAAATGGGTTGCAGTTAGTTCTTGATTTTCTGTGTCTGTGGTAGTTTCTGATTTCTTCAGCAGCACCCCTTTAAAACCTGTTATACTGTCAGTGAAATTCAATATAATTATGATATTGGCAGTTAAACAGTGATGTAAAATAGTTCTGATTTGAATCCATTTTTGCATTTTTAGTTTTCACTATGGGGCCCCCTCAGTCAATGCTATAAGCAATCAAGTTCAACAAGATATTGATAATTTATACACTATCCCCTGTAAGTTGGTATGCATCCCCTGAGAAAATTGCAAGGCAATGTTCCCTTAGCAATTTGTTATCATTTCAAGAAGGATTCAAGATTCTGTCCCGGTTGGAATAACCTGCAATCCTGGCAATCCTAGCTGGGCAACATTATTTGTTAAAGCAACCATGAAATTTCAGAATTTAACGACTTAAAATTAGGGTTGCAGCTACAATTTTACTGTTACATCAGTCAGTTTTCAAAAATGGAGAGGAAACGTGCAATCATATTTTGCTACTCACTGTATCACCATCAGTATGCAAATGCATAAAATTCCCATTTTATTCTTAGCACTAGTCAAGATTAGAAACACTGAATAACGTACCTACTACGTTGGTATCATTCATATTATGATATTACACCTTCTAAGCTTTTAATAATTACTACAGCTGAAGGATATGCGTAGTCTATCTACTTCCCTCATAATATCCAGCATATCCAGAATTCCATGGACCATGCTAAACAACCAGAGCAACCCAACTTGTTACTTTTTTTTCAGAGATTGTAAGCTCCGCTTACAATCCTGGAGGCTCTCTCTAGCAATCCTGGTTGCGATCCTGGTTGCACCTGATTAGATTATTGTGAGGGTGAGCTGTAAAAACACTGCTGCTGAGAGCAGCAACTTGTAAGCTCTCTCTAAAGCGGTGGTTGCACTTCCAGTCGGCGTGATCTGATCGAGTTTTAACTTTTAAGGAGTGGACTTAATTTTAACAAAAACCCAATTAGAAATAAAACCAGGAGTATATCTAATATTCGTATTCAAGATACAGCGACATAGACAATATTAAATCATGATCAATATTCAGCCTGAAATTTGTTTTTTCGAACTCCTGTGTATGAGTAAAGGTGACGTTTTGACTCGCTTATCAAACAAAAATCTGTGCTTCCATTTTTTAGGATAGTAATATATCAAACGACAGCCTTTTAGCTGATTATATTTGTTAGTTATTAAGTTATAAGCCTGACACACAATTGATCTTTGAAACATGAACATTTACTTTTACAATTCATCAATTGGTTGAGTAAAAGAATAGTGAGCAGTGAGTAAGTGATTCAAATTTTGTCTGTCAGGTGGAAATAATCATGAATTACATAATGTGTAGCCTACTCGGGGCTTCTGAATAAAAAATTAGAGATTTTTGAATGAAACACGCTGTTTAAATCTCGGATATTTTCTTGCTCAAATGAAGGAAAACCCTGTAAAATTATACATTTTTAGCAAAAAATTTTCCGGGGCTTCGCCCCTAGACCCCCACCAGGGACTCTGCCCCTGGACCCGCTGGGGCTGCGCCCCAGACCCCTGCTGCAGCTCGCTCGGCGCAGCCGGCACCTCGCGCTCAACCAAAAGCTACCATGCTCGCTTCGCTCGCACAGGATTGGCAACCAGCCTAACCTTTATTCCAACCGGGGATTCTGTAGTTAATTTATCTTGCTCTATTAAGTTCATTTTAACACTGATCAAACTTCAAGTTTAATTCAATGTCAAATAGTTAATTACCTTTTGGAACACTGTTTTTCTGTCCTGACAGACTATGCCCTCTGAAGCTTGCAACTAAGTCTGATGAAGGATGAAAGAACTGTGAAACGTTAGCAGGGCCAGAATATTCTATGCTGCATGGGAGCTTCTGCACCTGAATTTGGACAGTAATGTTTAGCTGCCTACCATGATTCATACCAAATAAAAGATCAAAGATACAGTTTTTAAACAAATTATTCAGAAACTGCAAATGGTCAAAAACTGCAAATGTATATTTTTCACTAACTTCAGTAACTGGTATATCCTTGCTCCATGATACTTTTATTTGTTCCATTTTATCTATCCTGGTGAGCGGGTGATCACTGGAATAGATCTAATGTTCAAAATGAAATATTTCTCTGAACAGCCCTGAATGATTTCTTAATACCAAAACGAATAACTGTGCACAACAAGAATCAGTTTCAGACTGAAAGATTTTGACCATTTCACTCATAAAACTATTTGTGAATGTCCAATTGATACCAAAGTTTGCATGGATATAATTGATGGCATATAATTGATGGCGTCTGTGCAAATTTGAAACATTATCATCAACAAATGATCAAGGTATAGTAGAATTGAGTCAGTTTCGGAAGAAAACTGCCAGTTTCGGTATGAAACTGAATTCATTTTGCAATATCTTCTTCATTTTTTGGTGAAAACGCATCAAATTTTCACAGGCGCTGTCTTGAGATTGAAGTTTTGATCTGTGACGTCACTCAGCCAGAGTTATATGGGGCTCATACCGGGAAGCGCGCGTCGCGTACACACACCCATATTATACAGACATAAGAAATCGTAGGATGTGACCCTACCCGCGCGCACGGCGCAACGTTCCACATTTGGACGTCCAGTCAGAAGGAATAGACGGGGCAACGTCCGTCGACATAAGAAATGGATCATTGATGCAGTGAAACAATTAAATTTCGTGCAAGGAACGGTGCGCGCGTTCCTAAGCCCGCATAGGTTTGTGTTCACCTAATCAGGTGCTAACGCCGATCGGAGATGAGGAGTGAAATGACGGCGCGCACCGCGCGCAAAAGGTTTGTGTACGCACCGCAAAGGTTGGTGTACGCGCCGCGCGCTTCTGTGGAAGCCCGCCGCAAACGCCAAACATGAATATACGTGTTTCGCAAGTGGGCGCGTTAAAAGGGTTTTGATTAAAGCAATATTTTGGATGGTAGTGTTGCGGAAAACGTTAATAAACGCGTATGTCCCTGTTCGCGTCGCGCGTAAACACACACCTATGCGGGCTTATAAGGAACGGAAAACGTTGTGCGCGCGGCGGAGAATAGGGTAACAACCTTTTACAATTTACAAAAGCATCGCCCTCATAGATGCAACGCGCGCCGCGCATGGCTAACAGAGGTATACGTGTTTAGTTAATATCAAGTTAACAGAGGACCCTATCACTAACAGGGGACAATATCAACTTCAAGTTAACAGAGGACCCTACCACTAACAGGGGGCAATATCAAGTTAACAGAGGACCCTATCACTAACAAGGGACACTATCAAGTTAACAGTTACAGAGGACCCTATCACTAACAGGGGACACTATCAAGTTAACAGAGGACCCTATCATTAACAGGGGACACTATCACGTCAACAGAGGACCCTATCACTAACAGGGGACACTATCAAGTTAACAGAGGACCCTATCACTAACAGGGGACACTAGGTTAACAGAGGACCCTATCACTAACAGGGGACACTATCAAGTTAACAGAGGACCCTATCACTAACAGGGGACACTATCAAGTTAACAGAGGACCCTATCACTAACAGGGGACATTATCAAGTTAACAGAGGACCCTATCACTAACAGGGGACACTATCAAGTTAACAGAGGACCCTATCACTAACAGGGGACACTATCAAGTTAACAGAGGACCCTATCACTAACAGGGGACACTATCAAGTTAACAGAGGACCCTATCACTAACAGGGGACACTATCAAGTTAACAGAGGACCCTATCAGTAACAGGGGACACTATCAAGTTAACAGAGGACCCTATCACTAACAGGGGACACTATCAAGTTAACAGAGGACCCTATCACTAACAGGGGACACTATCAAGTTAACAGAGGACCCTATCACTAACAGGGGACACTATCAAGTTAACAGAGGACCCGATCACTAACAGGGGACACTATCAAGTTAACAGAGGACCCTATCACTAACAGGGGACACTATCAAGTTAACAGAGGACCCTATCGCCAACAGGGGACACTATCAAGTTAACAGAGGACCCTATCACTAACAGGGGACACTATCAAGTTAACGGAGGACCGTATCACTAACAGGGGACCCTATCAAGTTAACAGAGGACCCTATCACTAACAGGGGACACTATCAAGTTAACAGAGGACCCTATCACTAACAGGGGACACTATCAAGTTAACAGAGGACCCTATCACTAACAGGGGACACTATCAAGTTAACAGAGGACCCTATCACTAACAGGGGACACTATCAAGTTAACAGAGGACCCTATCACTAACAGGGGGACACTATCAAGTTAACAGAGGACCCTATCACTAACAGGGGACACTATCAAGTTAACAGAGGACCCTACTTAACAGGGGACACTATCAAGTTAACAGAGGACCCTATCACTAACAGGGGACACTATCAAGTTAACAGAGGACCGTATCACTAACAGGGGACCCTATCAAGTTAACAGAGGACCCTATCACTAACAGGGGACACTATCAAGTTAACAGAGGACCCTATCACTAACAGGGGACACTATCAAGTTAACAGAGGACCCTATCACTAACAGGGGACACTATCAAGTTAACAGAGGACCCTATCACTAACAGGGGACACTATCAAGTTAACAGAGGACCCTATCACTAACAGGGGACACTATCAAGTTAACAGAGGACCCTATCACTAACAGGGGACACTATCAAGTTAACAGAGGACCCTATCACTAACAGGGGACACTATCAAGTTAACAGAGGACCCTATCACTAACACAGGGACACTATCAAGTTAACAGAGGACCCTATCACTAACAGGGGACACTATCAAGTTAACAGAGGACCCTATATCACTAACAGGGGACACTATCAAGTTAACAGAGGACCCTATCACTAACAGGGGACACTATCAAGTTAACAGAGGACCCTATCACTAACAGGGGACACTATCAAGTTAACAGAGGACCCTATCACTAACAGGGGACACTATCAAGTTAACAGAGGACCCTATCACTAACAGGGGACACTATCAAGTTAACAGAGGACCTATCACTAACAGGGGACACTATCAAGTTAACAGAGGACCCTATCACTAACAGGGGACACTATCAAGTTAACAGAGGACCCTATCACTAACAGGGGACACTATCAAGTTAACAGAGGACCCTATCACTAACAGGGGACACTATCAAGTTAACAGAGGACCCTATCACTAACAGGGGACACTATCAAGTTAACAGAGGACCCTATCACTAACAGGGGACACTATCAAGTTAACAGAGGACCCTATCACTAACAGGGGACACTATCAAGTTAACAGAGGACCCTATCACTAACAGGGGACACTATCAAGTTAACAGAGGACCCTATCACTAACAGGGGACTCTATCAAGTTAACAGAGGACCCTATCACTAACAGGGGACACTATCAAGTTAACAGAGGACCCTATCACTAACAGGGGACACTATCAAGTTAACAGAGGACCTATCACTAACAGGGGACACTATCAAGTTAACAGAGGACCCTATCACTAACAGATATCAAGTTAACAGGGACCCTATCACCAACAGGGGACACTATCAAGTTAACAGAGGACCCTATCACTAACAGGGGACACTATCAAGTTAACAGAGGACCCTATCACTAACAGGGGACACTATCAAGTTAACAGAGGACCCTATCACTAACAGGGGACACTATCAAAGTAACAGAGGACCCTATCACTAACAGGGGACACTATCAAGTTAACAGAGGACCCTATCACTAACAGGGGACACTATCAAGTTAACAGAGGACCCTATCACTAACAGGGGACACTATCAAGTTAACAGAGGACCCCTATCACTAACAGGGGACACTATCAAGTTAACAGAGGACCCTATCACTAACAGGGGACACTATCAAGTTAACAGAGGACCCTATCACTAACAGGGGACACTATCAAGTTAACAGAGGACCCTATCACTAACAGGGGACACTATCAAGTTAACAGAGGACCCTATCACTAACAGGGGACACTATCAAGTTAACAGAGGACCCTATCACTAACAGGGGACACTATCAAGTTAACAGAGGACCCTATCACTAACAGGGGACACTATCAAGTTAACAGAGGACCCTATCACTAACAGGGGACACTATCAAGTTAACAGAGGACCCTATCACTAACAGGGGACACTATCAAGTTAACAGAGGACCCTATCACTAACAGGGGACACTATCAAGTTAACAGAGGACCCTATCACTAACAGGGGACACTATCAAGTTAACAGAGGACCCTATCACTAACAGGGGACACTATCAAGTTAACAGAGGACCCTATCACTAACAGGGGACACTATCAAGTTAACAGAGGACCCTATCACTAACAGGGGACACTATCAAGTTAAAAGAGGACCCTATCACTAACAGGGGACAGTATCAAGTTAACAGACTAACAGAGGACCCTATCACTAACAGGGGACACTATCAAGTTAACAGAGGACCCTATCACTAACAGGGGACACTATCAAGTTAACAGAGGACCCTATCACTAACAGGAGACACTATCAAGTTAACAGAGGACCCTATCACTAACAACAGGGGACACTATCAAGTTAACAGAGGACCCTTTCACTAACAGGGGACACTATCAAGTTAACAGAGGACGCTATCACTAACAGGGGACACTATCAAGTTAACAGAGGACCCTATCACTAACAGACCATCACTAACAGGGGGACACTATCAAGTTAACAGAGGACCTATCACTAACAGGGGACACTATCAAGTTAACAGAGGACCCTATCACTAACAGGGAACACTATCAGACACTATCCTAGTTAACGGGGGACACTATCAAGTTAACAGAGGACCCTATCACTAACAGGGGACTATCAAGTTAACAGAGACCCTATCACTAACAGGGGACACTATCAAGTTAACAGAGGACCCTATCACAAACGGGGACACTATCTCATCAGTTAACAGAGGACCTATCACTAACAGGGGACACTATCAAGTTAACAGAGGACCCTATCACTAACAGGGGACACTATCAAGTTAACAGAGGACCTATCACTAACAGGGACACTATCAAAGTTATCACTAACAGGGACACTATCATTTGCCAGGCCTATCAAACAGGGACCTATCAACACGCATTAACAGGGGACACTCTATTTTTAGCCCACACGCGGCTGCCTGCTGCTACGTGTTCTCAACGCCTGGCAAGCACATGAATCGCCTTTTTTGCTCTTGTCGTGCGCACGTGTTCTCTCACTCTGAACAGTGAACACGCGCGCGAAAAATAGGTCCTATAACATAAGACTAAAGCACGTGCGAACGCGATCAAACAGGGCAGGGTCACATTTTTCAAGTAACCGTTGCCTGACATGACACTGACAGCGACGTACCCATATTTTTGCAGATCACTCGATTGAAAAACTAAAAAGACATTCTAAAAACTAAAAAACGTGTTTCAAGCGTAACCGAAAAATAAATGCTCTTTTGAGTCTTATTGTTAAAATCAATATCATTATCTATCTACAAATCTTTAGCCAATAGCCAAATAATATACATTATTTACAACGTGGTCAAAACTTTAACTACTATTTGCATGGCCACGGAAAGACGCGGTATCACTATCAACATGGATAAATCAATGATATAATCAATATATTAGCTGTCACGTACTTGTAAAAATTAAATTTAATATAACTAGCACTTTTTAAAACTAAAGATAGAACTATTTAAACTTATAGAAGGCCATCAATAGAGAACGTCCGTTCAGAATTTCGTTATCAATTTACATCTTACTAATCTATTGGAACCGATAATTTTATTACATTTGAGGTGGTCATTTCACTAAATGTCAAAATAAATTGCTACAACTACAAAGTACAAAATCGATAAAATCGTATCAAAAAGAATTTTAATCGGTAAAAGCTGCTAAAATATCAATATCAATATTGAATTTCTAGCATGTGTTCTGGTTCCTGACTGTAGCACCGCCTTACGGTTATCTGATCAAGAAACCAAATACCTGTTTCTGAGCACTGGCAAAGAATGTAACCCGTCTGAACTGCTTCGATGATCAGAATCAGAGTTCGAATTGTTCGTTTCGAACACACTGGAAACAGGAAATAAGTTCTTTGTCTGGGGGATACCAAAGTCTCGGATTTGAAACATTTTATGAAAAAGACGCATACCTCTCCTCCGATCGTCTGATCCTCACACCTGCTCTGGATACAACGTCTCTGCAGTCTCTTCGTCTGGGATTATATTTATAGCGGTGTTAGTGAACTGGAATCAGGAAACTCGAGTCAGTTTACATATCAACATGGTTTCACTTTTATGATGGATTGGTGTCCATCGATGCTAGTGTGAAATCAAAAATTGGAATTAATTTTGTCCTACGTTGTAGGACAAACAGGGACATACTGATATTTGATAAACGATTGGCATACAAATAGAGTCTCTCTTTACCTGAAGGGGAGGGGCAGGTAGATCCCCCGCTTGCGGGTGCTGGATTTCCGGTGCCCGTACTGCCGCTCCGGACAGGAAGTGGAGTAGCGGGATCGGGGCGGGGAAACGTCACGCGTGGGTTCCTGTAGAAAGGGAGTTACATTGTGTTAAAGCGTGGGATCACACGTTTATGCGTAATGTGTCACGCAATGCGTTATGTGTCACGCGTTGTCACGCGTGGAGGATGCGTTACAGCTTGTTACGCAATAGCATGTGTTACAGCGTGTTATCACGCGTTATTTCGTTATGTGTCACGCGTTAATGTGTTATTCGTCACGCAATGCGTGATATTTCACGAAACACATCCATCTGCAACCTGCAACAGATCCCCACGTTCGCTGAATGTACCCACCAGAGTCCCCACTGACAGCTGTTCCTTGAGGGGCTCCGTTAATGTCCGCATCCTGTTCAACCACCAGATAAAACTGCAGTCCTTGAGGGGCTCAAATACACTACTGTCTTACTGTCAGGTCTGCCATCCTGTTCAACTGAGATGGAAAGAGATGAGGTTACAAGGTGTCCTGGCAGTGGAGAGGTAAGGGCAGGGGTCATAGGAGTACTTTCGGTTTTGAATATATTGAAAATGACATTTATGATACTGATGCAATGGAGTGTGATACACCAAAATTTCACTCACATAAATACACCTCCTAAGGTAACCATTACCTGATCCTGAAGTATTTTGATCTTCTCGTTGAGCCGCTTGATATTATCATCAGTAGCTGTTTCAATGACCGTCATCCGTTCTTCCACTTCGTACACATTACTGTTACACGAGCCTATCTTCGCTTTGATGGTGTTCATCTCCGCTTCGTAGGAGACTTTGTCCTGTTTCCCTGCCATTTCCGTGCTGAGGACCTCTACTTCACACAACCTGAGGACGTGGTGAGGGGTAGATGTCTTGAGGGAAATGTATTGGTTGGATTTCAAACATTCCACCAACAATTCCAACTAGTTTCAGTTGACTTAAAAAAGATGGAACACTGCATGAGGGTGCTAATTAAATCCACAATGGGAAAATAATGCAAACCATGGTCGACCATGATTGTACAAATAGTCGGTAAATTAACGGACAATAGCGATAGCAAAGATGTCGTCACATCCTGACAGATGACAATACACAACAACACGTACTGCACACATTCACCACTACCCTGTGTATACTAAAAGTCTAGTGCATTTGCAGTTTAGTTACTTTGTTTTCTGAAACAAATCACGGTTCAGTAGAACAGCGATCTCTGTTCGAGCTAGTTGAATGTCTACTTGTTACCAGTAAGATCTCGAAATCATTATAACATTGACCAATCAGCGCACGAGAATGTATCCCACTTGCGCGCTGATTGGTCAATGTCATATTTCCCTGTGGCTAAGCCAATAACATCCCTCTCCCAGCCATGATCCTGCCCCTCCTTCTCCTCCTCCTGCCCCTCTCCCTCCTCCTGCTCCTACTCCATATTCACCTCCTCCACAGGAAGTTCGCCCACCTCCCAGGCCCTCCCCGGACCCACTTCCTGCTGGGCCACGCCCCCTACCTCCTAGCCAGGTAGATATCTTAGACTAATTTCTAAATTGATTTTTGTCCAATTTTCTAGTTTTGATTTCATTTTCTTAAAATTTTGATGTATTCTTACAAAAGATCATTCTGATTAGGTAATCATTCTGTAAAAAACTAATAAGACTGTAAAGACAACTCTGACTCTATATTATTCTTATTTCTATCCCAGGTACAAGGAGGATAACACTGGCTTCACTCTGGGGCTGGAGTTGAGGAGGAAGTATGGGGCAGTGGTGGTGCTCTGGTACGCTCTCAGACCTCAGGTAGGTCTGCCATTGTGCTTTGGTAATTGGCATGGCTCAGGGTAAGCTACAGAATCGAAAAATCTGTTGTATTTTTCGAATGATCAAAAAAGTAAAAGGCTACTTTCTTTTGGCGCACCTGTATTTGTTAAGTGAGAATTACAGAGGAAACTTTCATTGTTTTGGGGTGTGTGAGGGGAGGGAGCCACGAGGGTTTTTCTATGTTATCTTGGTATAGTACCATGATATCCTTAAAGCCACATGATCCAAGACAAATATCAGAACTCTTTACATTCCATATATCTGACAGGTCCTGGTTACCGACGTGAAGTCAATCAGAGAGACCGTCCTCTCACACCGCCACGGTAAACTCGAGCAGAGACCGGAAGCGAAGTTGTTCCGGCAACGGTTTGTGGGTCAGAAGAGCATCTTCGTAAACCCTGGAGATGAGAGGTGGCGACAAACACGGTCACTGTACAACACACACTTCACGAGATTCCGCCTGAGACGTTACCATGACGACGTGAAGTTGGTTGCTAGGCGACTGTGTTATCAGTTGGGTTGTCTGGCAGACAGCGACCAGGAAGTTGATATGAACATGTGGATGAATCTCGCTGCGTGTGATATAATCGGGAGGGTTGCGTTTAACTGGGATATAGACTCCGTGTCAAGGCGCGATGAAATGTTTGCAGTGTATCTGAGTGAAGCGTTCACAGGGGTTGCCTTGGCAACCGGTGTTCCGTTGTCTGGGGTGTTGCCTAGATACGGGGCTATGAGACAGACAGCGGTACGGGCAGTTAGAAGACTGAGGGAGGAATGTGGGACGCAGATAAGGGCGCATCAAGAAATGCGGGAAAAGGAGAGACAAAAGAGGAATGAAATGGAGGAGACAGACAACACGATAGACAGACAGGTAGACGAAGAGAGTGGTGAAGGCTGCTTGTTGGATGAGATCCTACTCCTCCATCCCCACGACACGGAAACCCAGATAGACGAAATGGTTGCTATGTTCGTTGCTGGGCAGGAGACCGTCGCGCACGTGACAACCTTCGCGATATGTCACGTGATGAGAGACCCTGCCCTCGTCGACTTGGCACAGATCCAGGATTACATGGATCAGGAGGAGGAGGGTCAGGATCTCTTGCCTCGTCTCACGAGTCTAGACTACCTGATGAAGGAGACACTGCGCCTCTACGCCCCTGTTCCTGGCCTCCGGAGGATCTTATCACGTGACACGCACGTGGCAGGTCACGTGCTCCCCCGGGGAGCTGAGATCGTGCATGCCATGGTGCTGTACGCCCACTTAGAGGACACCTGGGGAGAAGATGTGACGAGGTTCAGACCGAGTAGGTTTGAGGAGAGGACGAGGAAGCGACACCCGCACTCGTTCCTCCCGTTTGGGATCGGACCGCGAGCCTGTATAGGGAAGGAGCTTGCCAAGGTAGAGTTTAAGACGATCCTGGCGCACCTGCTTTCAGAGTTCAAGCTCATTCCGAGGGAGGGGGATGAAATCCGAGCGGTGAGAGCTGCTTCTCTTAAACCTTTATCGGGGTACATGTGTTTTATTCAACATAGGGATTGTAATTAAGACGTTAGGACTTAGAGCAACTGTCAAATGTGGTACACCTGATTGATCTTTGTTAGTTTTTGAGCATTTTATTTTGTTCCTGAGTTTGAAAATTTGCGCACGCGACAGAGAACAGAAAACGTGTGAAAACATGAACATACAACGTCTGACCACAGATAACTTTTGATAACAGATAACAAATGGCAAAACATGACAACAGACTTTGTCTGACAACAGACTTTGTCTTACAACAGACTTTGTCTGACAACAGACTTTGTATGACAACAGACTTTGTATGACAACAGACTTTGTCTGACAACAGACTTTGTCTGACAACAGACTTTGTCTGACAACAGACTTTGTCTGACAACAGACTTTGTCTGACAACAGACTTGGTCTGACAACAGACTTTGTCTGACAACAGACTTTGTCTGACAACAGACTTTGTCTGACAACAGACTTTGTCTGACAACAGACTTTGTCTGACAACAGACTTTGTCTGACAACAGACTTTGTCTGACAACAGACTTTGTCTGACAACAGACTTTGTCTGACAACAGACTTTGTCTGACAACAGACTTTGTCTGACAACAGACTTTGTCTGACAACAGACTTTGTCTGACAACAGACTTTGTCTGACAACAGACTTTGTCTGACAACAGACTTTGTCTGACAACAGACTTTGTCTGACAACAGACTTTGTCTGACAACAGACTTTGTCTGACAACAGACTTTGTCTGACAACAGACTTTGTCTGACAACAGACTTTGTCTGACAACAGACTTTGTCTGACAACAGACTTTGTCTGACAACAGACTTTGTCTGACAACAGACTGACAACAGACTTTGTCTGACAACAGACTTTGTCTGACAACAGACTTGGTCTGACAACAGACTTTGTCTGACAACAGACTTGGTCTGACAACAGACTTTGTCTGACAACAGACTTTGTCTGACAACAGACTTTGTCTGACAACAGACTTTGTCTGACAACAGACAACAACTGACAACAGACTTTGTCTGACAACAGACTTTGTCTGATAACAGACTTTGTCTGACAACAGACTTTGTCTGACAACAGACTTTGTCTGACAACAGACTTTGTCTGACAACACAGTATACCTGTCGTTGTGTTCGAGCTTGACTTTGCTCTCCACATGCTCCAATTGAATCTCTAGTTCCTGCATGTGACTGTCTACTTTCTTCATTCTGTCGTCTATCAACGTCTCCGTAATAACATCGATCTGAGGGATGTAAAACGTTAATTCCTTTGGAAACTTTAATTGAATTTTGAGAACAGAAATTGTTTTGAAAACTTAAATTGTTTTGGAAACTTAAATTATTTTGAAAACTTAAATTGTTTTGATAACGTTAACTGTTTGTATGGCCACGTCTATCTAACAAAGAAATACAGGTCTAATAGGACGTGTAAAGAAAACTTAAAAAGACACTGCAGGTATTTTCCTAATCAGTTCATCATTCTAGTCGGTGATAATGGCGTTTTCAGTTCTTCGCAAAGAATGATGCGCAAGAGGAAGCTTTAATTTTGGAAAATGGACATTTTTGACTGGGCATAAAAAAGAATAAATTATGGATGTTTCAAAGGGCGGTACCAGGAAAAATGTGTGAACTAGAGGTGAACTAGAATTGGAAGGAATGTGATGTATGTTTGAATTATTCCAGAACCCAAATCTCGAATACAGATCTGAACTTTGAGTAGAAGCTGATGTGTTGTGGAGTAAGGAAAGTGGGTATATCATATTGGGAGCATCACATTTCGTATATTTACATTCACCTTTCTGTTGTGATACATCACTCTGCCAACCGCCTTTCACTTATATTGTTGTTGTGGGCGTGGTTATAGAAAGGAGACAAGATTGCGAAAACCTCGATACGATAACGCTATTAAAGTATTAAAATCGTGTTTAAAATCGTGATATCAAGACCATTCTAAGACGCGCATAAAGTGCTGCGCGCGCACTGACTGCTGACAATGATATACTCCGATTTCTCGGATTCTGACACGGAGGAGGACGCCTCGTCCGTCAGTTCTCACGATGTTCTCCCACAACTTCAGGGGAGGGCCAGGTGAGACCCATATAAAGAGTTTTTAAATCAAGTTACAAGTATACCCGAGAATGCATTGTCCCGATCAGAAATCTTTTGCCTCTTATTCCGAACTGCTGAAATCGACTTAAAACTTTAAAAGCTATCAAGATGATATGTCGGATTACCTTAAAATTAATTGATATCAAGATGATATGTTGGATGAACTTAGATCTGCTAAATCCGCTAAAATCTGCTAAATCCTCAGAAAGAATTTCAGACGATGTTTCGAGCAGCCTTCAGAGCAGCTGGTGCAGTTCAATGAGAAGATTCACAAGGAATACGCGTACTGCTTCATGGCTCGCTGCGTGGCCTGCCCCACAGTCCAGAGCCTCTTCAACAAGGAGCTCCTCAAGGCAAAGTAAGTTTCCAGAGCCTCTTCAACAAGGAACTCCTCAAGGCAAAGTAAGTTTCCAGAGCCTATTCCACAAGGAACTCCTCAAGGCAAAGTAAGTTTCCAGAGCCTCTTCAACAAGGAACTCCTCAAGGCAAAGTAAGTTTCCAGAGCCTATTCAACAAGGAGCTCCTCAATGCAAAGTAAGTTTCCAGAGTCTATTCAACAAGGAGCTCCTCAAGGCAAAGTAAGTTTCCAGAGCCTATTCAACAAGGAACTCCTCAAGGCAAAGTAAGTTTCCAGAGCCTATTCAACAAGGAGCTCCTCAAGGCAAAGTAAGTTTCCAGAGCCTATTCAACAAGGAACTCCTCAAGGCAAAGTAAGTTTCCAGAGTCTATTCAACAAGGAACTCCTCAAGGCAAAGTAAGTTTAACACGCTCAGCAGGGGCGCTGCCTAACCTTCAGTAAAGCCATATCGGCATAATCGACTTGCGAGGGGTTACACATCTATTTTGACACGTGACACTTAACTGGTACATAATTTTCACTTCTGCCGCCTCCAGAGACACGGTGGTGACGTGTTCGGACCTGAAGAAGATAGCGCAGAACTGCAAGCAGCACCTGGAGCTAAAGTTCCCCTCCTGGAAGGTGGAAATGGAGGCTGATCAGAGGGAGAAGAGCACTGACTACGACAAACATGTGAGCTATATTTACTTTTAAACTGAAGTGTTACAGCTCGAGGAATAAGAATATATCTGAAATTTCCGATTGCACGGCGCCATATACGAACGTGAATATACTGTTAAATCACTATCACACATGACGTATAAATGGCAGTTTTGTGGAAATTTCAGACACCGATCTCAGATGTGGCGACACCTCTGTTAAGTGTTAGTGCTTCTTTCTTTCTTTGGACTAATTATGTCTAATTACTGTTTAACTCCTGTGAACCATCAGCTGCTATGAAAGATTGATTGAAAACACCGAATAGAGGGCACCACTAAAGGCTTTAAAAACTTTATTTCATAATATATAAGCTGTTGAATATCCTTATTCCTTCAAATATGAATTTTGAGGGCAAACAATTCAAAGATAACGATCTTAAATTATAATAAACCATCCATCGTCTCATTATTTATTTTTGTGTTAACTTATTATTTTCGGAGATTTTCCCAGAAGTAAGAAGGATTTTCGCAATTTCTCTATCTCAGTACCAGCAGTACATAAAAAGTAGATTCACACGACGAACCAGCGAGCTCGAGGCGTTTGACATGACTTTGCTTTGGCTTTACTGCCAGGTATGAATCATATTTTATGATAGATAAGATGCTTAGAATTGGTTTCAGGTAGAAATAATTCAAACTGAGGTGTCCCAAACTATAGTTTAAAATGCGTTACACGTAATTAACTTATGACGATAACAAGTCGGGATAACACAGATACAGAATAAACACCAGGAAGAATAAAATTTAATTCTTTAATCAATATATTTAAGTTATGAATACATTGAAATATTTAAAAAAACAACTTGAAAATGAAAATGACTCCTGCCGCAGATTATCCCCACGTGCGAGGCAGAGTGTGAGGGTAATTGTGTGGAAAACATGGACTTGGGCTCCCTAGGAACTGCCTACAGACTCCTCCGAAACGGGTAAGCGATCGATTATAAAACGCGTAAAAAAGACGGTAATTCTGACAGAAATTCCATGAAAGTATGACTGTGAACTGTGCTTTTTATCAATGCTTTTATCAACTGCCTACAGATTCCTCCGAAACGGGTTAGACCTAATATGAGCGATCATAAAACGCGTAAAAAGACAGCACTTTTGCTCTTTTGACAGAAATTCTATGGAAGTATAAATTGCACGAACTGAAAACCGTGCCTTTTTCTATCAATGCCTTCATCAATCGATACATCTTATGAGTAACCTGTTTGACTCCCTATAGAGTTGGGGGTCGGCGGAATGGCCTCAAAACCAAAGTTCTGAACGAGTTCATTGAGAGCTACGTCCGCAAGATTTGCCGGGAGTTCAGTCCGACAGAGACCGGGGGTCCGGACAAGGACTTCGTCGTTAAGTTCGTCAAAGGAATCGCCTTCCGAGGTGTTGAGTTCGAGACACCACCAGCAGAGGTAATTACCAGCGAGAATATCCTACCATATTTAGTTTCAGAAAAACCCTTTCTCTCACTCTTACCGCCCGCAGAGAGAATATCCTACCTTTTATAGTTTCAAAACTAATCATTCTTTCATTCATACGTTTTGGATTGACTCAAAAACGGAGTCAAGAATTAGACTTTCGTTAATGAATCACCCACTCCTTTTAAAAAACTGTCCATTGCAGTGAAGCTGATACCACTACACCACTGACCCTTAAAAACCCCAGGACCTGCAGTGTTCTTACTACTGGGACTTGCTGCAGCAGCTGTAAGATAACTAGAAGCTGAGTGAACCGTCGGGCTGCATAGGCTCGAGATAAATATCTCATCCTTAGCTCAGTGGCGCTGTCCGGGATTCGAACTCAGTTTCTTTCGATCCTGTAGCCAAATCGATACCACTACACCACTGACCCTTGAAAACCCCAGGACCTGCAATGTTCTACTACTGGGACTTGCTGCAGCAACTGCTCCACGTGTCTGAGATGGAGCACAACCGGATCTTCAACAAGAACAGACTCGACAGCTTAGACTCGCAGATAGTTCGGATCAGGGATGAGATCGAGGAGAGGTGAGTGCTTTGTTTTATTTTTTGAAAGGTATCTTGAATTGCAGAATTGTGTAACTCCTCATCTCCTTATCGCATAAATAGGGGAGAGAAAGAAGGTTGAAAGGTAGGTGTGCTCAGCGGGTTAATACCTTTTCACTTATTTTTTCAGAACGAGAGAAATCGGGAAAGAATAATAGAGGCACTAAGTTTCCAATCTATACGCATCTAACAACATTTCCTTGCGTTTGAAAACCACAAATCATAGGGATGGCGCTGTTGCTAGCAACAACTTCCGGCGCCCCTCGGAGCAGTACGCCACGGTGGAGGAGGAGCAGCGGGCGAGGGAGGAACATATCAGGAATCTGGAGAAACTGAAGGACTGTGCCGCCAGGGGTAAATATAAATACTCCCCGACACCCATCACCCTCCTTTGGCACCATCACCCTCCTTTGACACCCATCACCCTCCTTTGACACCCTCACCCTCCTTTGACACCCATCACCCTCCTTTGACACCCATCACCCTCTTTATAAAAAACTTCTTGAAATGTTGGAAAAATATCACGACAATTGGGTAACCCCTCAAACAAACCCAGTTTTTAGTTTCAGAAACCGGGAACATTTTTTGAGGTTTCATGGAATTCTTTTTGAACCTTTAATTTTCTGAGAGAAAATAGGTTTAATTTCTGCCGGTCCGCCAGACTTTATTAGGTGTGAGACTGTGAGATAGCTAATGACACTCAGTGTTAATGAGTTTTTTGATTGGTACCTTCCGTAGGATCGTGGCTCAGAAACAGCTGTACATGGACCTGGAAGAAGAGAAGAGACGAGCCAGGGGAGTCTACGGGGCACATAACAACTACCGGGTAAGTCACCTGCTATTTGCTGCCAAATATTGCTACTCAATGGTGCTTTTAGATATTCTGATCAGACCTCCCCGGAACTCTCGCTGGTCTAGAGCGAGTAGCGAGTTTTTTTGACGGACTTCTCAACAGGGATGCTTTTCACTGATGAGCATACATATTTGTCACTGCATTCTATAATCAGAATCAGTCCGTTAATTTATGCTATGTTTCTCGGAATATGCATACTGACACTGTCGACTATAATATCTACAAGACACACGTGGATTACTAAATGATGTGGATAGCAATTCCACAATCAAGATGGGCAGTTTTCGTGGATTAATCTACATCCTCTGTAGATGGTTATCAATACTTTAACCCAAGACACGTGCCATACACATTGATAACACATATAATGAGTGCACAATGCACATGCATCGATCGAAGGATCTGTCGAACAAACCCGCAAATTTCATCAAAAATTCTATAAAAAGCAAATTGTGCGCTCAGTGATTTGCGCGATCCTTCGACAGATCCTTTGATGAATCCATGTACACACACACGCATAATATTTGACACGTGTAGAGAATAATCCATGGACCATGTCACTCCATGGATTATAATCCACATGTGTGTACCTCTAATAAGCACTGACAAGGCAGTTGACATGTGGTTATAAGGAACCGGGCGGTCTTATCAGTCATCATCACTCTAACCAGAGCCCGTTTTTGCAAGCCGCGCGTGCCGTCCTTCCACTCCTCGAAAAGTCAAAAGAGGAGTGGAAGCATCTGGTAAGATGAAGTCATCTCACTACCGTCAGGTGGTATATCAGTGAGATCCTATCCGTCAGTTCACTTCCCAACAGATAGCTATAATTCCGCTTTGTGAGTAAGATGCACGTTGCAGTAGTAGTGCTTGTGGATAGACGATAGCATCTCAACGTCCTATCAACTTCGAAATATCAAATATGAAAGTTAAGGGCCGTCCACAAAGTTCTTCCGCAAAATTTCGCCAATTTTAGGTGACACCTACTTCCCCTTGTCCTACCCCTCAATGCGGAATTCCTTAAAATGGACGACCCTTAACTTTTTCAGCTGTTTATGATATAATATCCTTGGAAAGCCTCTTTGGAATGCATTGCACAATTTCATTGCTTGTAGAGTGTAGCTTTATTATTCTGGTAGTTGCTTTAAGTTTACGTTTTGCTTTCATTTATAATTGTTACTTGTACTATTAAAACTAAGGTTAATGCTAAGTTTGATACTAAGATTAATGCTTTAAGCCATATAGATATGGGTTAAAGTTATGAACCTTTGCCAGGATCAGTCATAGATACATTGATTGCATTGGGTCAGTGTTAAATGCTGACCGAGTAAACAGCTCAATGTTAATAGCTTGTAGAGTTAACAGCTGTTACAGGAAGTTAATAGGTGTCAGAGTTAACAGGTGTCAGTGTTGATAGCTGTCTAATTTGACTGGTTCAGTGTTGCCTACTTTCAGTTGAAGCATTGATTGACTGACTGGTGTGAGAAGTTGGCAAGCTTCTGATTTTTAACTTCACCGTATCATTTGGTCGTTTAAAAGTTTTAAACTAGCTCCCAAAGTTCCCTTTTTAGTTGTAACTGTAAGCATAAACTAAAGAACAAATTTCAGTGCAATTTTCAGAGGACCAAAAAGTTGTAAATCTAAAGTATTTACTATTTAAACCTTTCTGTTCCTCGCACTCTCGCACGAATGACTAGTGATGCTGATAACACCTTTGCTTTCAGACCCAGAGTTTTGCCATGACTGAGATCTGCAGTGGCATTGGGACTCCCAGCTCTAGTCGCAAAGTCTCCCTGGCCTCTTCAGAACACCACAACACAGCTGGAGGTGGAAATAGCCCTGCTTCGTCAGTGCTGCAGGGGAGACCCCAGACATCACCTGACAGTAGACCTCAGACATCACCTGACAGTAGTCCCCAGACATCACCTGACAGTAGACCTCAGACATCACCTGACAGTAGACTTGAGACATCACCTGACAGTGGACTTGAGACATCACCTGACAGTAGACTTGAGACATCACCTGACAGTAGACTTGAGACATCACCAGACAGTAGACCTCAGACATCACCAGACAGTAGTCCTCAGACATCACCAGACAGTGGACTTGAGACATCACCTGACAGTAGACTTGAGACATCACCTGACAGTAGACTTGAGACATCACCTGACAGCAGGAGATCTCAGACATCACCAGACAGTAGACTTGAGACATCACCTGACAGGAGATCTCAGACATCACCTGACAGTAGACTTCAGACATCACCAGACAGGAGATCTCAGACATCACCTGACAGTAGACCTCAGACATCACCTGACAGGAGACTTGAGACATCACCTGACAGTAGTCCTCAGACATCACCTGACAGTAGACTTGAGACATCACCTGACAGTAGACTTGAGACATCGCCAGACAGTGGACTTGAGACATCACCAGACAGTGGACTTGAGACATCACCTGACAGTAGACTTGAGACATCACCTGAGACTCGGAGAGCTCCTTCTGTCTCCCAGCAGATGTTAATGTCTCAGATGAACGGGAACCTTGGAACGCAACGCAATTTGCCATTCACCCCACAGCGGCGCAGTGTCCCAACAGGCATTTGATTATTGGATACTTGGATAGACTATTAAACATAGGAGTGTTAAAAACAATTTCCTGGCGTTTTCTGACAACATCTGGCAATAAACTGAGCGTTTTTACTATTTAATAAAAGTGATACGATCAGGATCTACGAGAGATGCTTAGAGCATTCTTTCGACAGAATGTTCGGTCGAACCATGTGCACACATATGGGTAACGCATATGTGTGCAGACCGCTCGATTGACTGAGGCCTCGATAAAGACGTGCGGATTTCCTCTGCGCGTTCAACTTTCTATACAAATTCCGTCAAAAGCACACAATTTTTGCGCGTCTCTATCGAGCCCTTTTTCAATCGAGCGGTCTGCACACATATGGGTAAGTATAATTGGTATGAGCTCATTTCTTGATTCTTGATGGCAGCACGATAAACATTTACATTGAGTAGTATTTACAAGTGATTATTGAATTAATACTTATTAATTATCATTTTGATAATGAACTTGAAGTACAACTTGTAATTATATTCATACTAGCAGGCCCGTTGGGCCTGCAAACCTGAACTCACTCGGCGTTCAAAATAAGCACCTCGTTCGCAAGTTTTAAACACTGCCATTCTAATTGATTGGATACTTTTTACCGCATCAAAAAATTCCAGTTTGGTCAAAAGTTATGCGCAAAAAATCAAATATTCAAAAAAATTTATGAAGGAGCAGAATGTAAAATAGATCGAATTCGTCGGTTAATTCGGTTATAGTCTTAGACGTGCTAAACCATATGAGTTTTGTTCCAGCGTTCCGTTTTGATTGCAAGATGATGTTAATTCTGGCAACTGATTCTCGCCACTGACACTGACATTGGATAATTTTGTTTTGTTCACAGGCCAGAACTGTCTTCGAAATATGCTACACCTACATTCGACTCGATTGAATTGTGCACAATCTTTGTAACCTTAACGGTTAATTTCACAACTGCAGTTACTACTGTTTTCACCCACTAAACTTTGATTATCGACCAACCTCTGCCACAATGAAAGCGATCCCTCTGCATTATCCTCCGTTATTCAAGTTATATCCATTCTCCGTCTTCAGATCTTAAATTTGAAGTTTTAAAGGAAACGTCAAAAAATCTCAAAAAGCTACAGCACAGCATTAAACAGTCGTAGCGTAATAGAAAGCACTTGAATAGAACTGATCATAATCTGCACGTGCAAAAATTGGTTTCCATAGCAACGGTACCATTACGCTGCGCAGTCGTTTTGAATATTTCACTGGCAAGCTCAAATTTAAACTGTGCGCCCGCACAAACAGACATTATTCACGTGCTCTTACAAAAATTATATAAGACTAGCAGGCCCGTTGGGACTGCAGTATACACAACTCGGCACATGCTACGCAGCACCTCGTTCGCAAATTTCAAATCAACTAAATACTTTTACCGCATCAAAAATTACAATCGCGCTCAAAAGTTATGAATCTCCGGAATCAAAACAGCATTAAACAGAAATGAACGCGCGCGCGGTTAATCTGCACGTGCATTTTCCCCATTGCGCGCGTTGCCATGGGCGTGACGTACAAAAAAAACATACACAATCTGCGACTTTACTGCGCAGACAGCAGAATGTTGGGCCTGCGCAGCACAGCACGACTACGCAGCACCTCGTTCGCAAATTTCAAACCCCGCAATTCAAATCAACTAAATACTTTTTACCGCATCAAAAAATTCCAATCATACCAAAAGTTATGAAGCAACGTATTCAAAACAACATTAAACAGAAATGAACGCGCGCGCAATTAATCTGCACGTGCATTTCCCCCATTGCGCGCGCGTTGCCATGGGGCGTGACGTACAAAAAACATACACAATCTGCGAAATTATAAGTAAGACTAGCAGGCCCGTTAATGTTATGCCTGCAAATACACAGCTCACTCGGTGCTACTACGCAGCACCTCGTTCGCAAAATTCAAATCAACCAAATACATTTAACCGCATCAAAAAATTCCAATCATATCAAAAGTTAGGGCACAACGTATTCAAAACAGTATTAAGCAGAAATGAGCGCTCGCGCAATATGTAACCATAGCAACGCGCGCGCATATATCCATACTGCACGTGGGCGCCCTAAAATGTGTCTACAAAAGGACAAAAGACGTTACGACGTACATAATTATAATATTACAGAGGTTGCGAAATTATATTAGAGATGCCTTAAAACTACATATGCCGTTTTAAACTTCAAAATAATGTTTAAGTTTGGCAGCCAAGCAACTGCCAGTGCAACGTCTGGCATTAGTTGGCCTTCTGAAACGTTGGTACTATTTAACTTATACTAAAAGCGAGAACCGCCCAAAAATACACTACCCACCGTATTCGTCTAAAAAACACGAATATGAGCCGCACATTGCGCAAATGTGCACACTGCGCAGCGCAAATATTAGCACTGCGCAGCACGAATGTGCGCACTACGCAGCACGAATGTGCGCACTGCGCAGCGCAGCACGAATGTGCGCACTGCGCAGCGCAGCACGAATCTGCGCAGCGCAGCACGAATGTGCGCACTGCGCAGCGCAGCACGAATGTGCGCACTGCGCAGCGCAGCACGAATGTGCGCACTGCGCAGCGCAGCACGAATGTGCGCACTGCGCAGCGCAGCACGAATGTGCGCACTGCGCAGCGCAGCACGAATGTGCGCACTGCGCAGCGCAGCACTGCGCGCAGCGCAGCACGAATGTGCGCACTGCGCAGCGCAGCACGAATGCGCACTGCGCAGCGCAGCACGAATGTGCGCATGCGCAGCGAATGCACGCGCACTGCGCAGCGCGGCACGAATGTGCGCACTGCGCAGCAGCACGAATGTGCGCACTGCGCAGCGCAGCACGAATGTGCGCACTGCGCAGCGCAGCACGAATGCGCACTGCGCGCAGCGCAGCACGAATGTGCGCACACTGCAGCAGCGCAGCACGAATGTGCACACTGCGCAGCGCAGCACGAATGTGCACACTGGGCAGCGCAGCACGAATGTGCACACTGGGCAGCGCAGCACGAATGTGCACACTGCGCAGCGCAGCACGAATGTGCACACTGCGCAGCGCAGCACGAATATAATGTGCGCACTGCGCAGCGCAGCACGAATGTGCGCACCGCAGCACGAATGTGCGCACTGCGCAGCGCAGCACGAATGTGCGCACTGCACAGCGCAGCACGAATGTGCGTACTGCGCAGCGCAGCACGAATGTGCGTACTGCGCAGCGCAGCACGAATGTGCGTACTGCGCAGCGCAGCACGAATGTGCGCACTGCGCAGCGCAGCACGAATGTGCACACTGCGCAGCGCAGCACGAATGTGCACACTGTGCAGCACAGCACGAATGTGCGCGCAGCGCAGAACGAATGATAGGGTCCTCTGTTAATTTGATAGTGTCCCCTGTTAGTGATAGGGTCCTCTGTTAACTTGATAGTGTCCCCTGTTAGTGAAAGGGTCCTCTGTTAACTTGATAGTGTCCCCTGTTAGTGATAGGGTCCTCTGTTAACTTTGATAGTGTCCCTGTTAGTGATAGGGTCCTCTGTTAACTTGATAGTGTCCCCTGTTAGTGTGATAGGTCCTCTGTTAACTTGGATAGTGTCCCCTGTTAGTGATAGAGTACTCTGTTAACTTGATAGTGTCCCCTGTTAGTGATAGGGTCCTCACACGATAGTGTCCCTGTTAGTGATAGGGTCCTCTGTTACTTGATATAGTGTCCCCTGTTAGTGATAGGGTCCTCTGTTAACTTGATAGTGTCCCCTGTTACGATAGGGTCCTCTTGTTAACTTGATAGTGTCCCCTGTTAGTGATAGGGTCCTCTGTTGTTAACTTACTTTGATAGTGTCCCCTGTTAGTGATAGGGTCCTCTGTTAACTTGATAGTGTCCCCTGTTAGTGATAGGGTCCTCTGTTAACTTGATAGGGTCCCCTGTTAGTGATACGGTCCTCTGTTAACTTGATAGTGCCCCCTGTTAGTGATAGGGTCCTCTGTTAAATTGATAGTGTCCCCTGTTAGTGATAGGGTCCTCTGTTAACTTGATAGTGTCCCCTGTTAGTGATAAGGTCCTCTGTTAACTTGATAGTGTCCCCTGTTAGTGATAGGGTCTTCTGTTAACTTGATAGTGTCCCCTGTTAGTGATAGGGTCCTCTGTTAACTTGATAGTGTCCCCTGTTAGTGATAAGGTCCTCTGTTAACTTGATAGGGTCCCCTGTTAGTGATAGGGTCCTCTATTAACTTGATAGTGTCCCCTGTTAGTGATAGGGTCCTCTGTTAACTTGATAGGGTCCCCTGTTAGTGATACGGTCCTCTGTTAACTTGATAGTGTCCCCTGTTAGTGATAAGGTCCTCTGTTAACTTGATAGTGTCCCCTGTTAGTGATAGGGTCCTCTGTTAACTTGATAGTGTCCCCTGTTAGTGATAGGGTCCTCTGTTAACTTGATAGTGTTCCCTGTTAGTGATAGGGTCCTCTGTTAACTTGATAGTGTCCCCTGTTAGTGATAGGGTCCTCTGTTAACTTGATAGTGTCCCCTGTTAGTGATAGGGTCCTCTGTTACTTTGATAGTGTTTCCTGTTAGTGATAGGGTCCTCTGTTAACTTGATAGTGTCCCCTGTTAGTGATAGGTCCTCTGTTAACTTGATAGTGTCCCCTGTTACTGATAGGGTCCTCTGTTAACTTGATAGTGTCCCCTGTTAGTGATAGGGTCCTCTGTTACTTTGATAGTGTCCCCTGTTAGTGATAGGGTCCTCTGTTACTTTGATAGTGTCCCCTGTTAGTGATAGGGTCCTCTGTTAACTTGATAGTGTCCCCTGTTAGTGATAGGGTCCTCTGTTAACTTGATAGGGTCCCCTGTTAGTGATACGGTCCTCTGTTAACTTGATAGTGTTCCCTGTTTTGGGTAGGTCCTCTGACCTTGATAGTGTCCCTGTTAGTGATAGGGGCCTCTGTTACTTTTATAATGGTATTCGTGGGAATGCACTCAACCTAATTAAAAGCTACTCTCTGACAGAAAGCAACTAGTCAGTGTGCTAGTGAGAATTCTGAAACTCTCCTGTCAGGTTTGGTGTACCCCAGGGCTCTGTTCTGGGTCCCCTGCTCTTTATTCTGTATATAAATGACATATGTAACTCTGCTGGTAATTGTAAAACCATCCTATTTGCTGATGATACTAATATATTTGTTACTGGTGATAGCAAAGAATCAGTCTATAAAAATGCTAATGAGATCTTATATAATATATCAAGATACATGGAATCTAACTTACTACATATTAATACCAAAAAATGTTGCTACATGCTTTTTTTGAGGTAAGAGGGAGCCCACTGTTTCAAATGACCTAAACATATCAATAAATGGTAAAATTGTCAAGAAAGTTAGTGAAGCAAAATTTTAGGAGTACTGATGGATGATAATTTATCCTGGAAACCCCACATTGCACAATTAAACAAAACTTTAAAGAGTGCATGTGGTAGACTCTATCGTATTGCTAATTTCTACCATCTAAGCTTCACAAGCAGATTTACCATTCTCTATTTGAATCACACCTTAGTTATGCAATTTCCGTCTGGGGAGGGGCAGTCTGGAGCCAATATTCCGCACCCAAAAGAAATGTTTACGTATAATGTTTGGAGACACAGAAACTTATCTAGAAAAATTCCGCACTTGTGTACGGGCTAGGCCATTTGGTGAACAAAAACTTGGAATAGAGTTTCACAGTAGGGAGCCATCTAAACCACTTTTCACTGAGCACAATCTGCTAACTGTACAAAACCTCTACCGTCTAAGATGTATAATGGAGCTTGTGAAAATCGTCAAGACTAGAGAACCAGCACCCCTACATGGGACTCTATATTTATCTAAGCAAAATACTAATCGCTTTATAACACCCGATCCCTCTATATACTTCTTTTATCAAGCACCTATGCTTTGGAATAATTTTAGAAAAGCACTCACAATCTTGGCCTTGAACAGGATGAAAATCTTATCAAAAATATTCTGAAGAATTCCCTTTATCAGCACAGCAGCAGAATCTAGATTATTGGTCTAACATTAATTTTACTGAATTTCTTGCAGCTGACATCGGTAAAAACTGAATAGGTGAAGCATCTTGATTATGTAGCAGACTTACGTTTATGTTCACATTTTATCAAACTTGGTGAAATTGATCAATTTGAGGTTCAACTTGGATAGATACGACCATGGCTCGGTAGTTTAACAGCTTTATGTGGCAAGTAACAAAGATACTTGACATATCGGTCCAAATCTTAAACATGATTTAATAGGTAGTGTTGTTAAGTCTCTCAATGTCTAGCTAGGCTTTCCAAACTTTTTACCATCTAACCAAGTGTGTAAAATTGACTTTCATTTTTATTGAGAGTCATACATGATATTGAAATATTGCGAGGCTTCACACTACAGTTGAAGACAAGAGGAAGTTGGTTTTCATTGATACTGTTGGGCTCCCATTCTTTATGCAAATTTTATTTGAAAGTTAGATATAGTTGACCCGATCTGTGTTGCAGGTGGTCCCCAAGGGCACTCTGAAGCAAATAGCCACTGTGACCTTTCTCCAACCACATCTACTGCAACATGGATCACAGGGTCTTACCAAAGGAATTGGCTAAGTTTAACTTATCTCAAACCATGAGATTTTTGTAGCCAATTTTTATTCGCCTCGTCATCATGTCAATGTTATTCAAACTAGAATACTTTAATACCTAATGTGCAATAACACTCTAACATACCTATGTTGCATCGTATGGTATGTTAATATCAGAAGACATGTTTCTTTTGAATAGCACATTATGTACAAAAGTCTTCTAAACTTTTTTTGTCTTACTTTTCTTTCAATGGCCAAGGATGGCCCAAATGAATAACAACATTTATACATGACAAGATGATAACCCAAATGTTTTACTGAGCTAACCTAAATGTCCTATTCCTCATGATAAGACATTCAATTAATGTTATCACAAAAGGGCGGCAATATATTGAGATTTTAATCCCTAATGTTCCTATGTAAGTATATCAACCTTTTAAGCCAATGATATAGATTATACTTCAAATTGTTTCTAACAATTAATGGTCATTTAATACTTTTTATGAAATATTAGACAGCTTGGTGATCTCTAGTCAATGGAAAATGAAAGTTATTCATTTATTTTTATGTGATGTATTTTTTTATTGTAATATTATGGAGTAAATAAAAAATTATTGTTTAACTCAAAAATTATTGTTTAACTCTGACCAATGTTCATCCCATTTTTAATCCAAATTTTGAAAATAACCTGGAAAGGAAGGTTCGGTAGGTCGACCATTACACAGACAAATAAATTTGTTACTGATCTAAAATTTTGAAACAGGTTTATAATCAAGTGATCAAGAATTTTATATGTTACATAAACTTGCACATAAACTACTCTCAAATTCGTTATGAGAATACACTGCATATTGAAGTATGTTGTTGTTATAGTTTGAAAGAAAAGACAAAGCTCAAAACCAATCAAACATTGCCCAGTGGGCGTGCTATAAAAAGCAAGAAGGTGTAGCACATTATTGGACAATGTTGCACACTTGAAATCAGACGCAACAACTTTCATGTTGTAATGAGAGTTGTGAATTATGAGAGCAGTACATGAAAGTCGTACTTGATGAGTTGTACGTGATAAGGCTCTATTTCTGTACCATAGACTATGATGTCTATTAAATTTACATACACTCTTATGAAGATAAAGTTATTACTGAATAAAGATATAAAGTGGGCCCTGATCGGTGGCAGGTGGTCCCCAGGGGGCACTCTTAAGCATATAGCAACAGTGTCCTTTCTCCAGCCACATATACTGCTACACTGGTCAAATGGTCCTCTGAAACAAAATTGGTCAACACAACCATGAATAATAGTCAAATTCATTGGACCAGTTTTAAAAAGACTTGTTAATAACTTCATGTAAATGACATTAAATAGACCTCTCTATACGCTTGGTGTGCCCCAAGATGCGTGCTTTGCTGCCATGTCATGAAGTACGCATGCATGGCGGAAGCACGGGGGCCGAGGGGCCATGGCCCCCACAATTTTCGGAGAATGGGGGCCAAGATGCTCTTTGGCCCCCACAAAAATTTAGAAAAATTTGTCATGTCATCATTGTTATTCATTAGTCAGTTAATCAGTTATCTCTGATAAACCATTTTGTGGATGAAATGAAAACAAACATGATATAGGAAGTGACCCCAATTAGCCATAATGTCTATAGATAATAGAAGGCGATCTGCGATAAGTTGGGATAATCGAATTACCAGCTAGTCAATCCGCAGTAATATAGCCTTTGACAGTTTGGACTTGAAATTTACTCCCTCTCAAGAGTGTGTCTATCAAAACATGGTCAATAATTGTCATTTGTCACTTGTTTGTGTGGTTGAGTAACAGCTATTGATATATTTTTGCCTAGTCACGATAAAAATGGCTGATTGGATTACACACTTAATCTGTGCTGTGGTTTGTGCATAAAAATACTGTTTAGTCTAACAGGCTACTCTCTGAGTTGATTTCAGCCCTTCTTATTCTTGTTGCATACCACTGTACACTCCATATCAATTTATTGTGAAATAACGTTTCAATAATTTGCAAGTTTCAACTGTCATACTTGTATGAACTGTGTTACTTATTGCTAATTGAATAATCGAATAATTAAATTTGTAAATTTTTTTTTTCGGAAATTTCGGCCCCCGCAATAATTTTCATCTTCCGCCATGGCTGGAAGTACGTGCTTTGCAAAGGGGTCTGATATCACTCTCTTTTGTGTAGCAGACCAAGCTGTAGAGTTTTCTAAACCATGGCATTTCGCCACTAACATGTCAAGTGTGCTTCATTTAAGTAGGCCTTAATTGGTCTGATGAACTATAATGGTACCTATTGACACGATACAAATAATACAATATACATCCAGATATAAATTAAATAATACTTATTAAAAATGATATGACTTATAATTATTATAGGCTACAAATCATACTATCATGAACCATTCTTAAATTATTTGATTGTCTGTACCTTTTTAAAGAATTCAAAACGAGAATCTTAATAACAATATTTAGTGTATCCGAAATAAATTATCTACCTCAGATACTAATATATAATTGGTGAAATTTGGTAGCATTATATCTTCATCCTTCTTTTGTGTGTTGTTTGATTGTAAATTATGGAGATCAATAAAAACTTTGTTTACTTAAACTTTGTTTACTTTATCACAGGCAATACAGTACACGTTTTAAACCTGGGGGACATTCCAAAGATGAGACCTGGGGGACACTCGTACTGCAGGTTTTTTTTTCTTTTTTTTCAAAAATGATCATATTGAAACATCGACTATCGAGACTATAAAATCATGCTTAGTAAATCGATCATATATCAACTTCAAATTTCAATCCAAGTTGACTTCTATCACATTTTTCAACTCAATATTCCAACCACTCAATCATAGTTCCTGTGCACAACTTGAATCAGTTTCGGACAGAAAGCGCCGCCTGCAAACCCTGACCACTACACTCACGAAACCATCTGTGAATGTCCAATCGACACCAAAACCCGCATGGATACAGTTTAACTTTATGACACAAGACAGCGTCTGTGAAAATTTGAAGCACTTTCATCCAAAAATAACCAAGTTATAACAGAATTAAGTCAGTTTCGGACCGAAACTCCCAGTTTCGGTCCGAAACTGACTTCATTTTGCAACATCCTCTCCACTTTTGGATGAAAATGCTCCAAACCCTCACAGACGCTGTCTTGTGCCAAAAACTGTATCCACGCAAATCCTGGTATCGACTGAAAACCCACAAATAGTTTCATGAGTGAAATGGTAAAAATTTGCGCGCAGCACCCTCGGTTCGAAACTGATTCATGTTGTGCACAGTTCAACGTATTTCATTAAATTGATAATAATATAGCTTTACAATCCCATATTCAAATCAGCGGTAATCAGTATCAAATTGAATCTACAGAACTAAAAACAGAACGAGGTCAACGACTACTCGTCGGCTTCCTGAAGACACATTCCTAATCCTTATATATTCTAACTGAACAGCTTAAGGACCTTACTTACAAATGCAATTTGCTTGAAAGGGTACCCGGACTTTATGCCGACAGCGGACTATATGTCGACATTGGATTTCTTGGGACAGCAGATATTTAATACAGCGAGGAATGGAGGTATCACTCGACTTGACAATCCTACTTTTATGGGTTTATAAATTGTATGAACACTTCAACCAAAAAATAGCAAAATGGCTACCAAAAAAGTACTGTAGGGCATTCAAAAGATGGGGCATTCAAAAGATGGGGCCTGGGGGACATTCCATATAGATGAGACCTGGGAGACATTGCAAAGATGAAATCTGGGAGACATTCTAAAGATGATACCTGGGGATCGGGGGACATTCCATTTAGATGAGACCAGGGGACATCCCCGTCATCAAACGTCATCATTTGAAAACACCCCCTCCCCTAGATGATTACGTAATATGTGAACGACTTCTTATGAATACTGTTAGTACAAATACAAGCGATGTAAAGAAATTAGAGGGGTATAGGACACTACGGCACAGGACTCTAGGGCACTGGACTCTACGGCACAGGACACTACGGCACAGGACTCGTGGGCACACTTTTCAGTTTTAGGGGGGCGCTGCGGCACACTTTGGTTTTAGGGTGGACTCTGCGGCACATACAATTTAAGTACCACTAATTAAAGGAGTATCTCCTTTTAACAACGACTGAGCCGTGAACCTGGACCTCATTACCCAATGACAAGCAGATATAGGCCAGCCGGAAGTCCACCATGATTGTTCAGGAGCGAAGTATCTCAGGGCACCCAGGGCTTGGAAGCACTCCGTGTAGGTTGAAGTATCCTTGTGGGTGAGGACAATGTAGACACAAGGGAAGACCCAGGAAGCACCGTTGGGGTTTGGGATTTTAGCATGTGCTGTCAGGACTTGGAAGAAGAGTTGAGGACAGGAGGAAAAGGTTCCGTCAATGTACCAGCTCAAGCTCTCCTCCAGGATGTCAAGGTTGCTGTCGGTAGCCAGGATGATGATCCGCTTCTTCTCGTCGTTGTTGTCTAATTTCAGCATCAAGTCACCAGCAAGGTAAGTACAGTCATCATCCGCAATCTTCAGCTCTGCAAGACAGGTGGGGGCTCTAGGACGAGGGTTCTTCTTCCGCCTGATGCGTTGAGCTCTCTTCTTGCCTCTTGGTAGCCTCCTCATTAGAAAGTCTTGCCCTGGTGTCCTGTGAGATGGAGCCAGTGGTGAAGCAGTGGATGAGGTAGGGAGCAGTGTGGGTGTTCTCCGCCATATCTGCAATGTTGAAGAAGACCTCACGCAGCTCACAGTCAGCAAGGTCTGGCTCGTGGCAGTGAGGCTGCTTGAAGGCGTCAAGGTTCCCCTGTGAGTCTGTATAGAGCCTTTCAATGCAGCGGTCGTTCTTCTTCAGCCTGTCTGCACCAGAGTAGCTCTAAGGCCTGTCCAGCTGCCATCCAATGAACATTGGTTGCCCAGAGAAACCTATCTGGTTGTTTTGTCATGCTGAGGATGTGCAATTAAGTGATACTGTTCTTCTTATGTTTCCAATAGCCCCTAAACCCACGATGATCTACTGTATGATCCTTATCTCTAATCCTAATAAGGTCACCTAACAAGCAGTATCTACCGTATGTTCCTAATCTCTGATGAGACTATGAGAGGTATTTGTCGTTTGGGGACAAATGTCCCCTAGTCCATTACCCTAACTGCAACCTTGCCTTAGAGCTTAAGAGTGTGCCGCAGAGTCCATCCAAAAACCGAAGTGTGCCACAGCGTCCCCCCAAAACTGAAAAGTGTGCCCAAGAGTCCTGTGCCGTAGGGTCCTGTGCCGTAGGGTCCCGTGCTGTAGAGTCCTGTGCCGTAGTGTCCAAACCCCAATTAGAGGACTTTATTGTTACTCGGCAGTTGTGGGCTTCGTTTCTTGAAGAGACTGCTGGAAACTCGGGAGTGAAGGACGTGGCAGAAGGTAGCTATGCTGAAGTTGATGAAGTTAAAGAAAGATAAAATGGCGAAGTTGTTGCTTAATTTGCTCAGCGGCCTGGTGTGTGAAAAATCTTACTAAGTTACTACAAGTCTACGACTCGAATTGTAGCAGTGGAGTTGATGGAAGCGCAGCATAATCAGACTCCAGAGTTCAGTCGGAACTTTTGTCAGCGAAGGACGAGCAGATGAAGGGGCTAAAGAATACAGTTCAGACGTGAGACGTCTGTGGTGAGTTCCGTGAAACTTATAACTTTATAAGTTGGTTTTCCTGGCTATTTTTGAGCGAAGATTCCTTGGTAACTTAGTAACTGCTTGAACTTTTTTGTCCAAGGTGCCGGTTAAAATGGTTCAAAAATGATTCGATTTTCGTCCATAATCCATATGGCCGGTTAAAAAAGGGTCATTGTTACCAACGGCTTCAGTCAGTACTTTTTTCAGAGTTTGCGAACGAGGTGGCGCAAAGCTCCACCAAATGAGCTACGTACCCAATTCTATATTATTCTAGCAGGGCAACAACAAAAACTAAAAACATGTTATTGACGTGTCCAAAGTTTTAAGTGTCCAAGTGTCAAAAATCCATTGTCAATGTGTTTTGCTTTTTCGGAATTCTTCGAAACGCAAAAAGGTGTTATTTATCGATGATGAGACAAATGTTTCTCACTTGCGTGGCACATCGCAATCGCATCATCTTCATAATATTTAAAAGGGGAAGAAAACAGCTAATAAAGTAAAAAGGGACATTTTTTCAAGTTCTAAGAACCTTTGTGCTACCACAGCTGAATTTTTCATGTTCAATTCGAACCTTCGCAACTGAATTGAAATGCGAAAAGAGGCCTCTTCAACGTTTGGTTTATTTATTGGTTTACTGTTGAGTGGTGCATCGTTAGTTTCTTCTACAGGAGAAGGTTGGTTTTGAAATTCCCGCCCTGGCCAGGGCGGTAACCCCCCGCGGTAAAAAGAAAACTGGCCAGGGGTATAAGTTAGAGATTTGAGTGTCACAGGGTGATATCAGGGGGCTGGCAAGCCCCCCGCGGCGGTTTGCGAGCCCGAGGGCCCGAAGGGCCCGAGGGCGAGCATTGGACGGCGGTCCTAACAGTGCGAGGGCCGAAGGCCCGAGCCGCGAGCCCGAGGACCCGAAGGGTCCGAGGGCGAGCATTGGACGGCGGACCTAACAGTGCGAGGGCCGAAGGCCCGAGCGTGAGCCTGAGGACCCGAAGGGTCCGAGGGCGAGCATTGAACGGCGATCCTAACAGTAAATGAGCTTCCGGACATCGGGAAGTGAGTTTTTGTTAACTTTGCTTGCCAGCCCCAACTATATGTTTTCATGGATTGGCCATATTTCACGTTAAAATTTGAGTAAGTTCCCGTTGCCGAAATTGCACCAAAATTTGAACATCGCATATTTAGAGGTCAAAGGTGCAACTGTCAAAATTTCAGATCGATTGGATCAAAAATGGCCGAGTTATTACAACTTGAATATTGCCAAAATCGAGGGTGTTCTTGTTAAATAGAGTTACGACCATATATATACACATATCAGGGGGCTGGCAAGCCCCCCGCGGCGGTTTGCGAGCCCGAGGGCCCGAAGGGCCCGAGGGCGAGCATTGACGGCGGTCCTAACAGTGCGAGGGCCGAAGGCCCGAGCCGCGAGCCCGAGGACCCGAAGGGTCCGAGGGCGAGCATTGGACGGCGGACCTAACAGTGCGAGGGCCGAAGGCCCGAGCGCGAGCCTGAGGACCCGAAGGGTCCGAGGGCGAGCATTGAACGGCGATCCTAACAGTAAACGAGCTTCCGGACATCGGAAGTGAGTTTTGTTAACTTTGCTTGCCAGCCCCCAACTATATGTTTTCATGGATTGGCCATATTTCACGTTGAAATTTGAGTAAGTTCCCGTTGCCGAAATTGCACCAAAACTTGAACATCGCATATTTAGAGGTCAAAGGTGCAACTGTCAAAATTTCAGATTGATTGGATTAAAAATGGCCGAGTTATTACAACTTGAATATTGCCAAAATCGAGGGTGTTCTTGTTAAATAGGGTTACGACCATATATATACACATATATGTATATGGATAGCCAAAAACAATTGAAAATTGTTTGGGTTTCGCAGCCCCTCCAGTACCTAAAATAATACGATAAAAATTATTGATATGAATTTTAATCGCAGCCCAGTCGTGGCGGTGCATTTTGTTAATGTTTGCAAAGCTATTCGATTTGACCAATACGTTTATCACATTTCTGTGTTTAGGTACAGCTCGATCTTGACAAAGTCAAAGAGGGATTTATACAATGAATTAAAGAGCTGTTTCCATTACTACATTGAAATTGCAGTTGTCTACTACCACCGTGCACCGCCACGACCGGGCTGCGATTAAAATTCATATCAATAATTTTTATCGTATTATTTTAGGTACTGGAGGGGCTGCGAAACCCAAACAATTTTCAATTGTTTTTGGCTATCCATATCACTCTTTTTTGGCAAAAAAAAACTTACTACATCCAGTACAAGTTGAGATAATTGCTTTTATTAGTCAATTATTTCATTAAAACTGTTTACAACCGGTACTCAAATTTAATGTACAAAACGTAATTTCGACTCTAGTAAATAATACCGTTAGAATTAAGTCGGTATCATTTTAATTTTGAGCTATACGAGATAATGACTTTAATTGGCCAATTATTCAATTACGCGGTTGACAACCTGTACTCAAATTAACGTATAATCCGTAATTTTGGCTCTAGTTAATGATGCCGTTAGAATTAAGTCGTTGTCATCTTTTGTTTTCGAGTTATACACGATAATTACTTTAATTGGTAAATTATCTCATTAAGCGGTTGAGAACAGGTACTCAAGTTAACCGTATAAAACGTAATTTTGGCTCTAATTAATGATACCGTTGGAATTAAGACGCTATCATTTCTACTTTCAGAGTTATACGCGATAATTACTTTAATTGGCCAATTATCTCATTAGGCGGTTGAAAACCGATACGCAAATTAAACACATATAACGTTATTGTGGCTCTAATTAATGATACCGTTGGAATTAAGACGCTATCATTTCTACTTTCAGAGTTATACGCGATAATTACTTTAATTGGACAATTATCTCATTAGGCGGTTGAAAACCGATACGCAAATTAAACACATATAACGTTATTGTGGCTCTAGTTAATGATACCGTTGGAATTAAGCCGCTATCATTTTTACTTTCTGAGTTATGAGCGATAATTACTTTAATTGGTCAATTATCCAATTAAGGATTTGGCGAAAATATTTTTAACATGCCCTAGTGCACGCACCTCATTCTAGAGTTTCATATGCCGTTTAGATTACGGTTCTATCTTTTATGGTTCTCCCGTGAAGTGTTTTCCCGTTTTGTGGTGGGAGGAGGAGTCGTCGTCGTCGTCGTACCGTCCATAACACTAATTTTTGGCAAAACAGGATTTTTTGATAATTTATTGTGAAAAAACGGTGCGACCGATTTTCATGAAATTTTCAGGGATTGTTCTTTATACAATGGACTACAACTGTGCAAATTTTCATGTCCAACAGAGCTCGTTAACATGTCTAAAACGCGACTCGAAAATCGCGTTTTCGCAAATCACTGGTTTTTATATAGTGGGCGCTGGCAAACTCATTTTTCAAAACATGAAAATTGGTTCCACATGACTTTCAGCACTTCGTGCTGGTACTGCTGGCTCTTTTTACTGTGTCTGGCCAGCAGTCCCGGACGCTACCATCGGCCCCGATGGCATCCCGGCCCTTTGGGCGGGCTGCTGATCGTTCGAGATGCCCTCGGGCAGATGCCCTCGTCCAGAGACCCCATAACGTGGCCGCGAGCGCTTGCCAGCGCCCTGATACAGATATATAGAGGTATATACATATAGAGAGATGACGCTTTAGTGCAAGAAGTGTACCCTATTTAAACGGCGATATCTCGGGAACCATAAAAGATACAGAGCTCATCGACCCAGCGTTGGAAAGTAGAAAGATAGAACTTGCAGTTAGTGACCTTAAAAACTATTTTACGTCATGATAATGACGTCATAATGACGTCACAAAACTAAGAATTTCAAATGTCGATTTTCCCAAAAATAGGCGTTTTTAACGCAATTTTTTCGGTATGAAGCTTTCGAGATAGGAAAAATGCTCCTCCTAGCGTAGAAAGGAAATTTAATTTACTTTTCAAAAATGTGGTCGAAAAGTTCTAAGCTCCCCGGCATCATTGAGATATTTGCGATTGTTTGAAACACTTTGACACGAAAAAATACCAAAAATTGCAAAACTTGTGAAGCTAGTGGAGAGAACGGGACCACCCCAGAACTTCATCTTTGGATATGTTGTCGGTCATAGTCCCAATTGTGTTAATGAATGGGTCTCAGATAGTTCATCTAATTTTATGACGTAATTGTGACGTCATCAGTAATGCTAGGTAACGCGAATTTTTACGCGCGATTTGACGCCAAAATTCAATATCTCGGCACAGAAAAAGGGTGATATTTTTCCCAAAACCAAAAGGATTTGGTTGTGATGGTCCGCGGCGGTTTTAAGGCGTTCTTTACTGTAAAACCCATGATATGAGAAAGAACGCGACGGTTAAAACTGCCGCAAAGGCACTTTTTTGATGCATTTAAGTTACGTGAATGCTGTATATTTTATAAGTGACGTTGCAGCAGTTTTAACCGTCGCGTTCTTTCTCATATCATGGGTTTTACAGTAAAGAACGCCTTAAAACCGCCGCGGACCATCACAACCAAATCCTTTTTGGTTTTGGGAAAATATGTATATACAGATATATAGAGGTATATACATATAGAGAGATGACGCTTTAGTGCAAGAAGTGTACCCTATTTAAACGGCGATATCTCGGGAACCATAAAAGATACAGAGCTCATCGACCCAGCGTTGGAAAGTAGAAAGATAGAACTTGCAGTTAGTGACCTTAAAAACTATTTTACGTCATGATAATGACGTCATAATGACGTCACAAAACTAAGAATTTCAAATGTCGATTTTCCCAAAATAGGCGTTTTTAACGCAATTTTCGGTATGAAGCTTTCGAGATAGGAAAAATGCTCCTCCTAGCGTAGAAAGGAAATTTAATGTACTTTTCAAAAATGTGGTCGAAAAGTTCTGGGCTCCCCGGCATCATTGAGATATATGCGATTGTTTGAAACACTTTGACACGAAAAAATACCAAAAATTGCAAAACTTGTGAAGCTAGTGGAGAGAGAACGGGACCACCCCAGAACTTCATCTTTGGATATGTTGTCGGTCATAGTCCCAATTGTGTTAATGAATGGGTCTCAGATAGTTCATCTAATTTTATGACGTAATTGTGACGTCATCAGTAATGCTAGGTAACGCGAATTTTTACGCGCGATTTGACGCCAAATTTCAATATCTCGGCACAGAAAAGGGTGATATTTTTCCCAAAACCAAAAGGATTTGGTTGTGATGTTCCGCGGCGGTTTAAGGCGTTCTTTACTGTAAAACCCATGATATGAGAAAGAACGCGACGGTTAAAACTGCCGCAACGGCACTTATTTGATGCATTTAAGTTACGTGAATGCTGTATATTTTATAAGTGACGTTGCAGCAGTTTTAACCGTCGCGTTCTTTCTCATATCATGGGTTTTACAGTAAAGAACGCCTTAAAACCGCCGCGGAACATCACAACCAAATCCTTTTTGGTTTTGGGAAAATAATATATATATATAGCATGATAATTGGGAGCAAATTTGGAAAGCCGAGATGTCAAGAACGGGAAATGGTAGAGCCATGATCGAGGTCAGGTTTTGTTGATCTAAGATGGGAAAATGTTATAGGCTATAAGAGAAGTTCTGGTGACGTCATTTTCACGTCATTATGACGTCATCAACTTAGCGAAATTTTATTGCTTTTTTAGCGAAAATAGGCCATTTTTGAGCGCATTTTTCACCAAGAAGGAAAAGCGATAGCTCAAAAATTTTGAAAAATCGTTAGTTGGAAATTTAAAGAGCTTTCAGAAAATCATATGGATCATTGGGCTATCTCGATTTTTCATCGAGATATACGCGATTTTCTAAGGTACGGTGAAAAATCAATTTCAAAATTTTAGGAGAAAAACTTAAACGAGTGATATGTCAAGAACTGCAGCTTATCTTGGGATGAGACCGGTCAAAGTATGTTGTACTAAGGCGGAGCTGTCTTATAGGCTATATGGGAAGTTGGTTTGAGCTTATTTGGGTGCTGTGATGACGTCATCAAAAACGCGTAAAACCACTAAAATAGCGTATTTTGTGATAGAACGCTTTTTTGCGCTACTTTTACATCTCCAACTCATAGAGTTTTCATTGGATTATGTGGGTCCGAATAACGGGGGTCCGAATAACGGGGGTCCGAATATCGGGGGTCCGAATAACGGGGGTCCGAATAACGGGGGTCCGAGTAACGGGGGTCCGAATAACGGGGGTCCGAATAACGGGGGTCCGAGTAACGGGGGTCCGAATAACGGGGGTCCGAATAACGGGGGTCCGAATAACGAGGGTCCGAATAACGGGGGTCCGAATAACGGGGAAATATACGATGGACTAGTGAAGCACGTGAGTTCACGCGGACGTTTTGTAGAAATTAGGGGATTTGAAGAAATTGATATTTACACGGGATTTTCGACTTGATTATGTTGAAATGAGTTTAAATACGACTAATGCACATGAAATTAGATCTGGTTGCCATATTTTAGCACGTGAGTACACACGGACGTTTTGTAGAAATTAGGGGATTCGAAGAAATTGATATCTACACGGGATTTTCGACTTGGTTACGTTGAAATGAGTTCAAATACGACTAATGCACGTGAAATTAGATCTGGTTGCTATTCTTCAGCACGTGAGTACACACGGACGTTTTGTAGAAATTAAGAAATATATCAATTCTAGTAATTCCAAGTAAGAATAACTTAGTTTTGGACTTCCTCAGGGTGATTTATGTGGATTAGACTTGCGTGTGGGCTAGTAACGAGGGTTCGGACTACGTGAGGGCAAGTTACGTGGGTCCAAACTGCCTTTGGGCAAGTAACATGGGTTCAAACTACATACATCTGTCAAGATATCACCACCAAAACCGTTGGACGGTTGGTCTAGTAACCCCCCGCGGGTTTGGATGTGACAACGGAACCTGAAAAGAGACAAAATGGGCTGATCACATCCAAACCAGCGGGGGGTTACTAGACCAACCGTCCAACGGTTTTGGTGGTGTATAATTTGATTGATTTGTACTAATTTAATACTTGAAACCTTATTAAATGTAACAATCGTGTTTGAGGGGCCTCGCTCAAATTTCATCATGTTTTATAGAAAATCGACTAATCTATCCATATAGAAACTGCCACAGTGTCACGCACAATATTCTTTCAGAACACCGTTCAGTCATATCTATTGAATTTTCAAAAATCAATAGTAACTTCCCGAGGGTCGGCTGCAATAATGCTATAAATAACGATTAATAGTGCTCAACAGGCGGAGTAAGATTGTTATGAGATGCTCTTGTAAGCTGGCCTCTACCATGAGTAACTGCAAGCAATCATGTGCTTTCACCAAGGCTCAATAAGTATATTCTCAATTTCAACATGCCAATATATTTCAGAGGAGATATTCTCGTGTGAGCTGCAGGAGTATGGCGGGTTTATGAAGGATGTCTGTACACACAAACGAGGATACATTTTCTTTAAATGCGTCGATACAGACGTATACTATGACGAATGGCATAGTAATGCTTGTCGAGGAGACCCCTACTTTTATCAGCTTTGTGGCACCATGTCTGGATACAATAGCTTGGTGGGTGGAGACGGAATCTCCCTCTGTGGAGAGTATGTGTGCATGGATGCAGAATTTGAGACCGACGTTGCTGTAATGGGCTCCCAAAATAAATTCAGATGCGATGGGATTAGAGACTGCTGGAATACAGACATCGATGAAAGGAATTGCAGGAACTCCACAGAGGATATACTACATCTTCCGTCAGGATACGTGATCTATGAAAATTTAGTTTGCAATGATGAGTGTGATAAAGATTCCTGTGAAGATGAATCATATTGCAATGGTTTCCGTTATGGTACATATTGCAGGTCTGATGAAGATATAAAATACTTGTATCCAACTTATCTTTGTAGCCCATCTAGTACCTTTTCTTGCCATGATTTATTAAACTTACACATGGAATTTCAAAAAAAGCTGCCTGTTCAGGAGGCAATGATGAATATCAACCATGTATACCTATCATGGCAGATGAACTTATGATGATCACCGTACCTGACAACTTGAGATGTGCTGTACTACTGAAATATTTAGATACAACGGACAATGATATGGAGATGTGGGTGGAGCAGCTTTGCGATAATTTCTTCGAGCAAACAAACTGTACCGATATAGCTAGAGTAGGGTTTCATTGTCTTGTCAATAACTATTCTTCCACTGTTTCTAAGTTCATGGAGTGCCAAAACCTAATTCCTATCTGTGATGATAATCTGGAGAACAGATGTGAGCATATAACACCCACCTGCTTAGTCCACAAACACAAGATATGTGACAAAGTGCCTGACTGTCCAGATAGCAGTGATGAAAGCCATGAATTCTGTTCATTGATGACTGTGAGAACCTGCACCAGGAGAGGAAGGCCAGGGTTACTGATGCCCATCCCATTAGCATGGTTGACAGATGATTTTACAGATTGTATGAAAGGGGAGGATGAAGATAGATCCCTGTGGCCAACATGTGGAGCTGGATCGACAAGCAGATATGTACCAGAAAGTAAAGGAAGTCATTGTCAAGATGTATTCCTGTGTCCAGGAGGTAAGTCTGGATACGTGGAGTTTGACTTCCTCTGCGATGGAGTAGAAAGCTGTGGCTATGAAAACATTGTCTGTTCTGTGTCTAGGAGCTTCCCTGACGTATTCACAAAACTACAGCGTTCTACAACAATGGAACGCAAACACCCTATCGGGATTTATTACATGCTCTACTGCACCAAAGGAATGTCAAATTTGTTGAATTTGCAAGAAGATATTTGTACTGGCAGACGATTCAAATTTCCTGATCATCAAGTTTATGGTCTTTCTGATTTGAAAAATATTTTCGTATTGCCAATAGATCCTATCACATGTGATCATATTTATGGGGAAAATTATGTTTATACAAGTTGCAATAACGGCTGCAAGATTTCACAGTGCCCTTTACAGAAAGCACCAACCTACGATTCCTGTCCAAGACAGTTTGCACAAAGAGTAGGGACTTATGCAAGAACAAAAAATAGAAATGATCCCCCATACTTGACCTTTCTGACAAGATCAAACGGATGGTACACTAATGAACATTTCATTTGTACTAATAACAGGCAGTGTTTACCTTACTCCAAAGTCTGTGATCTTGTGAGCGACTGCGATGATAGCTCAGATGAAGCAAACTGTACCAATCATTTCAAATGCTACACACAAATTCAGTATATCCCAAAGACACAAAAGTGTGACGGAAGTTTTGATTGTTTAGACTTGTCTGATGAATGTAATGAAGAATGCTCCAAACAATTGTTGGATCATATTGGTAAAGAAGTGGTAGCTTTTTCCTTTGGGAGCATTGCAATAGTTTTGAATGCAAGATCAATGGTGAATCACTTCTGTAGCATCTTGAAATCAAGAAATATTCAATCAATAACCAATAAGGCTTTTATAATCTTAATCAGTGTAGGTGACCTCATGGTGGGTTTATACCTGATAATTTTGGCATCGATGAACACAGCATATAACAAAAACTTTTGTCATCAGCAAAATAAATGGCTCACTGATGATAAATGTTCCCTTTTGGGAATTTTGAACACAGTTGGGTCTCAGATTTCACTCCTTGCGATGACCATATTAAGTGCTGTTAGAGCCAAAACTGTAAAGAATGGATTGATCTCGACCCCAAAAGTTGGAAGAAAAGCTATATTTAGTTTATTTTTTCAGATTTTCTTTTTAATCGTGTTTTCAATAGCTTTGGCAATAGCTCCACTAGCAAACAGCCTTGAGGATTTCTTTGTTAATGGCTTGTACTATGACCCTCTCATAAAGCTTTTCATAGGATTCCCTGATAAAGAAGATCATTTTGATACACTGTCACAATATTATGGAAGAATGCAGAAAAAGTCATTGAAATGGCAGCTTATCAACAAAATGATACAAGAGATGTTCACCCAGGACTATGGTTTCCTACAAAAGAAGAAACTGGATTTTTATGGAAATGATGGAACTTGCATGTTCAAGTTCTTTGTTACACCTTCTGATCCCCAAAGGATGTTTGTGTGGAGCATTCTGGCACTTAACCTACTCTGTTTCTTCATAATAGCTGCTTCCTACATGATCATATCATCAGCTTCAAAGCAATCTACTGAGAAGCTGGGAGAAAGGTTTAGGAAAAGACACAAAGCCACGCAGAGAAAGATTACAGCAATTATATTTTCAGACTGCATCTGCTGGATTCCTTTCATATTCATATGCATACTTCATTCAGCAGAAGTGTTTGATGCAACAGAGTGGTATTCAGTGTTTTCAGTCGTGATATTGCCCCTTAACTCTGTGATTAATCCCTTCTTCTATGATGATAGTTTATGGCAAAAAATGCACTCAATTGTTTCCAAAGTTCAGGGGAATCAATCAAATATAAATGCAGAGAATCTTGAAATGAAGAGAATAGGTTTGCCGATTGAGAAACCCAATTCAGCAGATTCGGAACAAAATACTGCAGATGCCCAGAACACAAGCAGACAAGAAACCGTGACCAATTCGGTATGTATATGTGAGAGATTAGGCTTACACCAGAAACTGCTCGGTATCCCGCGGAATCATACTCCATTCTGCGATGATAACCTCATCAGAAAAAAACGAACAGTAAACCTCAATTACACTATACGCCACGCGTGAGAAATAGGCGGTTAAGATGACGTCATAAGATGGAAGCACATTGTAGTAAGTTGATTACGTTGAGCCGCCTATTTCTCGTGCGCGGCGTTAAGTATAATTTTCTAGATTTGGTGCATGATCAACCACTGATTTGCTAGTTAATACTAATAGATATTTATTATTCTAGATCGTTTTTGGCACCAGAAGTGCCAAAATTTTTTGAAGGCCTAACTCAAAAATCCGACTCTATTTGTTTCTGCGGAATTTAGTCTAGTTTCACGTAAAAAAGAATTGTGCAAAAATATCAATCGTAGCTGAAGTTCTTAGCCGTTGAGTAAAGTGCACTTTCGAAAAAACGCAAACTGAGAAAATGGCGATTTTGTGGTTGTTTAGAGGTTTTTTGGACCTCAAATCGCCATTTAATCAGCAATCAACCCCAAACTTGCAGAGAATACGATTAAAGTTGGTCTCATCCAAATTATTGTTGGTCTCAAAGGCCAAATTATTGATATTTGCCCATTATTGGCATAAAAAGGGCCATAGATTGGCCATATATCAACTTCATATTTTTTAATGGTAACTCAGGGGACCATAATCTATCGATTGCACGGCGATGCCGGTGGGTCTGGGGGTACCAAACCCGGCCGAAAAGTTGGCCCACGGGGTATTCCTTTTGGGTCAACCATTATCTCAGAAACGTCTCTTCCAAAAAATTTGGCTTGAACCCCCCCCTTAATACAATCGAAGGGAGGGTGATAATGGTTATCGACTGATAATTTCCCTGGTGAGAAAGAACGATATTGACCTCAAATCAAACCCTTCAGGAAGCAGCAGAAGCTGTCATTGCCGTAGAAACAACTGATAACAGCACCAAGAAAAGACGGTAAGTTCAAGGCATATTTTATAGAGATGAGGATATTATATTGTAAGATGAGGATGCTGCAAGGTGCTACCCTGATCTTGCTTATTTGTACCCAACAATCATTCACTGTTCACCCTGAAGTACTGAATTATCATTTTATCATAATCAAGAAACCCCCATCATGATTTTCTAACATTTCAGGGGAACAAGGAAAGTACATCCTACTGATAGGAGCTTGACAAGAAAACTGGCAACTCAAGGGCCAAACCTGGCAATCATCAACAACCCTGCAATGACGAATGGTGGTGATGGTATAATAGAAAACGATGAATTGATGTCAAATACATCTGAAAAAGGTACCAACCTACCAACAACTGAAATGGTAGATAAGGGACAAAACGATGGATCAGTAAATGAAGAGCAGTGATTTTGAGGAATGCATATTATTTGTTTTCATATAGTTCAAGCTGCAATTTTGCATAAAAATCTCTTCATTTTCCGCATTCTCGTGCTTTTAGAATGAAGGACTGAATAATAACTATGTTGATTATCATTATGGGCGTGTCTATTAAGCTATTTGCATTGATACAGTATACCTTATTTAATTGACCGTTAAGGACCAGATGCAATTTTTAATTTTGTTCCAGGGGGATGGATAGGGGAATGTGGGCCAAAAAATCACTGGACTGCCCCACACAAAGCAAAAAGGTTGTGAAATCAGGTTATACCCGTTGGTGGCGGGTTTTATCACGTATCTTCTTCATTTGCTTGTGCTTCTTGAGCATTCTCCGCATGACTTCGGGAGTCATCTCTTCCTCCTCACTACTGTCAGAGCTGAAACAGTGCACCTCTTCAGCTTCAGTATTTGAATGAAACAATTCTTTGAATGAAACAAAATGTTCTATTGACATTCCATTAGTAATTTCTCGATACAGGAAAATATATATCAGAACAAATTAATAGATTATTTTCTCTTGCAAAGAATTGGAGGGCATAGGGGTACTGCTTAATAATCGGGCATAGGGGCAGAGATATAACTCGCCGACCCCTTCCCAAAAAGGGGTATTTCTTATTTCTTAGCGTGCATTGAATTCAATGGCAAATTGTGAAGTTGTAAGCTTCTAGAACTCTTGAACATTGAGAGAGAAATTTGAGATCAGTGCCCCACTGTTTGGTGAACCAAGGAGGACTACATTATACAATGTACATGTTCCTATGAGTAAGTCTGTGTAGCGAACCTATCTGACATGAGTAGGTCATGGATCCACCTAGTGTCATCAGTCAGTTCACTGGTGTCGTACACAAATTTCTCATCAGACTTGTAATCTGTGGATTAGTAATATTAATATTTAGTTCATATAAGATGGTGCATGCAATAAAAACCAGATTATTTTTTAAATTTATGTGACAATTGATATCAAACATAACTGGGAAATTGTTGAAATCTTGACAAGCATGTACTTGCCAATATCATAAACAAGGAAATGAAGCTGAGAGGTTCTGTTTGACCCCAAACTACTATGTCAAATGTTGGTTTACTAATGGGCACTAATACTAATTGCGTTTTTCAACTAAAACCCCATTACCTCGATCAATAAGAATAGAATCAGGATCTGATTTATCTTCTGCATTCCTGAAGGCACGCTTAGTTTAATTCTAAAAACTTGTTTATCAATCTTCTTATTATCAACTGACATGATGCATGGAATAAATGTTTTGTATATAATTTATTTATTTATTATCTTACATATTATTATATTAAGTCAAAAGTGAACAATGTTTTTGTGGGCACAAGCTCAAATTAAATTTGAGCTTGCCAAGTAAATATCAAGAGAAAGGAAGGCTAAGCAGTGAATTTTGGTGCCATTGCTATGGAAACCAATTTTGTGCACGTGCAGAAAATTATAATCAGTTCGTTTTACAAAAAGGCAAATGAGAGGGTTAGAAATGTACATGGTTTATTAGGATTATGAGAGAATTTGTGTATAGGTACAACCTTTATCCGTACTGATAAATCTGAAAAGTGCCGGAAAATGGAAGTGGGGGAAATTCGTCATAATTTGGGGGAAATTCTTCATAATGTGGGGCAAATTCATCATAATGTGGGGCAAATTCGACATATGCATCAAGCCAGTGCTCCTTTATAATATCAGTCAAGTCGGAGTATTTTGGAGTTCTGGTCTAGTGACATGTACACTAAGGCTAGCTGAATGGTATTTGGGTTCAATGCTCAGGTCATCCTAATTCCTAACTTGAAAATTATTTTTTCAAAAACTTGCTAGATTGATTTCATAAACCTTTCACGATAAAATTATGACTTTTGAAATATTCCTCGATATTCAGGGTTTTTTAACATTTGTCTTTATTACAATTTCCAGATTGGATCTTACTGAAGAATCAATGAAGTCATGATTTAAGTTCGACAATGAATCATGATTATTATTGATTGGTCCATCTCCATTCCCCGTAAAAGTTTACAAATCCACAACCTTTGTCAGTTGCAGTACATGCCCAAAATTTCATGATAATTGACCTCTTGAAATGATGCAAAACCATGTGGGATGCAACAAGAACCATAAGGCATAAAGTTCGATGGACAATGGCAAATGGAGCCCATGTCAATTTCTCTCTTCTAAGTGCTTGATTTAACGTGTGCATGCACGTGGGCTATAATCTGTCCAGATTCACGTGGCAAATTAGACATTTATACGTGCACATTTACCACAATTCCAGTTCTGGAAACGGCCCACAACAAAACGAATCTCCAAAGAGTTCTATGAATTGTGGTAAATGCGCAGGTATAAATGTCTAATTTGCCACGTCAATCTGGACTGATTATTTGCCCACATGCATGCACACATTAAATCAAGCACTTAGGAGAGGGAAATTAAGCACCTTCATATGGGAACAATGGATAACAAGAATTGTTCCAGCAGGCGCAATTCTTGTTTGACATAATGCAATACAAGCACGATTAAGCACCGTAAGTATTTGATCGAAGGGGTTGGTAAAGCTTATGTAAGTTATGAGCCCGAGGGCCCGAAGGGCGAAAATCATAAAGGCGAATCAAATCAAAGCATGGATCAATCTCAAAGGTCTTGCAATCGAAGGATTATTGGCTAAAATTGTGGTTAGATGCTGTTAATTAAACTTAAAACACTAGCAATCTTGGAAAAACAAACAATAATTGGAAAAACAAACAAAGGGGGAAAATGGTATGTCACTTTGTGAAACGCATCAGTTACAGCAGAACTTGAAAAGAGATACAAAACGATGAAAAAATGGGTTTAAATGAGCATATTTACATTTGGTGAAACTCTGCAGCACTGTTATAATAGACAAATGAGAATGACGTAATTACCATGGTTGAATATGGTAAGTCAATAGAATTAAGTGTCCCTCAAAATTTTTCTCATGAGAAGTTGCACAATGTATCAGAGTGTCGCGGTAATTAGGTGGCATTTATTTTACATCGTATCCGCTGTGTGTGAGAAAAAATAATGCACCATTGTTACTAATGATAATGACGTATTGCTCACTCACCTCTTGCTATTTCCGAAGAATGTAACCATGACAACATGGCAATGCAATTAATGATCAACACAAATGCAAATTCTAACTTTATTTCATGATATTGTATTTCATTCTCTCGTTTTGATTTTGTATCTTTTACTTCTCTTTCTCGGAATGATTGCTTTTACAGAATTTTACAGAATTGCTATCACTGCTATCACTGCTATCACTGCAGTTCACTGTTTTCTCTGCTATTTGACTCGACTTTTGTCTACTGTTGGCCACATATTTTGCTGAATATTTATTAATTATCGATACCTATGTTGTTTTGCTGTCAATTTTTAATCCAATTCTATTTCGAAGTTGAACTTCTTCTCATAATTTCATGATTCAATAATAAGCTGCTGAACAATGATGGATATCAGTTTCAGTGTTTTGACTCTTAACTTTCCATTGCCTCGATGTTTTGTCGATAATGAACTCCACAAAAATCCTTCTATTTGCCAGTTTTTTGCCTCATGATCGATATTTTGCTGCTAAAATTGTTGTTGTGGACACTTTCAATGATCTCAGCCAGTTTAGCACCAAAAAATATTTTCTTCCAAGAGGCGGGCTATATTGCAACCGGCGTAGAGCTGCTCTCGCGGGCCAGGCTATATCCGGTGGGTATATCAAATTTAGCGTGCAGATATTTTACCGGGCCGCACGCGCCCGCTACCTAAATTGTCTTCAAAAAGCGCACGCGAGTGGATATATTTTCAAAGCTCTTAGTGGTACCCCAATGAGTAACTGCAAGCAATCATGTGCTTTCACCAAGGCTCAATAAGTATATTCTCAATTTCAACATGCCAATATATTTCAGAGGAGGTATTCTCTTGTGAGCTGCAGGAGTATGGCGGCTTTATGAAGGATGTCTGTACACACAAACGAGGATACATTTTCTTTAAATGCATCGGTACAGACGTATACTATGACGAATGGCATAGTAATGCTTGTCGAGGAGACCCCTACTTTTATCAGCTTTGTGGCACCATGTCTGGATACAATAGCTTGGTGGATGGAGACGGAATCTCCCTCTGTGGAGAGTATGTGTGCAGGCTTGCAGAATTTGAGTCCAACAGTGCTGTAATTGGCTCCCAAAATAAATTCAGATGCAATGGGATTAGAGACTGCTGGAATACAGACATCGATGAAATGAATTGCAGGAACTCCACTATAATATATCTTCCGTCAGGATACGAGATCTATGAAAATTTAGTTTGCAATGATGAGTGTGATATAGATTCCTGTGAAGATGAATCATATTGCAATGGTTTCCGTTATGGTACATATTGCAGGTTTTTTGAAAATATAAATTACTTGTATCCAACTTATCTTTGTAGCCCATCTAGTACCGTTTCTTGCCATGATTTATCAAACTTACACATGGAATTTCAAAAAAAAGCTGCCTGTTCAGGAGGAAATGATGAATATCAACCATGTATACCTATCTTCATGGCAGATGAACTTATGATGATCACCGTACCTGACAACTTGAGATGTGCTGTACTACTGAGAGGTTTAGATAACACGAACAATGATATAAAGATGAAGGTGAGGCAGCTTTGTGATAATTTCTTCGAGCAAACAAACTGTACCGATATAGCTAGAGTAGGGTTTCATTGTCTTGTCAATAACTATTCTTCCACTGTTTCTAAGTTCATGGAGTGCCAAAACCTAATTCCTATCTGTGATGATAATCTGGAGAACAGGTGTGAGTATGTAACACCCACCTGCTTAGTCCACAAACACAGGATATGTGACGAGGTGGCTGACTGTCCAGATAGTAGCGATGAAAGCCATGAATTCTGTTCATTGATGACTGTGAGAACCTGCACCAGGAGAGGAAGGCCAGGGTTACTGATGCCCACCCCATTAGCATGGTTGACAGATGATTTTACAGATTGTATGAAAGGGGAGGATGAAGATAGATCCCTGTGGCCAACATGTGGAGCTGGATCGACAAGCAGATATGTACCAGAAAGTAAAGGAAGTCATTGTCAAGATGTATTCCTGTGTCCAGGAGGTAAGTCTGGATACGTGGAGTTTGACTTCCTCTGCGATGGAGTAGAAAGCTGTGGCTATGAAAACATTGTCTGTTCTGTGTCTAGGAGCTTCCCTGACGTATTCACAAAACTACAGCGTTCTACAACAATGGAACGCAAACACCCGATCGGGATTTATTATATGCTCTACTGCACCAAAGGAATGTCAAATTTGTTGAATTTGCAAGAAGACATTTGTACTGGCAGACGATTCAAATTTCCTGATCATCAAGTTTATGGTCTTTCTGATTTGAAAAATATTTTCGTATTGCCAATAGATCCTATCACATGTGATCATATTTATGGGGAAAATTATGTTTATACAAGTTGCAATAACGGCTGCAAGATTTCACAGTGTCCTTTACAGAAAGCACCAACCTACGATTCCTGTCCAAGACAGTTTGCACAAAGAGTAGGGACTTATGCAAGAACAAAAAATAGAAATGATCCCCCATACTTGACCTTTCTGACAAGATCAAACGGATGGTACACTAATGAACATTTCATTTGTACTAATAACAGGCAGTGTTTACCTTACTCCAAAGTCTGTGATCTTGTGAGCGACTGCGATGATAGCTCAGATGAAGCAAACTGTACCAATCATTTCAAATGCTACACACAAATTCAGTATATCCCAAAGACACAAAAGTGTGACGGAAGTTTTGATTGTTTAGACTTGTCTGATGAATGTAATGAAGAATGCTCCAAACAATTGTTGGATCATATTGGTAAAGAAGTGGTAGCTTTTTCCTTTGGGAGCATTGCAATAGTTTTGAATGCAAGATCAATGGTGAATCACTTCTGTAGCATCTTGAAATCAAGAAATATCCAATCAATAACCAATAAGGCTTTTATAATCTTAATTTGTGTTGGTGACCTCATGGTGGGTTTATACCTGATAATTTTGGCATCGATGAACACAGCATATAACAAAAACTTTTGTCATCAGCAAAATAAATGGCTCACTGATGAAAAATGTTCCCTTTTGGGAATTTTGAACACAGTTGGGTCTCAGATTTCACTCCTTGCGATGACCATATTAAGTGCTGTTAGAGCCAACACTGTAAAGAATGGATTGATCTCGACCCCAAAAGTTGGAAGACAAGCTATATTTAGTTTATTATTTCAGATTTTCTTTTTAATCGTGTTTTCAATAGCTTTGGCAATAGCTCCACTAGCAAACAGCCTTGAGGATTTCTTTGTTAATGGCTTGTACTATGACCCTCTCATAAAGCTTTTCATAGGATTCCCTGATAAAGAAGATCATTTTGATACACTGTCACAATATTATGGAAGAATGCAGAGAAAGTCATTGAAATGGCAGCTTATCAACAAAATGATACAAGAGATGTTCACCCAGGACTATGCTTTCCTACAAAAGAAGAAACTGGATTTTTATGGAAATGATGGAACTTGCATGTTCAAGTTCTTTGTTACACCTTCTGATCCCCAAAGGATGTTTGTGTGGAGCATTCTGGCACTTAACCTAATCTGTTTCTTCATAATAGCTGCTTCCTACATGATCATATCATCAGCTTCAAAGCAATCTACTGAGAAGCTGGGAGAAAGATTTAGGAAAAGACACAAAGCCACGCAGAGAAAGATTACAGCAATTATATTTTTAGACTGCATCTGCTGGATACCTTTCATATTTATATGCATACTTCATTCAGCAGAAGTGTTTGATGCAACAGAGTGGTATTCAGTGTTTTCAGTCGTGATATTGCCACTTAACTCTGTGATAAATCCCTTCTTCTATGATGATAGTTTATGGCAAAAAATGCACTCAATTGTTTCCAAAGTTCAGGGGAATCAATCAAATATAAATGCAGAGAATCTTGAAATGAAGAGAATAGGTTTGCCGATTGAGAAACCCAATTCAGCAGATTCGGAACAAAATACTGCAGATGCCCAGAACACAAGCAGACAAGAAACCGTGACCAATTTGGTATGTATATATATTTAAGAGATTAGATTAGAAACAGCACGGTATCCCACGGAATCATACTCCATTCAGTAAAAAACGAACAATAAACCTCAATTACACTATACAAGTATACGCCACGCGCGAGAAAAAGGCGGCTAAGATGACGTCATAAACACAGCACATTGTAGTAAGTTGATTATGTTAGGCCGCCTATTTCTCGTGCGCGGCGTTAAGTATAATTTTCTAGATTTGGTGCATGATCAATCACTGATTTGCTAGTTAATACTAATAGATATATTATTTTAGATCGTTTTTGGCACCAAAAGTGCCAAAATTTTTTGAAGGCCTAACTCAAAAAACCGACTCTATTTGTTTCTGCGGAATTTAGTCTTGTTTCACGTAAAAAAGAATTGTGCAAAAAATTCACGGCGACACGGCGGTGCCGGTGGGTCTGGGGGTACCAAACCCGGCCGAAAAGTTTGCCCACGGGGTATTCCTTTTGGGTCAACCATTATCTCAGAAACGTCTCTTCCAAAAAATTTGGCTGGAACCCCCACTCCCCCTCCCTCCTTAATACAATCGAAGGGAGGGTGATAATGGTTATCGACTGATAATTTCCCTGGTGAGAAAGAACGATATTGACCTCAAATCAAACCCTTCAGGAAGCAGCAGAAGCTGTCATTGCCGTAGAAACAACTGATAACAGCACCAAGAAAAGACGGTAAGTTCAAGGCATATTTTATAGAGATGAGAATATTATATTGTAAGATGAGGATGCTGCAAGGTGCTACCCTGATCTTGCTTATTTGTACCCAACAATCATTCACAATTCACCCTGAAGTACTGAATTATCATAATCATGAAACCCCCATCATGATTTTCTAACATTGCAGGGGAACAAGGAAACTACATCCTACTGATAGGAGCTTGACAAAGAAACTGGCAACTCGAGAGCCAAACCTGGCAATTATCAACAACCCTGCAATGACGAATGGTGGTGATGGGATAATTGAAAACGATGAAATGATGAACACATCTGAAACAGGTACCAACCTACCAACAACTGAAATGGTAGATAACACCCCATACGCGTGAGGTAGTCAATCGTGCTAGTACAGAAGATGATTCCAAGGGGGATCCACATTTACCCCGGACGCGCAAAATTAAAATTTTCCCCAAAATTTGACCCAGGGCCAAGAATTTAGGCATTCTCTTTTTAAAGGGTACCTTCCTGGTCAACCATTATCTCAGAAATGTCTTTTCCAAAAATTTGCTTGACCCCCCATTAATACAATCGAAGGGAGGGTGATAATGGTTATCGACTGATAATTTCCCTAGTGAGAAAGAACGATATTGACCTCAAATCAAACCCTTCAGGAAGCAGCAGAAGCTGTCATTGCCGTAGAAACAACTGATAACAGCACCAGGAAAAGACGGTAAGTTCAAGGCATATTTTATAGAGATGAGGATATTATATTGTAAGATGAGGATGCTGCAAGGTGCTACCCTGATCTTGCTTATTTGTACCCAACTATCATTCACAATTCACCCTGGAGTACTGAATTATCATATTATCATGAAACCCTCATCATGATTTTCTAACTTTGCAGGGGAACAAGGAAAGTATATCCTACTGATAGGAGCTTGACAAAGAAACTGGCAACTCGAGAGCCAAACCTGGCAATCATCAACAACCCTGCAATGACGAATGGTGGTGATGGGATAATTGAAAACGATGAAATGATGAATACATCTGAAACAGTTACCAACCTACCAACAAATGAAATGGTAAATAAGCGACAAAACGATAAAAAATGAAGAGCAGTGATTATGAAGAAGAGCTGATGTATATAACAAACAAATCATTTGTTTTCATATATTTTAGGCTGCGATTTTGCATACATCTCTTCCTTTTCCACATTCTAATGCTTTTAAGAATGAATGATTAAATAATAACTATGTTGATTATCGTTATGGGTGTGTCTATTAAGCTATTTGTATGGATACAGTCTACCTTATTCATCCGACCAGATGAAGTTTTTAATTTTGTTTCAGGGGGATGGATAAGGGAAAGTGGGGCCAGTTTGAATGAAGGCTAATTGATATTCGATTATTTGTTACAAATTTTTGAAATTTGGCACATAATTCATATATATGTAAATTGCAATTTATTCTTCTATCTTTATTGGTGTGTTGTGTCCAAGCCCCACTCTACTTTTCCTATTCTTGGGCAAGGTTCTTTTTTGTTTGTTTTTTTGGCTACAATCCCCCTATTTATTTTTTATTGTAATATTTTTTCCCTCCCCAATCGCCATTTTGTCTTACAAAAAGGCATTGAAGAGGGTTAGTAATGGATGTGGTTTGGAGAATTATGAGAGAATTTGTGTATACTACCTTTATCCGTACTGTTAAATCTGAAGTGCCCGGAAAATGAAAGTGGGGGTAATTCGTCATAATGTGGGGGTAATTCGTCATAATGTGGGGGTAATTCGTCATAGTGTCATACGCATCAACCAATTGCTCCTTTATGATATCACTCGCGTCGGTTTAGCTTGGTGTAGTGGCATCATGTGCTGCGTGCGCTGGAGCTAGCTTTCAGATATTCCAGTTCAATCCTCTGGTCACCACAAAATTGATTTTGTTGGATTTTGGAATTTATAGTTTATATAATGAATTTCGAGATCGATTGAAATTTAAGTCTTTTTATTACTAAATTAAGTCTTTTTATTGCTAAAACAGTATTGAATTTAACGATCACTTTCACATTCTATGTATTTTCTAACAAAATTACTTGTCAACGTTATCTGGCGATCTTTAAAATAGTTTTCAAAACTTTTAGGGATTTCATCCAACTTGATAGAATGATTTTTATCGCCGATACCATATCATAAAATTTTTTGAATTCTTCCTTGAACTCATATTTAATTTGGACCATTTCTTCTGATCGCAAAATAGTTTCTTCACCCTCAAGTCTGTGATATTCGTTGTATCGACTAAAACCTGAGCCTCTTGCACGATCAATCTCCCAGCCGAACGCAAGATTGCAGAATCCGACCCGTCGTTTGTCCTTCCTCTTCAACAACCGCCAGAAGCGGGAATTTTTTGATTCCTGTCGTATTCTTCTTGCCTTCGACTCTCTGATCTTCTCCCTCACTTACTCACTTTCTCCTTTTCCTCCTCGGACTTGCTGCTTCTCCACTTTGCACTACGTATTTTCGCCTTATCTAATGCCTCATCCACGTCATCAATATTGTTTCTGTAACGAGAAGAGGCTTCGCGCCAGGATTTGTGCTTGCATTTCTCTGACTCATCACCATCACAACATGGATTTAGTGCAGGTAACTGTTCAGTATTTGACGGTCCCGGCTCTTCTTCCATTGTCAATGCCTCGCTCAACCTATGAATGAATTGACGTGTAGTTTTCCTATCAAAAGATCGAAAGTCCACTTTATTGGCACTGTCCGTTCAAATTTGCAAGTTTAACATACCTCATCGCTAAGAAAATATTTAATTCATGATGATTTACGCCTCAAGGAATCTTATGAAAAGGAGGCAGGATGAATCATTATCAAAAGTGCAAATCAACGTCAAAGAGAATGTTACTCGTAACAAAATGGAGTTATCGTAAATGAAAGAGCCAGCAGAGTTTTAGAAGGAGTTCTGTGATTCGGCGGGAACTCTCGCGCGCGAATTATTTGCCACGTGCCACCTGATTCGCCTTGGGGCACGTGTTAGTATGCTGTACACGAACACAAATTTAAACTTCATTGATTAGAAGTTGATGATTGATCACATGAAAAATTTCGCTGTTAGTACGTCTAAGTTGAAATTTGGGGCCGTGAATCAAGATAGATTACAGCAATTTTAGCGTGACTTCACAAATTCATTAGAGCTTCAGGTGTCCCCCAACTCTTCAAGCTCCGGGGAGGGAAATCTAGCGCCCACAACTACATCTAGGACTGAACAAGAATTGCGTGTGGGCGCAATTCTTGTTATATATACCAATTATATAGGATCCTCCATCTTTATCACAGGCAATACACGTTTTAAACCTGGGGGACATTGCAAAGTTGAGACACTCGTACTGCAAATATTTAATCCAGCGAGGAATGGAGGTATCACTCGACTTGACAATCCTACTTTTATGGGTTTATAAATTGTATTAACACTTCAACCAAAAAATTGCAAAATGGCTACCAAAAAAGTACTGTAGGGCATTCAAAAGATGGGGCATTCAAAAGATGGGGCCTGGGGGACATTCCATATAGATGAGACCAGGGGACATCCCCGTCATCAAACGTCATCATTTGAAAACACCCCCTCCCCTAGATGATTACGTAATATGTGAACGACTTCTTATGAGTACTGTTAGTACCAATACAAGCGATGTACAGAAATTAGAGGACTTTATTGTTACTCGGCAGTTGTGTGCTTCGTTTCTTGAAGAGACTGCTGGAAACTCGGGAGTGAAGGACGTGGCAGAAGGTAGCTATGCTGAAGTTGATGAAGTTAAAGAAAGATAAAATGGCGAAGTTGTTGCTTAATTTGCTCAGCGGCCTGGTGTGTGAAACATCTTACTACAAGTCTACGAAGTCTCGAATTGTAGCAGTGGAGTTGATGGAAGCGCAGCATAATCAGACTCCAGAGTTCAGTCGGAACTTTTGTCAGCGAAGGACGAGCAGCTGAAGGGGCTAAAGAATACAGTTCAGACGTGAGACGTCTGTGGTGAGTTCCGGGAAACTTATAAGTTGGTTTTCCTGGCTATTTTTGAGCGAAGATTCCTTGGTAACTTAGCAACTGCTTGAACTTTTTTGTCCAAGGTGCCGGTTAAAATGGTTCAAAAATGATTCGATTTTCGTCCATAATCCATATGGCCGGTTAAAAAAGGGTCGTTGTTACCAATGGTTTCAGTCAGTACTTTTTTCAAAGTTTGCGAACGAGGTTGCGCGAAGCTCCACCAAATGAGCTACGTACCCAATTCTATAAGTCTATATTATTCTAGCAGGGCAACAACAAAAACTAAAAACATGTTATTGACGTGTCCAACGTATTAAGTGTCCAAGTGTCAAAAATCCATTGTCAATGTGTTTTGCTTTTTCGGAATTCTTCGAAACGCAAAAAGGTGTTATTTATCGAAGATGAGACAAATGTTTCTCACTTGCATGGCACATCGCAATCGTATCATCTTCATAATATTTAAAAGGGGAAGAAAACAGCTAAGAAAGTAAAAAGGGACATTTTTTCAAGTTCTAAGAACGTTTGTGCTACCACAGCTGAATTTTTCATGTTCAATTCGAACCTTCGCAACTGAATTGAAATGCGAAAAGAGGCCTCTTCAACGTTTGGATTATTTATTGGTTTACTGTTGAGTGGTGCATCGTTAGTTTCTTCCACAGGAGAAGGTTGGTTTTGAAATATAATTTGATTGATTTGTATTAATCTAATACTTGAAACCTTATTAAATGTAACAATCGTGTTTGAGGGGCCTCGCTCAAATTTCATCATGTTTTATAGAAAATCGACTAATCTATCCATATAGAAACTGCCACAGTGTCACGCACAATATTCTTTCAGAACACCGTTCAGTCATCATTATTATAAAGGATTAAGGCAGTCGAAGCACCGTGCTTAGCGCAACCCAAACGCCGGCTAAAAACGGAGTTGAAATCCCGCGATTTTTTGCAGGGTTGTAGAAAAATAAATTCCCTCTAGAGAAGCATTATTTTTATTTGAATTTAGGCTTTAGATTTTACGTAATTAATGGTCAAAGTTGGAAAAGGAATCGCGAAAAACAAGATCGATTTCAAGATTTTATTCACCAGTTGCGCACGTTGCTATGGTTATTGGTGATTGCGCGCAAAAACTGCACGTGCATTTTAACAAAGAATCTGCCATTTCGTCATTGTGTATTTTGGAAACGTTTCAACTGTTTTAAGTCATAATTAACGTTCTCAATGGAATTTTCGAGTTTGGTAAAATGTTTACGACAGAAGACTATCAACTCTAATCACTATTGTAGGAGAAAGGTCAGAGTTGAACAATTTGTTCCATAATGAAAATCAGCGATAATTCTTTCATATCAAGATATTTGTAGTTTTGATGGTTTGCTGCGAGGATTCGACAGAAGGAGGAATTTTCAATTACTCAAGTTAGGAGTGGGTTCAAAACAGATGAAAATGGAGACAATTTTGATTTCAACGATTTGTTGCTCATCTTTTCTCTGAATCTGAACTTCGGATTAGAAAACCATTGTTCTGGAGTTCTTCATATTTACTGTTATGTGTCCTCGACATTAATTTATTATCGCAAATTCTGCAACATTTTTTGATTCATATTAAAATCCTATGGAAATAATTCGTAATTTCCTTACGTTGCACCCCTACCCCCAGTAACAAAAAATTGCATCAATGACTTCGTTCAATTTATCGAACGTCCAACTGACTATACGTCCACTTAAAGAGAACCCCCAACGGGTTTTCTCGTCTTATATATAAAGTAAAGTCACACGTGAATAATGTTTGTATGTGCCGCCGTACACAATTAAAAATTGAGCTTGCCAAGAAAATATCAAGAGAAAGGAAGGCAAAAGGGAGAAATGAGGCGCCGTTGCTATGGAAACATATTTTGTGCACGTGCAGATTATAATCAGTTCTATGCGAGTGCTTTCTATTACGCTACTAATGTTAAATGCTGTGCTGTAGTTTTTGAATATTTGACGTTGTTTTACATCAAATTTAAGATCTCAAGAATAACGGAGGATATTTCAGATGGATTGTTTTCATGAAACTGTGGCAGAGGTCGGTCGATGATCAATACTGAGTCGGTGATAACATTAGTTACTGTAGTTTCGAAATTGACCGTTTAAGCATTAAGAGCAATAATTATTGAAGGTCTACAAAAGTGTACCATTTTATCGAGTCAAATATAGGTGTACCAGATTACGAAAACAGTTCTTGGCCTGGATTAATGTGAACAAAACAAAAGTTGTCCAATGTCAGTATGAGAATCAGTTGTTAGAATTAACATCATCTTGCAATCAAAACGAAACAAAAGTCACATGGTCTACACGACTTAGAGTAACCAACGAAGTTCCATTTTCCACTCTGCTCCTTCATAAAATTGAATATTTGATTTACTCTATGATAATTAATTTCGATCTTTTAGGAATTTTTTGGTGCGGTAAAAAGCATTCAATCAATTTAAATGGTAATGTCTAAAATTTCCGAACGAGATGTTCCATAGCAGCAATAAGTAAGCTGTGTGTTAGCAGGCCCAACGGGCTTGCTAGTATCTATTAAATTTAAAAAAATCAATAGTAACTTCCCGAGGGTGGGCTGCAATAATGCTATAAATAACGATTAATAGTGCTCAACAGGCGGAGTAAGATTGTTATGAGATTCTCTTGTAAGCTGGCCTCTACCATGAGTAACTGCAAGCAATCATGTGCTTTCACCAAGGCTCAATAAGTATATTCTCAATTTCAACATGCCAATATATTTCAGAGGAGGTATTCTCGTGTGAGCTGCAGGAGTATGGCGGGTTTATGAAGGATGTCTGTACACACAAACGAGGATACATTTTCTTTAAATGCATCGGTACAGACGTATATTATGACGAATGGCATGGTAATGATTGTCGAGGAGACCCCTACTTTTATCAGCTTTGTGGCACCATGTCTGGATACAATAGCTTGGTGGGTGGAGACGGAATCTCCCTCTGTGGAGAGTATGTGTGCATACTTGCAGAAGTTGGGTCCAACCTTGCTGTAATTGGCTCCCAAAATAAATTCAGATGCAATGGGATTAGAGACTGCTGGAATACAGATACGATGAAATGAATTGCAGGAACTCCACTATACTATATCTTCCGTCAGGATACCCGATCTATGAAAATTTAGTTTGCAATGATGAGTGTGATATAGATTCCTGTGAAGATGAATCATATTGCAATGGTTTCCGTTATGGTACATATTGCAGGTTTTTTGAAAATATAAATTACTTGTATCCAGCTTATCTTTGTAGCCCATCTAGTACCGTTTCTTGCCATGATTTATCAAACTTACACATGGAATTTCAAAAAAAAGCTGCCTGTTCAGGAGGAAATGATGAATATCAACCATGTATACCTATCTTCATGGCAGATGAACTTATGATGATTACCGTACCTGACAACTTGAGATGTGCTGTACTACTGAGAGGTTTAGATACAACGAACAATGATATAGAGATGAAGGTGGAGCAGCTTTGACATTTGAAGTTAAGAAAGAGATCTAGCCTAGGTGAATGGAAGCTAGTCTGTGGCAATCATCCATAGATAGATATTGGCAAGGTAAACAACAGTTTGGGGTCCTCAAATTTAATTGTATACAGTAGTGTTGTAAAGTTTAAAACACATCTTTGAAGATGCTTAAATAAATAAATAAATAAAAGAATTTTGCCAATTGGGCAACACAGTTCTATGCTTACACCAAAAAGGCAAAGGTGTGAAGAAACTGCTAGCAGTGGGCAAAAATGGGCTCTGGTTAGAGTTAAACACTGGTTTCCATTAATTGCAATCTTTACTTAAAGACTATTCTGAGCGTTGCGTGGAGCTTGCGAGTTGCGTTCCCTTTTCACAAAACGGTCGAATAGCTAAGTCAAAGTGAAGTCGACGGACGTTGCCCGTCTATTTCCTCTGACATGGGGTTGATCAACCCCTCGCCGAAGGGTCAGTCTCCCATATAAACGGGAGCCTTCATTATCTATGACAATGACGTAACTCAGAAAAATATAATTAAGCGCATCTAGCGCTTTAAGCAGTAAGGTTAGGGTTTTGGTTAGGGTCAGGATTTGTTAGGTTTAGGATAAGGTTTAAGGTTAGGGTTTTGGTTAGGGCAATAGTTAGGTTTAGGATACAGAAAAATTGACGTTTAGATCTGTGACGTCACTCAGAGCTGTTTATATAAGAGACTTGCTCTAACCAGATCCCTAGTTTTACGCGCGCGGGCCCCTGGTTAGGAGAAATAAGAGACATACCCGCCGAAGGCGCAAATTTACGTCCAAATCTGGAACGCTGCGCCGCGCGCGCGAGGGTAGGGTAACATCCTACTTGCTAAACACGTATATCCCTGTCTGTGTAGGGTAGCGCCGCGCGCGTACACACACCTATGCGGGCTTAGGAAACATCCTACGAAAGTGAAGTGACTGCGCACGCGTGAAAAGATTGCTAAACACGTATATCACTGTGTGGCTCGCGCGCGGCGCGCTCCCCCAGCACAGTCGTAGGATGTTCCCCTACTCTCGCGCGCGGCGCAACGTTCCACATTTGGACGTCACTTTGCAACCTAGCCATCCAGTCAGAAGAAATAGACGGGCAACGTCCGTCGACAGCACAGTGCCCTGGTTTTGCACAGTGCACAAGTTTAAGTAAGGCTCGCGTCTGAAAGCCAGACATCATCCGACAAAACAAAGATAAAGGTGTTCATCAAATTAGCAGGTTCGAAGACGTCAGAAAAAACTTCCTTTATGTTTTCCCCTAACCAGGGTCCTTTTTTTCTTCAGTATGTTTGTGCACATGTGTTTTTATTGTTTAACTTTTGACTTCTGAGGGCATTTCCATGGCTATTGTTCACTTTTTAATGGTCACCTTGGGTAACCATCTGGCTGAACTCTGAAGGCCATATCTTTCATTTTCTGTGAATTCTTCGTAACTTTATTTCTTGCCCTTGGTATAATCATTCAACAAGGTAAAACAGGCTGAAAATGCAATATTTTGAGCACTGTTTTTATGTTAGAATCTTGTTGGTGTATTTCCAAAAATTTTGTTTAGTATTGTATTGAGGTATTGTATCCCATTGTATGTAACCTATTTTTGGCTTTATTCTTAAAGTGTGCAAGTGTGTCAATGTGTTTTTATACACAGCCTTAATTTTGGGCAGTCTGGCAGGTGAGTCTGCCTTAGGTCCACCAAAGGAAAGTCAACATTCCTCCAGACTGGGGGAAAGGAAACACAGAAGCTGTGTGAACCTGAACAGAATTGACTGACTAGTTTTGTTTTTGAGTACCAATTGGGCAAAAGCATAATACTGCATAAAAACATTTCTTTTCCATCTCACAATCTCTGAAAGTATGAAACTGACTAAGTGACACTCTATAGGTTTTGAAACTCTTGTTTGGTGCCTCACTAATTTTGAATTTTTTCTTGATTACTATTTTTGAATTAAAAAGAAATCTTTCTTCAAGACATCAATCTGCAAGACTTTTCTCCAACTCCGTACTTGAACACCAACATGATCCCTTAAGGTAATCCAATGTGGAGAGCAGCAGGATCTAAGTGAGTCACACCAAGATGAGTGGTGTGCAGGCATCTTCAGTCCAATACCTACCTCAGCTTTCGGGGTGTTTAAATTGCGAGAGCTTTTTATGAGGTAGGCCCCCCAGCAGTCACCCCTGGTACCAGGGTATAGCACTGTCAAGTGCAGTGACCACCTGCCTGAATGAAACTGAAACTTGCTCTTTGGTCTTTGTTTGTACTCCAAGCATCAAGTAATTAAGCAAAACACTTAGTGAAGAGAAGTAGAGGACCGGTGGATGATCAAATTTAGTGTATTGATGTCTTGAAGAAAGATTTCTTTTTAATTCAAAAAAATTTAGTATTTGTTTTTGAAAATGTTTAACTTACAACTGAAGGCACTTTTTCAGTTAGATTGAACTTTTGGTTGATTTTCTCTTGGCTTCAGTTGGTTCCACACTGCTGAGTATAAGTATTTTCTTAATAGCGGTGTACTTAAATTACAATTATTATTATTGCATAATATTTTCCTTACCTATTTTATCATCACTCTCCTTCCCTATTAAACCTTGAATCAAATAATATTGATTGATTTCAAATTTTTAGTTTTATCATTTGATTCTGTTATTGCAATACACCATCCATCATGAATGTTTGGTGCTTTCTCGGTCTGTATTATATTTGACTCTCCTCTGAGATTTTTCACCAAAAAATTGGGCAAATGGTTAAGTTGATTTTCGTGCTAAAGTTTTGCTTATTTTCTACATTGAAATTTGCTATTTTCACTAAAAACTTTCCAACTGATACAGTAAAATCTTAGGATATGGAAAATTTGTTTGAATTTGTTTCAACAAGCTTGAGTAACCAACTGACCATCGGCTGCACTTTTTGGTCATGTTCAGCACCACTATTCTCTTTTGTTTGAGTAGTGGTTTTGTTAATTTGAATGATGAGGGCATTTCTTTGATGGATCCTATCAAACACTACAGATGAGGCTTTTGGAGAGTTTTTGTCTTAATAAGTAATTTGCATTTATTTATTTATTATTTATAAGCAATCAAGTTCAACAATTTTAATATTTGTTCTTAAATTAATTTAAATATGTTCTTAAATGAGATTTTGAATGATAGTTTGTCTATACTTAGTGATTACTATGTTGATTTAAATAGGAATCAGTCTGAATCATTTTCATAATGTTATCAGTAACCACTTATGATGTCTTAAATTTTCAAGGAATGGGTTCCATCATATGGTTATTACTAATACTTTGCTGTGGTTGTGTCAATGGACTGCAAAGAAGGTGGTTGCAACTTAAGGACTATGGTAAGTAAACTAATTCACTGATAAATTAATTTGTTGACTAAAGTTAATATTCACCATCAATCATTGATTCTTGATATTGCATTGTCACTTCATATTGAGCTTAAATCTCAAAAACATCACATCTCCCACAAAAATCATCCTGTTACAATTATTTCAGATATTCTGCACATATTCCAATTAACTTCTAAGTTATACGTTTTCAAGTTATTGGCCTAGTGCAATTGGTAACAAGAGGCTTTTTGCTATTGTTCAAATAACCCAAAGTCACTACATGAGCCCAACAAATATTGATTGTTTTCAAAAGAAAATCACCATATATTTTTTCTTCAGATTGTCAAGGGTGCAACCAGTACTATGATGAAGATGCAATGTTCATGTCAATGCTGTTTGTGTCTTCTAACAACATTATTTTGGGAGGCAGGTAAGTACCTACATTGGTAGCATAACACAGCCCATTGCACATACCATTACCCAGCAGAATGCCTTGGGGTGACTTGTTCAGATTTTATATTTCAGAAGCACTTGTAATCTAATAATCCAACAATGTTTGACCATAATTTTAAAATCAATTGTCAGAAGCTTTGAAATTGTTTAGGTAAGACTTGAGTAATGTTTGGATAAGCTGACTTAAAATTTGCACAAAATTATTAACTCAACATTTTATTTATTCAATTTAAGTTCAACAGGGCTGTCTTTTCAGCCATCCATCCAAGATGATTCAGTTCCAACTTCTATATTATGAGTAAATAGTATATTTATCCTAGTTACAGTTACTAAATTGGTGCAACACTCATTGAGTTAATTAAATTCTACAAGTCGAAGTAATAAACTAATAAGTGTGGGATACGTGAGTTTCGAATTGTGTCTGGTACCTCTCATGAAACTCCAAGAACAGACATTATTTTCCTTAAATCACCATGAATGGCTTCGTCATATGCACATTTAGCATCCATGGCATTTGAAATGCAATGAAGGTACGACGCAGGCCAGGGTTTATCAATGGAGTACCTGACTCGGAAATTTGTAAGAGCTGATAACAGAACATGTTTATGTAATAATCCTGAAACAGCTCAGTCTGTATCTTTGATCTAATAATTCTATTTACCAAAACCTGTGATATTTCACACCTACAATTATTTTCTAATCTCAGTGTCCCTTTCTCGGAGCACTCTCATTGGCTGGGGTAATATGTCATGTGCATCCAATGGAATTGCATTAAAGCTTTACGTTCCTGTTAGATCACTGGTTCTCAAATGTAGGGTGACTCATTTTATTCACCATTAATAAAGTAATAATTGACACAAATGTTTCAAATGACGCCCATGAAAAATAATAATAACTTAATTGCCATTCTTCTTTTGAAAATTAAATTTCTTACATCCCTGGAAATTCACCCTAACAGCTTAACAGCCATCAGTCGTAATATATGCCTCCTAATATAGGGTGAACGTGAACATTTGCACAAAAGTGTATTAACAACAATTAATAAATTGGTGTATATTTTGGAACTTAGGAACCACAAATTGAAACACATCGAACTAAATCTTTACTAATAGTTTCATGGGTATAAATAACCAATCGTCAGAAGACGAACTTAGGAACCAGAAAGTTAGTATACCATTGTAAATTTATTGTAACATGATTTGGTTCACGAGATCACCACTCGGATGTTCAATGCTCGGATGTTCAATGCTATGTTTCACTTCTCAATGAATATACTCGACAATCAACACAGCACACCATTATCAGGACATTGTGCTAAAATATATCAAAAAGAAATCGTAGGTGTACACAAACAGTTTGTATACAAATAAGTTGTAACAATTTGAAGATTTCCAAATTTAAGAGTACGTTTTTTCTACCATTTTATCATATTTCCTGTTACACTGTAGACTGAAGTTAATTTATAACTGGACTATAGTTACTGCATGGTAGTTATGATGATAATATCATGGTTATGAAGATATCTTATTATTATTAATTATCATAATAATATGATAATGATGGTTAAAACCACGATTACCACTCCCCAGGAACACGATCTACTCGGTCGACATGGTTACCGACTCCTATACTTCATTCCATGATGATTACGTGAGTTTGCAACCCTCTTTTCCCTGTTTCCCTCCTAGCATGGCATTTAATTTGTTGTTAAATAGGATAGATATAGGATGGATATAAGGATGAATTGGATTTCTTCACCTGTAATCTTCATGTGTGTCGCGTGAAATATAATATTATATTATACTGTGTATTATTATGATTTTTAGGATCAATCTTTAGAAAATATGTACTGAATGGCATTGTAGGTTGCTGGACATACGATACTAATCAAATCACGCTTATCAACTCGCCCGTAAAGGGGGTGCGAGTTCAAAGGTGTTAAGACGTAATTGCCTTCAATTACCCGCTACCTTGTTATCTCAGATGTACTTTGTAATCCGGGGAGAGGTGTAAAATTTTGATTGGGTGTCACACGATAACTTGTTACCGAGTGTACCAGACTGTGGGCCTTGTTTGGATTACCGTAATTATTTTCATGAAATATCAGTTAAATTCCCACCGCTCACTCACTCGTGGCTATTAGGATGTGCTGAAAAATCTAAATTTGATTAAAAAACAGCTGAGTAAACATGAAATTCAAATTCCGGACATAAAAAGTTAAAAGCGTGCTGATAATAATCGCAAATTAAACGCTCCCGGCTAACTAGAATTTGTAAACTACAAGTGAGTGTTTGATATCATATCCTTATCTGGGCAACAAATCATCGTATATCAGTTACTTAGTTATCAATGATGCGGAACTTAAAGAATTCACTGTATCCGTCCGCTGTGTGACGTCACTACTTGCGGCAATCGCTGGTTGCAACTTGCAAGTACCCGGAACTGCTATACCTCAAGTTACTCTAAAAATATACGTATTTTCCTAGATAGTGGTTTACTGCTCATTAAATGATTATAGTCATTTTGAAATTGAGCAAGCTTTGCTTGAATCGCATATATTTTAATGCTCGTATAGCGCAGAAAATACAAGGGTGGGGCAATTTTATCAAGATAGCAAGAAATTTTATGCGTGTTACGGCTTCGAACCTTCCCACAGTTCGAATCATTTTGATCTAACACAGAAATCAGAACATAAAATGTACATTCATTGACTTATAGTTTGAGTTACGGGCACTAAAATGTGGACATCTAATCATTCCAATTTTGTTTAAGGGAACTTACGATCACTGATTGAAAGTACATCTACAGTCGGCGTAGTAGCTTAGAAGCTTATCCATAGATCCCTTTGATTAAAGCCAATCATCACACGAGATAACCGTCAACTCGTTCACTGATTGGTATATGTCACGAAAATTTCGGCATCTTGTTAATAATATGGGTTTTGGATAAGCCAATACACCGCCGATTTCACTAATCTGGGAATATCTTGTAGCACGTTCTAACTCCGCAATCATTTCAGAACACTTTGAAGACGAACACTGAGAGTTGCATCAACGAGGGGCGACAGGAGGTAACCTTATAATTTCTGTTATTACACTTCAGTCAATTATATTGCACATTTTAGCCGATCTTTTCGAGGAGCTGTCTTACTGAACCAGTTGTTCTTTTCTCTGGTTATTCTGTGCTATCTGTCGTTTGATGGGCAAATGAATATTACTTCCCTTGATTGAAAAATATGTCATTTAACTCTCACTTTTAATCCATTGATTGGAACTGCATCACGTCATCCTAGTAAGCTTGTACCGTTGCTGGATCATGAAAATATAAAACCCCTCTATATGCTTTCCAACGCCAAATGTTCCTATTCATAACATCAATATTCTACCAATGTGTCAGTCAAAATTTTTAATGAAAATCACATGTTCTCTCAATAACAAATTTAAGTTTTTGTAAGATGGTACCGGCTCCGTTACCAGAAGCCCAGTATCCACAGTATGCCTGGTATCCCAGTATGCCTGGTATGCCTGATTGCGTGTGTATCCCGTGTGTGTGTTGTCACTACTCAAGTAATCTCATTAACCAGTGATCACGTGGTCCCATTCTGTGGGTCACGTGCCGTACACCCTCTTGCTATCTCGAGCAATATCATCAACAATCCATCATGAACAAGCCTTTTATCATAAACACCCCACCACTGCTGGATGCTCTGTAGTGTGGATGCGCCGTCAGAGCCTTCACTGCACGCTATATAAAGTAACTATATTACTTATTATGATCGTATAATGTTCAGAGTTAGAGTATGTGTGTGTGTGAGTGAGTTTCATATGATCTGTATGACACTTATCAGAACAAAACATGATGAACTATCTAATATGCCTCTCTATCGACATATCGTTAGAGAGTTCAACTCTCCTGGCATATCACAATACTCTCATTAATCAGCCGACATGCCCACTGGGAGCGCTCTATTCTCCGACTAATTGTACTGCCTCCATTATATTATATATCGTCATCACATGTCCCTGTTACAATTCACAAGGCTTCACGAGGCTCCCACTGGACCTGGTTTATATATCACAAGTTTTATGAATTATACTAACACAAGACATGCTGCATAACGGTGTATATATCAATGTAATTTAGTAGATTAAAAACTATAAAATTGTCAGGTCGTATGCCCCAGGGTTCGTTTTTACGGGAAATTCAAATTAATTAGTGACTGCCGGTGACACTGATGATAACTGGTACCGGCCCCTGAACAAGCGACCAGCAAGCAACAGCCCCAATGTATCCCTCGTCTTAGGTTTTCCTCATGGTTTTCTATCAGCGAAATTTCCCATTATGTCAGGGGCATGTAAAAGACTTGAACACGTTTGGAGGGCAGCCCTCAGAACTAACAGGATTTTAACTTACATTCTAAACAAAAAAATGTCTACTGAAACAAGTATAAAATCCAGTATCAGTATGAATTTTGGGGGCAGCAGCCCCAAGTATAAAATCAGTACGTTTTCAAGATTAAATTTTCACTCAGACTCTCAACTGAAATTCTGAATAATTTCAAAGTATTTAGCCCGTTTTTAAAATGAAGAATTTCCACATAGATGAAAATGAAATCCAGTAAGCTGGGGTCTGGGGCGGCAGCCTGTGGACGTTTTTGACCGAATAGAATTGTCATCTCAATAGGATTTTAACTCGTATTTCAGTCTAATTTCAAAGCATTTGCTTGGCCTGTAGTCCGTATTTGAAATGAAAAATGTTTACAGAGATGATAATGAAATCCAGTAGGCAGGGGTCTGGGGGCGGCAGCCCCCAGAAGCTGGACGTTCTTAACCTAATAGAATTGTCATCTCAATAAGATTTTAACACTTATTTAAGTCTAATTCCAAAGTATTTGACCCTTATTTATGATGAAAAATGTCTGGCGTCTGCAGATATGAGAATTAGTGAGCAGGGGTCTGGGGCAGCAGCCCCCAGAAGCCAGACAGTTTGGCCTGTCCGTATTTGAAATGGAATATGTCTGTACAGATATCCTCAAAGCATGTTTTCAATTTTCATCTCAATAGGATTTTAGTTCTAATGTAAGTTTCATTTCAAAGTATTTGGCCCTTGTTAATGATGAAAAATGTCGGCAGAGATGAAAATCAAATGTAGTGGGGCAGCAGCCCCCAGAAGCCAGGCATTTAGAACAATAAACTGAATTGTAGCCTCGATAGGATTTTTACTTTAATGTACTTGTAGACAAAAATTGCACAATTGAATTTTGCACATGTTCTAATATGGAAGTAATGATGGGATGACGATTTAAATCATCTAGGAAGTACTCTTCTAATAATACGCTTCAATAACTTCACACGTGCATTAGTTAGGTAGCTACTGTATGCATTTTACTGTGATTATTTCTCAGAATGCAACTTAGTGTAAATTTTCTGGCAATTTTTTTAAATATGGTAATATTTTTTGGCAATTTCACAAAATCCTCCCAGTATCAAAAAAATTCCTCCCATTGATTATGATAATCGTAGTAGATTTATCTCAAATCAATGATAAATTTGGTGCTGTGACTTGTGAGAAGGTCGTATTTGAGTAATTAACTGACTATTACTGTGACTTCTGAGAAATTCACGTTAACTCTCACTCCTAAATCTTATTGTTAGCTACTTTCTAGACACCTTCATTTAACTACTTAAGTGACTTGCTACCTATAGTAATTGTCCAAGACACCTATATCCCGTGACACTTGAGACCCCTGGATTTCCAGATTGCACTTCTCATTCTTTAACATTCCTCTCTTTTCAATTACACTTCTCATTCACTAACACATTTATCTTTTCAGAGTGACTGTCAGAACTTCTACAAAGTCCTGCTCATGTTGTCAGACCAGCCCGAGACTGTGATCATGGCTTGTGGGACCTGGGGCTTTGCTCCCAAGTGCGATGTCCGAAGCGTAAGTACAGATCGGGCATTACTTCGATTTCTCGAATGAGTATAAAATAAAATAAATCTGTCTTTAAAGATGAACCGCTTACGGTCATTATGTCAACTTCCATGCCACTTCAATACCACTTGTTTTGACGGGTCTTTGAAAAGGAGGATATATAACAGGTCTGTGTTTTTACACTTCTGGAGGCACTGGTGCCGCCGTGTCTGCTGAAGTTGGCGTATAATATCAACAGTTGCCGTGTTAATTGCCCCAGCCATTACCTCAGTTAGTTCTCGCACGGTCTCTAATGGACAGACGTTTGCCGGCCAGCTGTAGTGGCGGTGCCATTATATCCCTCACTTCTCAGGGTCAAATATTTGACGTTTACAGTTGGTTTTTCATCGCCAAATAAACTTAATTAAGGCTCGGGTTGGCCGCCTAATCAGGTCTTTGGAAATGCGGGTTGAACTGTTCTTTATACGACTTCGTGATAAAATAAAGTACCTACTTTGATAGATTTACATTGTAACCAAGACGTACCTTGTAAACACAGCAACAAGCAGGCTGGTGTAACAGGTCATGGATTACCCAACATTTGCTTGCCTTGTTGAGGGGATTCAGTGACTGATTGACTGCTAATTGCCCCTTATTATAGAGTATTACTACCCGTAGCCATGCAGCATAAAAACCAGTGCAGCTTCGTCAAAAATTAGGGAAATTAACCTACTTTACACCTCCAAATGACACGATTATCATTCGATGCCTTGTAGCAGGTGTCACCGTGCAAATTTCATCATGTTTTGTATTCGGGGTGTTTGGGTAGACCACGAAATATCAAGTCTCTTTCAAATCCAGCTCTACACTTCTAGATATTGTAGGTACGGTTAGACTTGCTTAATAGGAGTAATTGCTGAAAACAACTTATCATCATTCAATAATATCATCGCAAATGAGAGAAGGACTTGTAAGATGAGTGATTAAGGGAGTCTTTAAATTGAGGCATATCTTAAAAATATAAGACTTCAACTCTGGCTTCATTTTTAAAAGAGCAACCTTGAAATTTGAAAAAGTAGGGCGTTGCGTTTCTCTGTTTTCAACAGCCTGGTGATCATGAGTCATGACGTTGTGATGATTGGGGAGCTTTCATTTCCCCTCAAGTCAGTAGTGATCTATGATATCAAACTTCGAATATTGCGGTCTCATCTTAGATAATAAGCTAGATCTGGTAAAGTGGTGACCTGTTATTTGAAATGAAGATAAAAGGCTATTTATTGATGTTTTTGGAACTGACTCTGCAGTAAGTTATGAATGAAATCGGCTTTTCAATCTTCAATTGCACGTGATTGCACGAATGTAGCCTGTGTTATATGGTGATTCTATTGAGGTCCTTTTTCATCATTGGTTATTATTTCATATCTTGTGACATATTTGGTCTACGTCAGACGATGAACTTTGCCCCATAACAATTTAGGTGGACATTTAATTGAGTAAGTAGCACCTATATTATTAAATTTTTCACCTGATAATTGCATCAAACAACACATCATATGACATGTATTGATATCATTGGTATGATGCGGTAGGTGCGCCTACTAATGATGAGACTATGTCCTACTGCATGATCTAGTAGTAGTGGTACACTAATGTCCGGTCAGACACAGGTGCTATGGAACAGGGAGTCGGAAGGGTTGGAGAATGAGTTGCGAAAGAGGGGGTTTGAAAAGAACAGGACAGAGTGGGTAGTAAGCTGGTTGGAGCTTTGGAGGAAGAACTTGGCGAAAGAGTTGGTTTGAAGAGACGTTGGTAGAGAGTGGGGAGTAAGAGGGTCGGAGTTGAAGTGGTATACTGAAGAGGGATAGAAAAGGAGGAATAGTGGGAGGTGCTAGAGACATGGTACTCCTTGTTTCTATATCATGTCTATCAGTCTATGATCTGTCTAGTGTCTAGTCCTTAGAGTACTAGTGTTCTGTGTTTTGATCCATGTTTTTAGAACTCCGTCTCCAGGCGTATTTCAGTAAAACATGATCTGTGGCAAATGATGGATTTTAGCAAATGATGTACATTACAAACCTGCACGTGTGATGTTTGGCGTATATGCGGGCTGCTGCTGCGGGCTGCTGCTGTCCCGAACACCACTACCTACCTCCTGCCACTACTACTAAACACCTGCACTACACCTAGAGGAGGAGTGCGATCTGAATACCGAGCACGCCCTTTTGGTTTGATCTGTTGTATTTGTTACTCTCCCAAGTCATGTGCCAATATTATGTTGGGATGTATCTAGCTTTCTTTCTCTTGGTGTTCGAAAACCGCTTAGGGGGCTAAGGAGTTTCCGAGGAGGATGATCGAACTATTTAGAACATGATTGGAGTAACGTCGATTTAATTGTATTTATGAGGTGTAATCTGATGATACAAGTTCTGATAATGATCTCTGGTTATAAGCTGCGGACTGTGGTTGCTATTATAGAGATCTATATGGGTGTTTGGGGAAGACTCAGGTTCTGAGAAGTGAATTCTTGGAACATTTCCAACAACGCAGTCCCAAGCATATAAAACCCAGACGCCCCAACCAATTTCCTGAAAATTATAGTACACATAATATTATAACTGAAACCCCATTTCGAACCTTGTTCCAAATTACGTGTGTGTACACACGCGTACACAGTTCTGAAATCTTGCTTCTCCAAATTGATGCGCAGAACATGTTCTGACCAAGGAGGACAAAGTAAGATTGTTTGTTTTGAAAATTACTCTCAATTAAAAAGCAATAAATTTTACACGTTCCTAACACGCATCAATTCATAGTACGAGGAGGGGGGACCTTTGTCGCCCTCCTCCGCGCTCTGTGATCTGCTAAGAGGAGGGGAAGTCTGATTTTATGTACGTCATCAGACGTAGGGAGGTTCAAAAATCACTTTTTCCTCAAATATTCTGAATTACGAAACACTGTATATGAGTTGCTCCTGCACCTCCTGACTTTCAAAAATTGTATTTTTGTATTTTTTGGTCTTGGAATTTGTGGAGCTATTGCAATGGTTCGATGGATAAATGGGCTCCTTCCTGGTCAGCAGTGGATGAGTTTTTCAATGGATGAATTTAATTGGGGTGGTGATTGAAAAATTGTTCAAGTTTTTCAAAAGAAATGCTGTAATCCTTATCTTCAAACGCAACTTCCAGCATGCTGCTAAGTGTGTAATATTTGTACATACATTAATCAAGATGTACCTAGCCCGATCCATCATTAGCTAGTAATGTGTACGCACAACATTATTATCATTGTTATTGTTGTAGTCCAATCAATAGCCTCTCTTGTCATGATACTAGACTTTCAACTGGCAACCCAATTAGAGTACACATAAAACTAAAATAACAGATCCTGTCATTGTACTACTACATGATACTGTCTCAAAGTTCACTAATCAGGTAATTACTGCCCCATTACTGGTGTATAGGCTACACAGCCTGATGTTATTTGAAGAATATTAGACCTGTATTGAATTATGATTACAGATTAGCTGTGTGTATATATTATGTAAGTTAGATTCAGGAAAAAGGAACTGTGTACTGTATACCAGATTCCGGTGTTGCATTCCATCACGTTCCTGTGAGAAGAGAGAGGAGGTTACATAACGTAACATTACACGACTCAGGAATGTGTGTACACTCTCTTGGTACACGTGTGCCAGGATGACATCACTAAGTGTAATGTTGCTGTTCAATGCACGCGCAGCCAAAACAAACATTGAGGCAGAAAGTCTCAATGCTCGTTCAGAACACAAAACACAGGTTACATAGTACACCTCAAGACCTTAGAAGTTCCGAGAAGTTCAGCTTTGGCTAAACGCAGGCAGCAATCAGCTGCCTACTGGGCTACTTGGCTGCCAGAAAATCGTTATGATACCATGATAGCAGGTAGGAATAAGGACTAACAATACCAGAGCTGCGCAGGACCAAAGTGGAACAGTTGACTGGGCCTTTCTGCCTTGCAGCCTTGGTATACCTAACTGATATATTTTCTTTGTCAAAAACGGATCCAATAGACGTTCTGAATGATGGAAATTACATTTTCACTAGAACGCGTCTTCAATTAATCAATGTTTTCATCGGCTTCAAATTTGAATATTCCCTCATAAATTCTTGAAGACTCATGTCGGCATACACATACCACGCCTTCAAAGTGAAAGACGCTTAATAATTGCAAGACAGTGTTTCAAGAGGCCATTTAAGATTAGTGTACAATTTGGCGGAATTTAGTCACGAATTCACAACTTGAACCATACAATTAAATAGAATTTGGTCAGATGCTGGGAGATGCTGGTTAGAACCTACAGTGCTTTCTGGAACTTCAGATCAATGGTAATGGAATTATCAGAAATCTAACAGTCCTAGGTATACAGGTATTGGGCATCTCGTTAAATTATAAAATGTGCCATCTGAAGTGTGGTACTTGTTACAGTTGGTACACGTGTAGTAGTTCAGCTTGACGAAGGTAATCGTTGTAAATATCCCGCATAAGTACTCTATACTGATAATCTTGTGAAGTAAGGAAGTGTGACAAGAAGCCATGTTAGTGTGACACAACCCAACCCCAGCTTACCAATTGCCGTTTAGTAGATCTGACATTGGAGTAATTCATCAAAAGATAGTGTATTACTTTGTCAAAAGATCCCAGGCATATTATTTCCACTTCAAGTTAATATAAATCACGTAGAAGCAAAAGGAAGTTCCCAACAAGAATGAAATAATGAAATAGTTAATTATAAATGTCATCGTATGAGGCATAAATCGAACTCCAATTAGGTTTAATACGGCCCGGCCCATCTGAACTTACTAAGAATTCCCCATCATGAATTGTGAAATATATTATCAACTTAATGACACTGCTAAAAGAACTCGGACTAAAATATGATATAATATTTCGTCAGATTACTGTAGCTGAAGTGGCTCCATTTCTCATATATCATTTGACAGATCGCTCTGATGAAGCACTCTCCCTGAGTATAAATGTAATATATCTCACATCCAGGACACCCCCCTCCTTTGAGAGAATAATCGACTTCAGAAAGGTGACAAATTGCATCCCGGGTAGGTACTACTTTGATTTGAACTCACACAGCTCGATTCGGGATGAACTGATAAAGAATATATTAATTACTTGGAGTATCGCTATGAAACACATTATTATATTTGAGCGTGGAGATCTTAGAGCTACAATATTACACCTTACGTCATTACTTTTACATTTCTTTCCAATCCTTCATCTCGATTTCGACTAAGAAAGTAAGAAATGTCAATGAGTTCTGGTCAGCGCAGGCAAATTCAACTGTCTTCTAGAACTGAAAAATTAAATTCTGGGTTTTGACCCTTTTTCCAGCATAACTTTGGCTTATCAAAAACAGATGGTTATTAAAAGTTATCACTGGTCCTTGAGGTTTAAGATATGTCCAATGTCAACTGTGACAAAGTGACAGATGTCGCTATAGATCATTACTACAATGTAAGTATGTGAAACACTCTCACAAAGCCCATAATCCGCCCATGACAAGTTACACCTGTGGGCTTGTTACTAACAAGCCCACAGTCTCAGGTTGTGAAAAAAGATAGAGCTTCAAAGTGAGCGCGAGCCATTAACTTAGTGACTAATTATATGGCGCTTATCTGCCCATTCTTAGCGCGCTCACATTGCAGGTTTTGTTAAACTTCTTATCCTCTACTAGTGCTGAGTCATGATACCCAGCTGATCTATATCAACAGCAGCTGCTGTGATACACTGTAGAATCGTGTAAAACACAGGAAAATACCAGCACAATGTCCCTATAATGAGAGGCATCCTTTCAATGGTCCTTTGTTTTACAACGAGTTGTAGAGTTGTAGTATGTCTGGATTGCTGTCGCAAGGGGAATGACCTGTCATTCCTTTATTCTTTTTAATGTGTTGGACGAGAGCCGGAGGGGGGAGACAAAAGGGCCATTGTCTCTGGCGTATTGCAAAGAATCTGCGGACTACAGTTTTAACAAATATACTATGGGAGAAAACCTCGTAAATTACACCACAGTTTTACTGTGTCAGTGAAACAGTGGGCGATGACTGATGTCACAAAGGGCATAATTATTTAATAATTATTCTAATAACTAAACGCAATAAGCACTGTCAGTGTCATACCCTTTGAAGTGTTCGCACCTCTTTTCTGTTTCTTTTGAAACTGTTAAAACCAGCTAATTCCACAAATAAAACAGTGGTGTTACATCGTACAAACACCATTTATTTTTCTAACACTCTCCAAACAACGTTAATTCCCACAGTCTTGGCACAAATAATTGCGCGGAAATTTGAAAACTTTAATAAGTATCAGTTCATCAGTGAACCTTAGGCTTTGTGGTTTAATAATTTCCATTTTCTCAGTCTAAATTTTATATCGTGGAAATTTATAATTGCTTTTAATAATGCGCTAACTTCTGACATAAAAGTTTTCCTGTGTCGGCAATGAAAAGCGTTGTAAAAGAAAAGAGGAGGACTAGACGGTTTATTATTTGAACTCTGTGAACGTAATTTATCTCTATATTACATGGAACGTTCCTTCACCTTATTCGGCCTTATTGTGTTCTCACAAAAACTTAAGGGCAAAAAGTGCGATATGAGCTGGCTAATTTTTGAGGTTCTTTTGAAAGAAAAAATATATAATTGTCCAAACATTCAATTAAACCGAGTTTGTGAATAGGGTGCCATTCAATTGACGAGGCGCACACTTTGGGACCCATCATTGTATAAAGTGCTGGCACAGTGTACAGTTTAAGAGTTTACACGTCATAATTCATCATATCTGAGGCTTAGTGGATCCTGTATTCATGTAAGACCCACTGGTTCGGACTGTGCCATTTCATGTTGAGGAACCTAAAGAGGAACCAACCGATTACCATGCGTGTATAATATTATTCAAATTGTGTCGTATATTTATCATGTCTTTAGGACTGTCTCCTTCGAATCCTAAGAGAGCCTCCTCTCAGTACCAATTAGTGACGCTGTTAACTTTACTAGTACTTACTACTTATAATAATGATATTATTATTATGCGCTGCACACTATAGATTACATTGAACATTATTCAGTGCCCTGTCTTATCATCATTCTCGTTAGAGAGGTACTCTATATAACTACATTTTGATAAAATACAGTACTCAACTATATTTATAGTCACGTGACGACTAATGAGTCTACCATGTATGAAATGAGGAGTTCATGCGACAACATCGAGCCATCTTAGGCTGCTTTAACCGATTATAATATAGGTATATTTAAATAGGACACATCCATCAGAAAATAAACATCGCTCTTTGTCATTGACAACAACTGGGCCGCAAACGGTTTCCCTAAATAAAACATCAGAAAATACCGTTTGAAGATCTGATAATATCTTGGCCGCGCAATTTGTGTTGTTAGTCCTGTTTAAAGTGTGGACAATGAACTCCTGTCTTTTAAGAAGTGTTCTTTCGTGCTATTAGTTCCATACGATGCTGATTGCCGATAACAACGACCACAACCTATTTAAAATCTCTTTGAGATATTCAGAGAAAACATGCGATCATATCCCAATCATGATCATTGGCCTGCACGGGGCAATCAAATCAACTCCACCATCACTCCTTCGAAAGACACATGATTGGAGCTACTTTGCTACTATTTAGCTATAATAATGGGAGTGTGCTTTATTGAAGTGGGTAAGTGACGGCACGAAACACGGACGAATAGTGACGCCGTCATAATCAGGTGTTCAGTAGGATGGGTTGGTGACGTTTTACTGTGTAATGTGTATGGTGTGCAGGACCCGAACATATCACAGGAGTAACCAATCCAATCAAGGTGGATCACACTCACGAGCCCTTCACTCACACTTCAATATCTCTACTCGACAATACACCAGTGGTATTACATAGTACACCCTGTCAGAGAGGTGCTTAATCGCATTACTATACTCCTCCTCCGGCAGATATATATTACATTAACGTTAGTGCTACTACTACTACTAATAGCACTACTCATGGACTGTATGTGTCAGGGGACACTACATTCTTCTAGTGTGGCGGTGTCATGGTAACGGGTGTCATGGTAACCCTAAACGGCGTGTATGTTGACCGTTAAACCGTCCGTTACACAGACTTTACACACGGTTTTTCGTTTTACATGCAAGTTACACGCGTGTTAGTGTAAAATTCAACCGAGGCTAACGGGTTCTTTTTGAACTCCATTTCACCTGCTGTATTATATCTGTTCCCATCTGCCTTGTTTGTCCTTATACGGGTAAAGTGGTAAGATAGGATGACCAGACATGTGCTCGTCAAGGGACATATTTTCCAGAAAAAATGTTGTGAAAAACTCCAATTAAACTGATATGCTGATATGTTGCGGTGTGTTTAAGAATGTCTGTGAGACAAATAGTTTCACGGTTGCTTGGAGCGAGACGACGTGATTTCATTGGCTGCGAGCAAATTATGCACTCTTTTGTGCACACAGATATAGTCAAAAGCACCTCAGGCTGCATTTCATTGACACTGCGGTCAAGTATATTGTAATACGTGAAGTGACAACATGAACAGTATACATGAAATGTACACTCGTGTGTATTTTCAGAGTTTGTAGTACTATTTAGTGCGTGTTGCAACAACATTGATGTACAATTGCATATACACAACCTATACATTCGGATGTATGAGTGTATACACATTTTGAGTGTTTCAGTGTATAACCAGGTATTATGATATTATTTTGCTGGTCACCTGAGTGTGTCACACGGTACACAGCCTTACATTCATGCACATAGTGAGATCTACTGATTAATCAAGAGATCTCACTTAAACTACTGTTCTCTTTAATTAATTTAGACCTCCCCTCTCACTCACACAGTGTCTCTCACTACAGTATGTAACACATCCAATGAATATAATATTTTAATCTATGAACTACAGTACAGAAGTGCTGTAGTCCGATCAGTCCATATCTCAGGGTTAGTAAAGGGCAACATAATATGAACCATTATATGTGCATTCATATGCATCGTGCATTCATATACTACGTAAATATGCAAGATCAATTAATATGTATTTATGTAAAATCATTCCAGTAAAACTTGCTTAAAAGTATTATATGAATTTTAACTAGCTATGTTGTGTACGGCAAACCTAAGGGGAGGCATAGTTTATATATGCTTGTTGAGCCTTGCAAGGTGCTACAGATCATCATAATTGGGCCCTGCGGTTTTGCGCGCGGAGATAGAAAGAACGCCGGTTAAACCTCCGTTCTCCTGCTCGTGATACTTAGCTGGTGTGATATGGACTTAATGAGTTTACATATTATATAGAATGCATATTATGTAATTAATTTGCTGGAAAAGGTGGGTAAATCCCCCTCAGTGGATATTGTGGAGAGTGTCCCTTGGGAGTTTGGAAGATGCTTGAGACCCTCTTGAGGAATGGGGACCCTTTGATGCTATAGTCGTCTTGAAAGAAACATATCTTCCAAGGTCACATGAGATACACGGCACACGCTGTAGGTATTGCGGAACAGATTCTCAGTCGGTCAATCTTTGGAGGAGCGATATTTAGACCCCCAGAAAAGCGAAAAAGCCCTCCTAAATGCTTTAAAAATGCCACGTCCTAAAATAGCATTGCCCGGTAGTTGCCTGTACTGCAGTCTAGCGAGCGAGACACGCACTGAAGCTATATACCAATCTATCCGGCGGTGTTCGTATACAAGTTACAAATTGGTGTCCGTTTAAATAAATTGGTGGAGCTCGTGCCGATCATGCACAAGATGTACGGTTATTGAGTCTGCCGCGTACATTTCATACACAGATCCCAATCACCTAAGTACTGAGTACAGACGTGGAAATTGTGTTGCAGGTTTAATTCCCTGGCATGAAATTCTCCTGATATGTGGCTGGATAAAATGACTATGATATGCAGGAGAGGGCCATATAAAACGTTTAGATGTGTAGGTAGGTGTTCAAGGTGCATTATTCGTGCATTGATTGTCATGTCACTAAGTTTAGTACATTGAACAGGCTAATTCCTCCTGAGTGTTACAGGCTGATAACTACTTTCAAGGCAAAGAAGTTGCTTTCATTGTGCTAAATCACTGAAAATCTGTCATTAAATCAACAACACCAGTATTGACTGCAATATAATCCACCGTAATAGTAATAGTATGGTTAAATAGCATCCCATTTGAAGATTGAATGATAGACTTTAAAAATAAATTACAGAAGTGTCACTTGGGCACCCTCTCTAGATGTTGCAAATAAACAGATCCATGGTAGGTGTATTAGAGTACAAAGGAACCCCGTGACACACTTGACACAGTTTGACAGGTTGTCCCAAATATTTAATTAATTCTATACCCCTTGAAGTGTACTCGATTAAACTGCTGAACTCCATGGGTGCCCTCTAGGTGAGAGACTCTAGTTCTACACCTACTTTGGGGGGAGTGGAAATTAATTGTTGCAATCCTATTATTACATTGTCCAGGGAATTAATACTGCGGGAGAATGAATTAAAAGTTCAAGAGAGAGTGTAGGTATTATTCTGAGCTGAAAGGGACTTTTGGAGCAACTGAAGAGCTTGACTCAGACTGGATTAGTTTCAGCTGAGCCGAATAATAATATTATATGCTGTACAACCCGCCATTTATTCCTCTGAACAGGATAACCACATTGGTCACAGAGACGGGAGGGATTTTCTCCCCTTCGTGTGGCTTAGGAGACAGTCATCAGAGCTCCAAGTGGTTTTGTAGTTGACTCTCCTGCCGGATTGCGCTGGTGTAAGACACGTTTAAAATTATAATATGAGAAAGTCTGTAGCTTATGAATATAATCTAACTTGGTAATTTTGTGCTGAGTTATGTACACGCAAATGAGTAGGTCTTAGGAGGGTAAGAAGGGGAGGGATAGTTCAGGGATTCATTCGTCATTCAGAAGTAATGAGTTCTTCATTAACCCCAGATTGTATATTTCAGGTTGACGCACTGGATTTTAGCGAAAGGGATCATGTCAGAAATGGGAACGGGTTCTGTCCAGCTAGCCCTCACGAGTCTACCTCCTACTTGAAACTCAGTGGAGGTATGTTCCAACCTCCAACTTCAATGGTTCAAATATCAAGTGAATGCATCATTTACAACAATCATCTCGTATACATTATCGAGCTTAAATTTGATGATTTTAGAATGATGATTAAAGATTTTTCTTGTTTCTGTAGTACCTTTGAAACCTTTTAGAACTTGTGGAGGGCGAAGTTACCCAACATTCTGCATCACTTTTCACCCAACATTCAGCATCACTACTGACCTGTTTATCGGAGACCGCAACCTTCAACCCAAGCTATCTGAGGCCATTACTCCATTATTTGCCGGGCTATTAGTTGTAATTTGTACCACTTACAACGCATTGTTTGACACATGTTTAGTAATGACAGGAGCTGCAGTATGTTGTGAGGGGTGCGATTGTTACCCCTCACATTATGCTACTCAGGACCCCGACACAATGCCCCATTACTTGGTTTACTGGTTTAGAGTGCTGCAGGACCCCGTTACATTCCGATATTACCATATTACAATGCCCATGTCATGAAACAATTGGTCTAAGGGGTTAAAGTTCGAACATAACAATGGGGATGTGAGATGATGGAGAGATCAATGACTTCGTGTGGATAATTCGAGTAGGCATAATTATTCAAAAAATTGGTCAGTTATATTATCTCAATACTACGGTGTTATTATGGATCTGGCAGAATAATTCAAAACATTGTGTAGCATTGAGATCTCAGAACACTAGTAGTTACTAGTTGTACAAAGCACAGATTCTACTTAACACAGAGCATCTCTTGTAATTGCTAAAGATTTTAACCTTTGATCATTCTACTACAATCTCTCTCCAACTCTTTCTAAACCTTATCATGTGTTGACCATTGTCCATTTCCTCCTTTTCTGTCCCTCTCTCTTTATCTAGATTCATTGCACTGATTGCGCTCAATATCCTGGACCTGTGTTGGTGATGAAGACTCATTAATTCATGTGTACCATGGTCCTACTTCACCCGCAATATATAAACGGTGATCTGATCACGTGACACGTGGTGATCTGATCACGTGACATGTCAGCTGAGCTCTGATTGGTCGGAGGCTGGAGCAGTGCTGCTCAGTTAGCGTTCCTCATCTCTTATACATTAGATCACGATGATAAGTTGCAATAATGAGGGCTACTGACCTCTCTCACCGGTTCCAAGAGTCGACATGTCATTGTAACTATCTCCCTCTCTTCCTCTCCTGCTGCTACAACTATATGACTCACTTGATGAAGAGAACGCAGATGTATGTGATGTCATTATCAGGGTTTAAAATGGTGTATAGCTACCATCAGACCTCACATATCCAAACATTTACCATGTTTACTCTTACTCATTCTGTCTGAATTCGTTAACGTTTAATGACTCCGCGATAATGAATATACAATGACTTTTGCCCCCGTATTACAAAGGCTCTGCATAACATTGCACCCTCCATTAGGAGTCATTATCTGCCTGATGGTTCCTGTCAAATGTTTCACGCCGAATGGCACCGCCTGCTCCCCTCTGTTATGCTAATCGTGTGTCGGGATGATCTTTGTTAGGGTTAAGTGGGGGCAAGCATTGTGCTGAACGATGCTGGCGACTTCCCAAATCATCATGTGACTTCTTACGGCACATCATTTCACACAACATAAATGTCCATTACTGTCGCCACTGGTGTCCCAAGGAATTTTATTGATGAATGGATAGAAAAGTGTGTTGTAAACAACTGGTTATGACTTTGTGGTCTGTGGATTGTGAGATGCAGGTTGTGATCCATGAGCTGTGAGCTGCAGCAGCGTAGCAACAGACCTCCCCTTGTCTCCAAGGCGGCATGTGTTTTGAGGAGGAGGAAACAGGATGGTTTGTTATCCTCAAACATCATGTGGGATATAGAACTACCGACATTGCAAGATTCAGTGGGCTCCTGTCCTGACGGATGTTTCGGGTTTCTATTGATACCAGGAAATTAGCAGGACAAAGTAGGTAATTAGGAGATAGGAACAAATCACAGATGCTTGGCCAAGTAGGAACACTACCGGTAATTGGTATGATGTGTGCTGTTATGTGATTAGGAAGGGACTGAGAGGTCTCCCTCACTCTAATGTTTCAAGTCCTTGTTCGGGACCTCCGGGGCCCTCACACACAAGGATATCAGACCCTCTTCCTGCTTGCACCGCACTCAAATAGTGAGCAGTTAATAGTGATGTCATTGCCATGGTTTAGAATGTTGAGTTGATGACGTTGTACCGCCCATGGGTCGCTTGCGAGGTCTGTTCCTCTCAAAGACCCTGCCGCCACCCCCTCAGACAGGAATCTGAAAGACATGATCCGGCTAATTGAACTGATCCGGCTACTTTTTCCGGATACATGCGTGTGTGTATGTGTGTGTGTGTGTGCCAGGAGCCCTCCGGTGTATAGTGGAGTGTGTTTTTAAAGTGGGAATTACAGCACAGCTTTTTTAAACTATCAGGAAGAGATTATTTCATCATGGTGACGAATTTTCGATGATCTGATTGGATAGGGAGTCCCAATCAGGAGCCGGGGCATATTGAGGAATATTTGCATATTTACTATTTTCTTACATAACCTAATAATGCCTGGTTCGGCAAAACCAAGAATTTCAAATTCGTCTCTCTAGGCAAACACGAAGAATAGTGATAGGAGGATGAAATTGATTTGACGGAAGCTATAATCATGGTGAATGGTGATTTTAATTTTCAATCTCCATTTCCACCCGGAAAGAAAGTATTTGATTAACTAATATAAACTATAATTCTTCAGCATTATCGGTATCCAAAAGTAAAATATTTAACCAATCACAATTACAAGCGATTACAGTATCACCCGAACTAAACCAAGGTATTCAAATATTTAGATATCTTGGCATTTTAATCAATGATATATTTCATTGTGATTAGCATAGCATTCAATAACACATTTTGACTGTTGATAGCACGAAATATTTATTATCCAAAAACCGAGTGATCCAACACAGTATGTAATAAATTATACCTCTTGTTATTCAAATATACACCTGATTTTCGAGAATAATTCGTATATATTTGAATGAATAAAACCCTCGGATGATATTATGTTGTAGTGGAGTAGTACAATACCCCTAATTGGCATTATTTTATTAGCACTATGGCTTCACCTGGCGTAGCATTGGTACCCCGAACGTTTTGAACGGTTTAGCGATTACGTAGATTAATTTAACTTACGTCTTACGTGATGTAAAATTGCTAACTACTTTTAATATCAAATAACTCTGGTCCTATTTTAATGCCTCGAGTTGATTATGAATACTCAATGCACTATCCACATAACTATCTCCAAACCTTATACAACGAATTACAGCCAGAATCAGAATTAATGATCACTATTTTGATTACCATAGCAATCGTACTTTGTCGATAAGGTTTCAGAAACCATTTAAAAGAGATAATACGTATTATTTACCGCGTGGCCGGATATAGCGGTTAAGTAAGATGTGTTATTTTTGAGTTTTTTTCATACTTATGATATTATTTTCACACTTTTGATATTATTTTCACACTTTCGGTATTATTTTCATAGTTTTTGGTATCATTTTCATAGTTTTTGGTATTATTTTCATAGTTTTTGGTATTATTTTCATAGTGTTTGATATTATTTTCATAGTTTTTCTATTATTTTCACAGTATTCAATATTATATTCACACTTCTTGTCAAGAGTTCCTAAAGGAACCCCGAGACGGAGCCTCACATCAAAGCTTTGATAAACAAGTCGTATTGCTCACCACGTAAAGGCTACCGTCTAAAGACAAAAGTTATACTTATATGCTGAGAGTGAAGAAAATGTTTTCTTGCGTTTGAAAAACTTAGAAATAAATATATAACTCCCAACAGCGAAGTAACAAATTGTTTTTCAACTCGGGCTGCGCCCTCGATGAAAACAAATCATTATTCAACTCAGGTTTTTCTTCGCTCGAGGCATAAATTATGTTACTTCACTGTTGCTCGTTATGTAACTCTATATTATTCACCATGTGGTGGGGTTATACCGGTTGAATAAAAACGTATTATTTTGAGTTTTTTGTCGTATTACTCCACCCTTTTGGTATTATTGCCCACTTTTACCATGTTATTCCACTCTTACATCGTGTTATTTGCCATTTTTATGATGTTATTCAACACTTGAGCCAAATAAGTGATACGACAGAACGTCCTTTTCCGCTGGGAGAGCTGGCACACTGCTACCTTGACTGATCAGTAAATAATTTCTCTACACCAAAAAAGTGATACTAGAGAACGTCCTTTTCTGCTGTGAACTGTGCAGAATGCTAAAAATCTCGGCCTTTTAAAGGGTCAAAGCTTTGTACTTTTTTACACTTGGTGAATAATATCGTTACACAACTCATAAGTATGAAGTAACAGCATGTTTTCAACTCGGGCTGCGCCCTCGATGAAAACAAATCATTATTCAACTCAGCCTTCGGCTTCGGTGAATAATGCGATTTATGCAACTCGCTTCGCTCGTGGCATAAATCATGTTACTTCACACTTATTCGTTGAGTAACTCTATAATATCCAATTTATGCAGCTCAAACAGAACAAAATTCCGCCAAATCAAACAGATATGTTCAAGGTTTTTACTCGAAAAATTCAGTCAAAGCCGATTTTTTTTGCGGATCATATTGACATAATATTCTGACATTCCGAAGGAACAATTTTAGTTCTCAATCTAAGATGTTTTGTTCCACTTCAATCTCTGAGCTGAGATCAAAGTACATTCCACGATGCTGTTCGTCTGCCATTATGCTAATTATTGAGACACAGTGCACGTTATGTCACATAACAATAACACACTGATTTACCTACCACTACTGGTAGCATATCATGATAATATTCTGTTTGTGGTTCTGCCAGCATATAGCCAGCATATCATCTCACACGTAATACAAGGCAGTTGCTAGTTACGTCATTGTCAAGGTTTATCGTGGTAAGTTGTTGACACCTCTCAGCGTATCATAATATATTTATCTAGATCTCAGAGATAGTAGACGCTAGACAGCTGGTGCAGTGCATATCGCAAGCTGTGTATCTTGGCAAGCTACTCAAATAATTAACAGCACTTCACTCTAACTGCGAGCATGCCACATAATATCCTGTCACTCCAGAGACATTAGGGACATTGGAACATGCCTTTCGTACACTAATCTGTGGTCTAAATTTATAGACTGTATAGACCGTATTGACCACAGATTTTTGTACAATGCTTCACAGAAAGTTTGTGCAGTTTATTAAAATTCCGAAGGCGAAAACTGCATCTCTGACCTCCGACCACCTCAAAGCTCACTTTTTGATTTCTCGTCCTCGAGGATCCTATTTTCCCATGAGGCCTCTGCTGAACTGCTCCTGATCCCACTTCTACCTATTTCAATCTTCTCTTTGCCTATCCAGATATCGAGTTTTAGGGTTTTGATTTCCCTCATTTCAACCCAAGATATTGGGTTTGCGGGTTGCTAACTCCCCCAATTCCTCAAGACATCGGGTTTGCGGGTTTTTAACTCCCCTCACTTCCTCCAGATATTGGATTTGCGGGTTTCTAACTCCCCCACTTCCTCCAGATATCGGGTTTGCGGGTTTCTAACTCCCTCATTTCCTCCAGATATCGGGTTTGCGGGTTTCTAACTCTCCTCACTCCCTCCAGATATCGGGTTTGCGGGTTTCTAACTCCCCTCACTTCCTCCAGATATCGGGTTTGCGGGTTTCTAACTCCCCCACTTCCTCCAGATATCGGGTTTGCGGGTTTCTAACTCCCCTCACTTCCTCCAGATATCGGGTTTGCGGGTTTATAACTCCCCCTCACTTCCTCCAGATATCGGGTTTGCGGGTACATGTACGGACGCGTGTACGAGTGACGCAATCACGCGTTTCAACCTGCAGCTGGGCTCGCTGGCTGCTACGAGCTACACCTTCGACACGAAGGACATGCTCAGTGACCCGGTGTTCGTCTACTCTTTCGAGGAAGGGGAACATGTGTACTTCGTATTCAGGGAAACTGCCTCAGAGATGGCTACCGAGGTGAGGGATAGGCGGGGGAATGTTTCAAATATAAACTTGTGTTTTTGTTTTGAATGAGATAAGTCAAAAGATATAAACTTGTGTTTTGTTTTTAAATGGATGTTAAGTGTAAACGTGTTTCGTTTTAACGGTTTACATTGGGATTTATATCGATTCCTGACACCTTAACAAAAGTGCATTGAATCTGCACGGGGTAATTTGATCCAAAAATTAGCATGCGCCCATTGCCCCAGAGTACCAGAATCTCGTTTTTTGGTGGCACTTTCTCCTAAATGAATTGTACATTTTAACGTACGCGGATACGATAATATACTAATGCCTAAATTTATATATATTTTGACTTTTATAATGATATGTTACACAAGGAATTGCCCTGATAAAACACAGTAACAACAGCTGCCGGGCAATTGACACCAATCCTGCTCACACCCACCTGCCTTATCGTGATAAGCAGTTAGCAGAGCCTTGTGATATTATGGGTCGTGTGTGTATGAATATACTGGTATGTTTTAACAAACTTTATAACATCGTGTTCCACAATCCACACACACGTCGCGTCGTATAGTAATGATAATATGTATTTAATTATATTCCCGCATGCACTATACTAAACACGCGTAATGATGCCGGTCGTGACAATGATAAGGGGGTGTTTTGTGAGATAATGATTGTAATATAATGATCGGAGAAGGAGGTGTATAAGGTGTGACATGTTTTACATAAAGCTGCCGTTAGCGCCACTGGTGTAATATATTTACTGGTACTTCTATTATTATTATCGTCGTTATCGACAGGTGTTCTGTTAGTTACCATTAGGCGCTCATTACGAAGTGACGTTTCACCTGGTGCATGTGTACTTCCTATTGACCGTATTACATGTAAACAACATAATCTAAACAACATTTTAAATAGCAACCTCTTTACCTCTCAGAAGATTGATGAAAATTGAATTTAGACATTTGAACTCTCAACTCTTATCAATAGATGAAAGTAGATTATCTTTTGATGAAATTGTTAATGCCGATCAATACCAAATCAAACGAACCAATTCTGACAATTTTGACATTTTGTTCAACTTCCATGATTCCATTTCTAATACTTTTTGACACTTTTAAATACTTGAATTTATATTTTTGATACTTTTTAATAACCCTTGTATTTCCCCACAGAAAATCTTCTCGCGTATCGGACGGATTTGTAAGAACGACGTGGGGAGTAGCAGCAGTTTCATGGCTAACTACTTCCTCTCCTTCTTCAAAGCGAGGTTCTACTGCACCAGCTCCCAGGCAGGACAACAGCCCTTCGATCACGACGAAATACATGAGTAGAGGAGATATCTGTTTATTTCTCTGCTGAAATATTTGTGTTTTGTTGTTGCGATCTTTGGTGAACTGGAACACGAAATTATATTACTCTCGTGAGTCAGGCTTTTGTCCGATCATTGCTTCAGGTACCTTCGTGTTCACTTTTTATAAATTTCATACACAACTGTTTACACGATATACATACAATACACTTGTACATTGTATCGTGAACGCGATGTACAATGTAAACATCACCCTAGTCTGAGATTCTTCAAGATCTGATATATTTCCGTGTGTCTGTAATTATTTGGTGGCGGGCTGCATGTCGAATGGCACATGAGAAAGGGCGGGTGTTGGTGGCCGTCCCATTACCCGGCTGAGTAGGAAGCAAGCAGGAAGTACATCCCGCGCACACGGGGGTAGCCAGCTCTACGTCAACAATTCACTACTCTCAGCAGTCATAATGACGTCATATGTCATCTGCCAAGCACGCATGCGCCATAATGCGAATAATATACAGCGCGCCGAAACGCACATATTTCCCTTTAACAAATGATAACACACATATCGTGTGTATGTTTACAACCTGTGTGATATGTCTCAGACTCGGTGGAGGGAGGCCTAGTGTAGAGCCTGTGTCTCCCACGATACGTGTTGTCTCTCCCATGACTCATGTTTTACACATGTCTACTAACTCCTGCTTTTCACATACCCCTTGACCGTGTGACTAGTAGTGTGGGAAAACCAGGCGGTTAAAGTGATGGAATAACCATGCCGTAGCCCGTAGAATGGCGAGTGTATAACTCCAAACAGTCTGTTTCCAAGCCCAGGACGGTATGAAGCGATGGTGTGTACGTATATTCTTATATTGGTGTGAGTATGTGACGAATAAATTACAGAGGGGTCTTCTGTTTTAAAAGAGACAGCATATTATGGGAACAATAGGGTCGCCAGTGAGGCGAGGTGAAATCATTGCCAAGTGAGACAAGGAGAAGGAGATAGAGCCTCTGTTTACTATCGTGTGGGGCGATACTCCATCCTAATCATATAGAAACGTAGCTCTAGACTGGCTACGTAGGTATTTGTGTGAGTTAGTACGTGTGTATCTTACACAAATATATCTACGTAGCGTGTACGTGTGTATCTCTGTGTGTACGTCTTTGTATATAGAGTGACGTGCGTCCTGAGTGACGTGTACTAAAGTCTCAATATAATTCCTAGAGACAATGCCTACACACACCATGTGTACACGCGCCCCAGTATCGGATTATATATGCCTTTGTTTCTCGTAATCATAGGTCTCAGTACCAGTTGTTTAGGAATGATACAGAGGGCTACCAGGAAACAATGGCCCGGAACGGGGTACCTATTATCTAGTGGGTTACCAACGTTTAGTCATCGCGACCATTGTTGAGAGGATTACATTACGTAGCTTAGAAGTATGAAAATAATGGCGTGTTTACAATATACAGTTTAGTGGAATGTATGCTGTGCGGAATGTGCATTCTTTGTAATAATCTGATTGCGCTGAGTGTACGCGTGTTTAATCGCAATCCTGATAGCCTTACTGAGATAATGTTACTGATAAGAACTATCATTAAAAGTTATTCTTGTGAACGATATTACTTTGCAATAGACTGGGATCAGATCAATAAAATTCTGTAAGTGAATGTAATTTCAATGATATCTAGATATTGATACAATATTTCCTTGTGTTTACCTAAACCTGAACTTCAGATGGTGCTACATACAGAGACGGAGTGTTGTATGCAACATTCAGTGGACCTAAGTGAGTGTTTAGAACCGCATATCAGCGCACATATTCTCATTTCTTATTAAACTTTTAAAATCTTGATTTAAAATACCAACATTTCATGTCATGAAAATTGTTTTAAATTTCACCGATATAATATAAGAATTTTAAAACATGCCTTTACATTTCGCTTCTTTCCAGGAACTTACAAACAGGCTCCATTGTGTGCTCCTATCCTATTGCCACGATTAACGATGCTTTTGACGGCCCTTATCTGACGTACGATGAAGATATGCGGGAGTGGAATACGCTGCCAAACAACAAATATAACGTGAGGACTTCTTACTTAAATCATGACGATGTTTAGAGTTACTCTGTTCAGAATACGCCATGCACACTGCACAGCTTTGTTATTGGTTTGGTATTTTGTGTTTTAAAAGCAAACTCATGACCGAGAACTGACGATTTTCCTGAAGTATTCTGAAATTCCAAGTTCCCAAAGTTTTGGGCAAACTTGCAAAACCGTGTCAAACAAACCTCACGTTCCTGCTTACAGCTGTCATCAGCTAGAGACCTTCAGCTAGAAACATGGCCTTAGAATTGTATGAAGTTAGCTTGCAAACTGGAAAGTGTTGCTGGTTATGTTATCTTAGTCATGCCATAATATTGATATGTTGTTGAAATTTAATTGCCTGTACAGTCACACTCATAAACTTGGATGAGTTTGAAACAAAAATCTTAAGATCTTACATCTAAACCGCCATGTATAAAACACAGCTGATTACAAAGTTGTGTTTAGACTAGCTTTGAAACTGACGGTGTTTTGCAGTGTAACCGAAAGAAGGACGACAAGGAAGCTATCAAGTGGTACCTAATGGCTGGCAGCATTAAGAACATCTCACCTCTCTTCAACACCCAGTCAACGGAAAGGTACGGGTTTTTACATTTTCTTTTTGAAGTCTCCTCGGTATCTGATGATATTAGCCTGAAATTTAACTTCTATTTTGGTCTGAATGAGCAGGTGAATATACGGATTCTAATTGAGTATGACGCTTTAAGTCAGAGTGGTTAACATGTAGTAGAAGTCTGTCAACCTGTCAACAACAAGTTTTCCGAGCTTACTTTCGGCATCGACTCGTTTCACAGCTCTCAAATCAATGCTATTAGTAAGATATTGGAAAAGGATCCATATTGAAAAACTTTCTACTAACATTACAAGATAACAGGTTAAGTAAATTCCTTGTAAAGTCTCAACTGTTGAGCTGTTGGTTCTCCTGGGATCTGGCAGTGAAAATGATAATGTAACAGATAATAATTCAACATTCCACATGAATCAAAGACCGTTACCTATCTCAGTCCCTTTTATTGCCTGCTTTTGAAAATGTTGAGCCCATGCTCTAGAAAATATATATGTAACGATCTCTGAATATAATATCACTGATGACTCTATATAGTGTGGGAGGGTCAGGCCGGTCCTGTTAGTGAAATGTGCGCCCTTTACCGGAGGGGGTACCTAGCATCTACCACCCTTAAAATATATCGGAGATGTACTGTTAATTACATAATGTATCATACATCATGTTCAGAACCTCCTTTCCCTCTTCTTCGGTAGGGAGAGAGAGAGAGTAAAAGTGAAAATAGTGAAAATGTAGCGTGTCCAGGACCTGATAATGCATGATATTGCGTGTGAAGAAGAGCAACTGCCGGCCATTATATGTCCGCTATTAAAGCCACACGAGAGGTGTGAGCCAAGGTGAAGTATCTTGAGAGAGTGAGATGAGAGGGGGGTTGAGAATTAAGTGGTTTTCATATATATTATCTACATATCTTATGGTACAATGCGTAATACTATCATGAGAGCGTGAATCTGTTTGTTTTCTCTTTGGCCCAAGGTTTCATGACTCCTGACCTTGTTTAATGACTCGTGACCTTGGAGACTTGGAGGCAAAGTCAAAAACTTAAAACCAGTCATCTGAAGCGTCAAGCGACTTTATTCCTTTAAATCAAACATGAACATATTTGGATAACATCTACCAGGCTAAGGATTGCATTCGCCATTTGGTCCCGGCTAAATATTGGAGCGGGGAAGAAGCATTTTAAAATCAAATATCCGCCAGACGTACGCATTATATTCAATACTAATGAAGTTAACTTTCACTGAATTCCTTACAAGTACATACATCCAACAAAAACCTCCCTTTTAAACTTTTATTTGCGTTTTCCGGTTCTGATCATGTTCCAGATCGCTAAAATCCCATAAAATCCCAGAATACCGTTTCGTTGGATTTCCAAGCAGTCAAGCATCTCCTCGTGACCGCACCCTGGTATCAACAGATAATACAGAACCGTGTTTTCATATTAAATGAGTGAAAAATAATCATGACATATTGTCAATTCATATATTTGATATTTCACTATGGTGCTGTGACGGATGATGAAAGTGATTCACTACTCGTACTTAACTGCATATATTCCTCTGATATTGGTAAATCCAATTAAATCATTAGGAACTCCAGATCATCATCTCGCTAGACAGGCACTTGTCATGAGAAAAACAGGATTATTATTATCATACCGACCTAATTGATTCCTAATGACTTTCTGAGCATATTACGAAATAGACAAGCCTTTTTCTCGTATATACCTACCTATCAGAAGTTGACCAGGAGCTCCTTCACGAAACATTTAGGAAGGCATTAGGATTTCCTAACTGAAAGTTAGGAACCCTTAATTAGATTTGATGTTCACGAAACTCCACTTAGGAACACTATTTTCTATTTTAGGAATTCCTAACTCGGTCTAGAAATGTGTTTAGGAATTCTTAATTTTGTCGCTCCTAAGTCCGCGTGAGACCTCACGATAATTGCGTGATTCCTAAAATGGTGTTCCTAGGAAGTATTAGTTCCCGTTTCCCCAAATTATATCGCTCCTAACTTTTTCCTAAGTGCTTCCTAAGTCGTCAAAAGTTAGGAGAACTAAAATGGTGTCCTAACTCCAAATTCCTAAATTTTCGGTGTCAATTTCACGCTGTGGCTGGGAGAATAATCTAATTCATAGCTGAAAGAGAGGTAATTCTTACGGGAAGATGGTACTTCCAATTACCCCATGGGTACAGAAACGTTGCCCTCCGACCCTCGTAGTTGATGGCATGATCTGTAATTTCTAAACCATTCGTTAGCCAATATAATAAGAATTTAGGGAGATTTAAGATCAAGCTGACTAATTGGAGGAATTAGGAAAACACAGCAATAAATCAAGGAAGTCATATTAGGATAGTTAAGACTCCAATTGTTTTTACTTGTTAAACATAGAGAAGTGATGATTTGTTGATTTCAATCTGAATCAGGTGTTTCCTGCCCGAGGATTTGATGGTATTTTCAAATCCTTAAGTTCTGTGCAGCTGTTTTTAAACGTTGGTATCTCGTGCTTTTTCACTTCAAGAATTTGTTTTTAGGACAAACCCCTCAGCCTTGATTATCTACAGTTTGCAATGCTCCACTCCTCTAATTCAATAACACCGAAGCAGCGGTAATACAATAGAAACGGGACACTCTGATTGGCTTGTGTTTTTTTTTAGGAGTATCAACACGTGATCAGATAATTGCGTGATCAGAATTCCTAACTGCAGTTTCGTGAACAACACCTCCACTAAGAATCTCAAATAGATTTAGGAAAATAAATTTCGTGAACCCTTCCTAATTTGTTTCCTAAGCGTTTTCCTTAGTTACTTTCCTAAATGTATTCCTAAACTGCACTTAGGAATTTCTTTCGTGAAGGAGCTCCAGACACAAAACCCTCGTCTTTCCCTACAACTCAACCTAATGAGATAATGTTATGACAATCAGTAAAACGCAGTGATAATGACTATATTGATGTGACTACACCCCTGATGTCAAGCATCAGACTACCTGCTTGCCATAATATCCGCATACCCAGCCCAGGACACATGTTATCATGAGACTATAATGGACACAGCATTATTGGTAGTACCTAATATACCAGGCTATAAGATATCGAGATAAGTCAAGATAGTCGAGGTCTACGTTCTGTGTGAAGTTTATATGAAACAAGTGGCGCTTATTTCTGCATCACCTTAATGTGATTGCCTGAAATCATGAATTCGACAATTCGACATCCCAGTCCCAAAAATTTTCGCTGCCTTAATTAATGCCTTAACATTATTTTCTTCAATTTCTTATATTTTGATGCCCCACTATTTGTATTGTCTGTAAATTATCAAGTCATATCTCGTCGTATCTTCACTTTACAAGATGATGATATTAAGTCCTCCCTCCCCAGATTGACCTCCATCACATCGGACACGTTTGAGTACCAGGGGGAGGATATCATGGTCCTCTACGCAGCTTCAGGTATGTTTTTATAAACTCCATTATCTCTGAAGTTACGATATAAACAATGTTTTTATAGTGATTTAACATATCATAATATTGACGTCACCCACTTTTTCCGTGACATCATCACTTCTTATGTTCTGTTGGTATGGAGAAACTTGAGCTTTTTGTTTAAAATATTTCTTAACGGTTTGATGTATTTACTTATTTAGATATATCATTGTGAAGAAATTCACAAGTTCTAGATTCTAGAAACCCGCCCTTCTACTCTTCTTTTAACGATAATTTCAAGATCACATTTGTATATTTCCTATGAATCAAGCCCAAGCATTTTAATTTATTGAGATAACTGGTCTTTAGGAGTATTCCAAATCTGGCGTAACTAAGGAAAAGCTGAGTTCCATGCCAAGTTCCGCCTATAAAAACTATAAGTAAACCACCCGGTACTACTAATTACCGAGCTACTTAATTACTTATTACCTCTCGTGTTCTCGTAGTAGCATGTAAAACCTTACTAGAACATCACAATGTAAGACCTGTTAGAGTGGTACTGGTAATTGCATGGTTGTTATGGACTAATTAAAGGACCAGCTTCAAGGGTGATCGTATACATCGCACCCTTGCCAATGAAGAATGAAGAACATCACTCAATTCCATGTATAACAAGAATTGCGCCCACACGCAATTCTTGTTCAGTCCTAGATGTAGTTGTGGGCGCTAGATTTATCTCCCCGGAGCTTGAAGAGTTGGGGGACACCTGAAGCTCTAATGAATTTGTGAAGTCACGCTAAAATTGCTGTAATCTATCTTGATTCACGGCCCCAAATTTCAACTTAGACGTACTAACAGCGAAATTTTTCATGTGATCAATCATCAACTTCTAATCAATGAAGTTTAAATTTGTGTTCGTGCGCGCGCATACTAACACGTGCCCCAAGGCGAATCAGGTGGCACGTGGCAAATAATTGCGCGCGCGAGAGTTCCCGCCGAATCACAGAACTCCTTCTAAAACTCTGCGCGGCTCTTTCATTTACGATAACTCCATTTTGTTACGAGTAACATTCTCTTTGACGTTGATTTGCACTTTTGATAATGATTCATCCTGCCTCCTTTTCATAAGATTCCTTGAGGGCGTAAATCATCATGAATTAAATATTTTTCTTAGCGATGAGGTATGTTAAACTTGCAAATTTGAACGGACAGTGCCAATAAAGTGGACTTTCGATCTTTTGATAGGAAAACTACACGTCAATTCATTCATAGGTTGAGCGAGGCATTGACAATGGAAGAAGAGCCGGGACCGTCAAATACTGAACAGTTACCTGCACTAAATCCATGTTGTGATGGTGATGAGTCAGAGAAATGCAAGCACAAATCCTGGCGCGAAGCCTCTTCTCGTTACAGAAACAATATTGATGACGTGGATGAGGCATTAGATAAGGCGAAAATACGTAGTGCAAAGTGGAGAAGCAGCAAGTCCGAGGAGGAAAAGGAGAAAGTGAGTAAGTGAGGGAGAAGATCAGAGAGTCGAAGGCAAGAAGAATACGACAGGAATCAAAAAATTCCCGCTTCTGGTGGTTGTTGAAGAGGAAGGACAAACGACGGGTCGGATTCTGCATTCTTGCGTTCGGCTGGGAGATTGATCGTGCAAGAGGCTCAGGTTTTAGTCGATACAACGAATATCACAGACTTGAGGGTGAAGAAACTATTTTGCGATCAGATAGAAGAAATGGTCCAAATTAAATATGAGTTCAAGGAAGAATTCAAAAAATTTTATGATATGGTATCGGCGATAAAAAAATCATTCTATCAAGTTGGATGAAATCCCTAAAAGTTTTGAAAACTATTTTAAAGATCGCCAGATAACGTTGACAAGTAATTTTGTTAGAAAATACATAGAATGTGAAAGTGATTCAATACTGTTTTAGCAATAAAAAAAAACTTAATTTAATAATAAAAAGACTTAAATTTCAATCGATCTCGAAATTCATTATATAAACTATAAATTCCAAAATCCAACAAAATTAATTTCGTGGTGACCAGAGGATTGAACTGGAATATCTGAAAGCTAGCTCCAGCGCACGCAGCACATGATGCCACTACACCAAGCTAAACCGACGCGAGTGATATTATAAAGGAGCAATTGGTTGATGCGTATGACGAATTACCCCCACATTATGACAAATTACCCCCACATTATGACGAATTACCCCCACATTATGACGAATTACCCCCACTTTCATTTTCCGGGCACTTTTCAGATTTAACAGTACGGATAAAGGTAGTATACACAAATTCTCTCATAATCCTCCAAACCACATCCATTACTAACCCTCTTCAATGCCTTTTTGTAAGACAAAAAGGCGATTGGGGAGGGAAAAAATCTTGTTAAGACGACTTATAGTAGCGTGCTATAAAGTAATAAAGTATTGAAATTCTAACAATATCTTTCAAAACGTGGCTACTTAATAGTTTGATTAAGTGCTCGAAGTGAAAACATTTGATCAAGAAGCTGAACAATTAATTACATTCCGTCTCTGAAGTAATTGTTTCTCAGTATTCAAAGTTAATTAATTAGTTAATTCTAATTGGGGTAGTTAAGGCTCACTAGAAGCTCGGAGTTAGGTGATGTGAGTTCCCCGGAATTCCATTGTTTGTCTAAGATCTTAAGATCGAATTAGCTGCTCACCTCTGGATCACAAAGGCACCCCACCACATCTGAAAAGTAGTTCTGTGGGTCTGTGAGGAGGCGAGCTTTGTCGCTTTGTTTCTAACTTATCAACTTCTTCCCAACGAAGTTCTCCGAATTCCACACAAAAGGTTGAGATAGTGACGTCAATGTCAGGGTTTTGAATAGTGAATTGGTGACATAAAACAGCCTGTTCTCCGTGGTGTGTTTAACAGATCCACATTCCAAGAGTTGCACATTGCTCAACACCATGATATAAGATCGATGAGGTTTGAAAACATGGTTTGAGTACCTACTAAGTCATGCCGTTGCTCATGCTACTTGGTAATGTCCTCATTCCATTCATATTACTACAACTAAAGAATTCCAATTTCAAATTGTCAAAGAAGTATCATTCATAAGATTTTCTTTTTAGCTACAGAGTATGACGCAAATTTTACAATGAGCCATTTTACATCTTTTTAAACATTTCAAACCTTTAAACTCGAAAGTAATGTCAAAAGTGTAACACACATTTCCAATGGTAACCAGATGTTTCAGTATATGACGATAATAACCATTTTAACTGTTTTCCACTCGGCACTGTTTCCCGCTTTAATATGCCCACACAAGAAAATGACGTCATTAACATAGCTTAACATAGTAAGTTTAGGACGTTGGATTGTCTATTTTTTGTGCGGGGTTAGTCCGCACACTCAAGTCTCAAGTCATCATTCAAGCAGCTGATTATTGGTTACCACCGACTTAATCATACTAATTCACTGGAATATTGAAAATATAAACACTACTACTACTATGGTCCCCTTTAGTCTTGACTCCGTGTTACGTAACAGTGGCTTTTACTTCAGATCGGAGTTTTTGAGCTTCAATCGAAGGTACTTATGTCATTTGTAAACTAAAAACTTACCAATGTAACTGAAAAACCTTGAAAATTAAGCAACCATATTCCATAATTGCCATATTGAGTCTTTGTTGAGACCGTGGACTAATAATTTGAAATGTTTTAAATCTGTTACACGTGACATGTCACGTGACGAATGTATCACGTGTTGCAGTTTCACAATGTAACTTCTTGTGGTAACTTGTAACTCTCCCACAATATTGTGCTTAGAATGGGACGCGCACTGGCGGCATAACACACCATTGAGAATGGCAGTACTAAATAGGAGTTTATTAAAACATTAAAATAGGAGTAATAATAGCAATTTAGATTATCATCATCTGGAAGCTGGACACGGTTTAGTGGACAATAATTGCAATTAAAGCGCTGTTTATCATATTATACGGGTCATTATAATATTGTTCTGACAGCAGTTTAACCACATGTTCTCTGGGTGATGGTCCGTGTATGTGTGTTCGTTTGTCTGTACGGTGTTGCAAGTGTTATTATGTCGGGCGTCGGCGCAGCCTAATCCTCGACATCAGCCCAAGTGCAGCCGAGTCTCAGCGCCACCGAGTCTGTCTTAATCCTAATCGCCTCCTTATCCAAACCTCCTGCCTATTTTTACCGTGTTCTCCCTGGTTAATGTGGCATCATGTTTGGTGTCATGGGTACCACTTCCCCTTCCACCTTCCAGATACGGTCCCCTTTGAGATATGGTACCCACACAAGCATCTCTAATGATTGTCACGTGACGAATGTATCACGTGTTGCAGTTTCACAATGTAACTTCTTGTGGTAACTTGTAACTCTCCCACAATATTGTGCTTAGAATGGGACGCGCACTGGCGGCATAACACACCATTGAGAATGGCAGTACTAAATAGGAGTTTATTAAAACATTAAAATAGGAGTAATAATAGCAATTTAGATTATCATCATCTGGAAGCTGGACACGGTTTAGCGGACAATAATTGCAATTAAAGCGCTGTTTATCATATTATACGGGTCATTATAACTTTATAATATTGTTCTGACAGCAGTTTAACCACATGTTCTCTGGGTGATGGTCCGTGTATGTGTGTTCGTTTGTCTGTACGGTGTTGCAAGTGTTATTATGTCGGGCGTCGGCGCAGCCTAATCCTCGACATCAGCCCAAGTGCAGCCGAGTCTCAGCGCCACCGAGTCTGTCTTAATCCTAATCGCCTCCTTATCCAAACCTCCTGCCTATTTTTACCGTGTTCTCCCTGGTTAATGTGGCATCATGTTTGGTGTCATGGGTACCACTTCCCCTTCCACCTTCCAGATACGGTCCCCTTTGAGATATGGTACCCACACAAGCATCTCTAATGGTCCAGAGCAAGCCGGGTGGTAGAATGAGTGGTATTGGTAGATCTGTAGAAGTGCCGGCTATTACCCGAGACTATCTGTCTCCAGAGATGGTACCAACACTCCAATACCAGTCCGTATTACACTCGTTTATCATCTGGAATGACTATACGGTGTAGCTTCATCAGAATAATGCATGATTTGCTTAAAAGTTTATATTCGACTGGTGTATAGTAGGTATGAAAATATGTAGGCCATCCATACTGCATGTACAATGTACAATGATTGTATTTGTCTATCTTTACATGTTTGTATTGTTGTTTATTGTTTTATGACTTTTTTAAGTATTTTTCAAGTCATGGTCATTGTCCTTATTATTTGTAATATATCCATTATCCATTGTCACTTACAGATGATATCACACAGCGCCATATTGGTACATGTCTCATAAAACCTTTTGAATCCTAGGAAAGTACTCACCACCCATCAACAGTTGTAAACCATCATGTGGACGTGTTCAGAAATAACTGCTGTGAAATTCCAAAAATTATTTTCCAAAATGTGACAAATTTTACAAAAATGGCTGCCAATCTTGAAACTTTCACTCAAGAGGTCTGAAAATCTGATACATGGTCAATTATGATCTATTTATCACCATCTTATTTGTTTTGATCCTAAATTATTGTTGAAAGGCCAATTATGATACCAAAATCACAGTAGTATCAGTTCTTGGCCCTGGACTGAAAAACTTGGTCTTATCCTCTTGTTGGAGTTCCTGAACATACTCTTGCACCTATTGTGAGTGCATTGATGAAATATGGTCGGAAAATCACAAGCAAATGGTCAAGTTATAATACAAAAGTCACATGGAAGCTATTATTCCTGCTATTGTGATAAAATGGCTATAATACCGGAACCTTAAGCTTTGGCATCCTAATATTTTCAGAAAATATTCAAAATTGATAGGTTTTATGGTTTCACTGGACAAAAATTGATTTGCGGCCATGGATGATACAAATGTCACACATCGAAAAATTTTCATCAAATTTTAGTGTGACAGCAATATTCGTGTTGATTGGAGTTGAAATACCATCATTTGAACGAAATTTACTTAAAATAGTCGAACCTAATGAAACCAGTGGCTAGAATTGATTTTTAGCTGCATTTGATACGAATATCACAGTGTCAAAGTTAAAAAAGTGCTACCTTGGCCATCGAATTTGTATACCACAGAAATAGTGTGATAAATGTATCATTAGCTAACCTAAGGACTGCAATCGAGTGTCAGACAATATGTTTAGTTCCAAATAGGCTATAGGAACATCAAAACATTTGGAAATGATACAAATATCACACTTTCAAAATTGAACTCTTTGACTGCAAAACGGTGATTTTTGTATCACTTTTGACCCAGCAGTGGATTTTGCAGTTTATACTATCTATTCAATGTTTATTTTAGATGCACCAAAAGTTCCCAAGTTCTTAGGACCTTTGTGATACACAAAATCACATAAAGATTACTTTTATAGCATATTTTAGCCAAGATTTTAGATTTGTGACCTTTGTATCAATTTTTGATTGAAAAAGATATCCACATTACTCAAATATGTTTAAAAGTAGTCAAATATTTCCATTAGACCAAGAAAGTGCTCGAAAAATAGATTTAAGATACCTAAATCACATGCTGAAATTCGGTAAATTTCAAAACAAAAACTGTGACTATTGTATCATCTTTAACCACAGACCAAAAATTTCGATTGGTATGGGTATATAATTTGGGTCACTCCATCCTCCTTAATTTTCAGACAATTTCATTGATTGGTTAAACTTCTATGGCATGTAGTATCAATCCTAGAAATGTTTTTTTGTGATTTCTGTATCATTTCACTTTAAAGAATCATATCTCAGGATCTGATTGAGATAAAATATTCGTGATTTCAGGATCATGAAATATAAAGTTTCATCCTACATAAAAACTTTCCTTCCACCAATTTATTCTTCATCTTAGGCCTTTAAAACGCACAGAACCAAAAAAAGAATTTCACAGCAGTTATTTTTGAACGTGTCCATCTCTAAAATTCTCTTAAAGAATTATTAAGAACTCTAGAACTTAGTACTTTTGTAACTTTAGGAGAGACACGATATAGTTCTAAAATAGTTCTAAAAGAATTAAGAACTCAAGAACTCCAAAATTCCATAAGAATTATTAAGAACTCTAGAATTTGGGACCTCAGCAAGGATACAATATATAGCTGTAGGTTATGGTGGCGGTAAACCACGTAACCACCATCTTATAAACCGGGAAACCACCTTGCCATCCTGCTAGTGCTCAGTACAAATCATTATTATTACATGTTGAGATGGGAATGCTTCTCAGGGGCAGTAATAATGCAGGATTCTCTGGGATTCTCTGGAATATGCACCATATACCTGACTGTTCCATCTCCCTCTCTCTCTCTCTCTCTCTCTCTCTTTAGCCTATAATAGGGATAATAAATTATCGTTTTATCCGGCTATCCTCTTATCCTCAACTCCCCCCACCTCTTCCATCACGAAATCATTCTTATCAAGTTATCATATTAAATTGACAACATCTTTCTGTTCTTACACGGACATCTTGATCCTCTTTAATTAGTAATGAAATTACAGCTTATTCCTAGCCTTGGTATTATGTTAAATATGCTCATAGCTCATTCTACTTCAATCCAGATCTTGTTAGCACTGTGCTGAACATTGAATGGTTTATCTAGCTGATAGTGACTGCTTCACTGTTAGGAGCAGATATTCAGAGTGGCAAATACTCGGCAATATTATTATAGATTACCATAAAACAGTCCTGAGTGTCTATATCCCATTGTCCCACGGCTACCCTGTCAATTTCTAGACTCCACAAGATATAGTAATCTATAGATAGTTAATGGGAATCTCTGCCACGAGTCAGCGAGGAATCTTTCTAGGGAAGTAGGGATAAGGGAAATCGGCACTCATAGCTGCGGATGCTGACAAAGTCCATATGGTATTTTAATAGATTCCTTCTTTAAACTTTTAAACTCCGACTTTCAGACCGACTTCCAATCATCTAGAATTGTCAAAATCTTGAACATGATTATTTCTACCAATTGGCAGCAGCAGTCAGCACAGTGTTAAGTGTAACTCGTTTTTGTAATGCCCTATGAGTACATTCGTATATTGAAAGCAACAATGGGGTAGGCTTCGAGAGTGCAACACTTCTTTCTTTTATTCGCAGTATTTGAACAATTCTAACGATTTCCAGTAAATATTTCTGTTACAAAGACACATATTATTTACTATCGGTGTACCATATGACCATCAGCAAACAACCGCCCCAATGTCGCTCTTCAACAATGTTGATTCAATCGACATATGTTGCGAAGATTAGCACGACCTCCCCTGGTTGTAGATTATCAAAGAAACACGCGGGTGTCATGGAGCTCCCACTTTCATCACAAATTCCATGTTTCTCTTTCGGACATATGGCTAATCACTAATCAGCGGGGGCAATGGTCACGAGACTCCACTGATAGGTGGCAATCCCGCCGATTAAACATGTGTCAGTGTGTCAATCATTGCACACCTTCTGTTACTCTGTGAAGTAATCCCGGGTTAATTGGTTCTACTGGCAGCTGTTTCAGGGCCTGTTCCTTTACGTGGAATTCACGCCCATGTCCTCACTAACCATGCCCTCATCACCAGTCGTAATATCATGTGTCATGGTGGCCCATGGACTATGGAATTCAATTTATGCTGTTGATTAAATGGAGTTACAAGGCTGGAAATGGTGCACTGACGGACGGTTGGTTATGATTAATGACGTTATCATCAGATAGTTTTGTGTGATTATCTGATTATGGATTGATGACATCAGCTCGCATTTTTAGCTTTTTATGTACCGTGACTTTCACTCTGCATTTTACGTAGTCCTACGTAACAAAGGGTGTTACACTTCACAATGTCTTCACATAACCCTTTTCTCCTTCTTTTCACGGAAGCATTCCTGCAATAATGTTGTGTGATATAATGTGGACAGAGAGCTGCAAATTAGCTGGAAATTAGCCTGAGATTAGAGCAACTTGCGTTTCCTCCAAGGCACTCCCTCTATGTAATTGTAATGAATATGGACGTTCATCCTGGTTCGAGAGCTCATGTCATAACTTGAAGTTTTACCACATGTTGGAAATGATCATATAGGTACTGCAACTACCAGAGGCGTTCTGATTTGTATTGGATACAGTATGAATACACCTCTCTTTCCATAACAATATAAGATGCCTATTAGGCAGACAAAAGGTCTCCCTCGCGTTATCACGGGGTTTTACCAGTCTATTTATGCTGTATAGTTACAGGTAAAGGTCCCCCCTCCATTTAGACGGGTATTTACCCCTGCCTTCACCTGTTTATATGTGGTGTATTAGGAGTGAGTCTGTGACACATGGGATGCAGTTCCACGTCACTCATTCGTCATGTTAACCTCTGATAATGACGTAGTTCTCATCCGGCTACACTGGTGTGTGTGCGACCTCTCTCCTTCAGATATATCAGTGCTCCTTCATGAAACACATCGCTGCGATGACCCCCTCACACAGAGAAGTAGTCAGGGGTATAGAGCTTGCCTGTCACGTGATCAGACTTAATTTATTATATAATTTAATAAATAATAGTAGAGTTACTATCGCTGCTGTCACACTCTCATACATGCCTGATGTAGGACCTGTGAAATGTCTCTCTTACCTCCCCACTGACAGAGGTTTATTGTATTATTATCATTACATTAAAGATGGTGTGTTACGGGGGGAGAGAGGATCCCATTATTTATTTAATGTCACATTGCAACCCTCCGTAGACACGGGTGTCTAGGAGTCTGTCTCTCTTACTGAACGGTGTGTCCTTCTGAGCTGCCCTAGCCACTTAACTATCAGCATCCCCCCGAATAAATATCATTCTACCAAATTTCTAGATTGCCATGGGTTCCAGGCGCATTGAAGCACAGAAGATTAGATGGATTAGAACAACAATTTCTGAGACTTCATTAAGAAGATTACTAGATTATTGATGCCCGGGCACTAAACAGTGAACATAATTCTACCTTGTAGGCACTGCTCAACTTCACAAGTACACACCGCCTGATCTTATCCCTTATATGCCAAGTGTTAGGACATTTTTCTTGATATGCTTTAGTTATCCGTTCACACCAAGTTGAGAATTAGAAATAAATAACGATTAAATAGTGAGCTGAAAATGCCCAAATATATCTGTATCATGTTACCGCCACTTAACTTGTCCCATCTTCTGTATCTTCTAAAGTACTCGGTGTGGCAGAAACACCCGAGAGAGAGAGACTCGAGAACACAAATCTAATCACTGCGAGGGCATCATCCACCACCAAATTGCTGTTGAAAGTTGGAGTAAACTCCTCACTTTATTTAGGTATCATATCAAAGAAAAGGAGGAGAAAACGGTGATCATTGTCATGATATCAAATACACACACTGCACTCCATCTCCGAGTCTTATTGGATTATGACATGTTTTAGTAGTGTGACATTCCACTACATACAAAATACTCTGTAGCTCTGGAGAGGGGACTGATGGGTTGGTGTATCCCTTGATTTGATTACCAAGTTGATAGCACGGTGTGTGAGTGTGTGTAGCTGAGTAGGTGTACAAAGTATACGGCTCTAGGTGTAAATACCCACCAGTTTTATCTAGAGTGGAAAAGAAGAGAATGGAAAGGTTTTTCAATTTACTTGGGCTTTGTTTTTGTGTAAATCTAATTACTTCCCTGTTTCAGATGTGGGAAAAGTCCACCGCATAGCCTTCATGCGTGATCAAGACAGCACAGTGCACCATACATCCTACAAAGTGGTTAGTAATCATTGTTTCTTTCACTGAAAATTCTTCCTGCATACAATTCATAATTTGTATCGATTTTAAATTTAAATTGTATACACTGTACAATGTAATTTCTCCATTAATCCATTTTTCGTAGATATATTTTTTCATCTATACGTTTCGAACGTTTCATTGAAGATTATCTCACCAAAAACTTTGGTTAAATTTCCTGTAGGAATTTCATCCTTGATCTCAGGACCACAATATCTTAATCTCATAGCGAGACATCACGTGACTTGAGTGTATAATCCCACGTGACATGTTTCTTGCCTCTTAATATTGTATTCCCCTTCCCTTATTGCTTATTGCAATGACATACCAACATCTTATCTCCCCACTGTATTACTGTACAGTGTACAGTGATATTTACAAGTATTGCACAGTGGATGTGTTTAGGGGATGTGTTTCGCTCGATATCTGAGGGCGCATGACTTATCGCAATGGTTTCTTTCACCTTCCCATTTCGCTCGTATCATATGTAACATGTATTCCAGTTAAGTAACATAGCACGGCACGGTCATGTCCGCTCCCTCTCATCCATTTAAATATTAACCCTCATAATGTATTATACTATGACATTGGAAGATAGAGAACTTTCAGCGACAGTGATACACCGTGTAGATTATGATATTAGAGTATTATACCAGTTATGTTGTAGAATACAGAGTCTGAACTCTGGAGAGAAGGAGAGAACGGTCTGGCAGATTAAAGCAGATTTTAGTGTTCCACCATCTCCATCTTCTTCTTCCCAACTAGAGAGTTGTTACAAAGACTTGATTTAGATTAAATCCTCTCCGTAAGACGGCGGGTTTTAATGTATTTTACTGGCTAATTTGGAGATTAAAGGAAATTTCTCAAAGACTTGGAACCTGCCTAGTTTATAATACGTCGTAATGGGAGGGTTGCAGGTTCCAAGTCAACTATTATAAGATTCGTGCGTGCAACTGCGCACTATTGCTACTTTAGACTCTTTAGTCACGGACTAACACGCCCACACGGGTTTTACTGAGTAACCCCCAACACTGAGTTGTAGAATAGTCGTCAGTGTGATGAACACGGATAGTTACGCCCAACACATTATGTCTTTGTCCCCAATTTACTAACATTTCCCCACTTTTCCAGGGAGATGGGCCGGTTCAGCAAGTCTCGTTTGGGGAGGGTCACGTCTACGCACTGGGGTCTAACTGGCTGACCAGTGTACCTACAAAACAGGAGTGTTCTGCACCAAGCTGCGGGTGAGTGTCTTGTGAGGGTGTTTATTTCCTTGTACTTCAATGATTGAAATCCTGGAAATGATGATTATTTGATTTTCCAAAGCTTGGGATCCCAAGATCTCTCGTAACATTAGTTTGTGAGAACTTCTACTCCAAGCTTTACACGCACATCGTCTTGATGACAGGAGGTTTTCTCCTCCTGATAGAAAGTCTGACAAGCACTAAGTAAAGTTCTGGCTTGCTGGTCACGTGACGGAAATTTTCAGTGGCTACCAAATCTCGCACGTACACACATACGTTCACGTCTGTCGTCAATTAGGCCTTTTCAATCGTATTTCACCTGTCCGCTCAACTCTTGAAATCTAACGCATTTTTGAGGTTTTCGTATCATTGCCAATACGAATTACTGGGTTTGCGGTCCACTGGTATTATTTGGATGTTTGCTGAGAGTTTAGACCTCAGTGATACAATGTAAACAGGATCTTAATTCCCGGAAACAGGATATAGGTTACACACAGAGTCACAATCAGTGCTTGATTCTATCTTACATACAGTCACAAAGTGCTTGAATCTATCGATTAATAAATAATTACCCGGCCCGTAAATCGATTATATCATGAATAATACGTTTATCATGACTGCACAGCGCACATACTTATGTGCTGTAATCAGGGCTTTGTCCTGAGAGCCACACAATACCGCACCCAAACAGTAAGTATTCCTGAGCACGTGCAAGTTGGAGCTTACAACGATGACGTCATTAGGGAGCTCTAACTACAGTGAGTTGATGACGTTGAACTGCCTATGTCATGGGACTGGGTTTCTGTATGCGAGACCTATGATAACAAGATCTCTGAAATATATTCTGTACTTAATACTGCTTATTTAATTCCCTAATTACAGCTTGGTTCTGTACCCAGCTTAAATAGGCAGTACACGATGTCATCAACTTACTTCATCGCACTATGATAGTGACAACATGTAGTAACCGCCTGTTTCTTGCGGGGACACGTTAAGTACGAGACATCCCCCTCTAATGATGTGATGATCCCTAGCGATTATCTACTCGATTATCTAATTATCTTAGATCTGATTATATTCTGAAAACAGACTCTATCATCACCCCACTGTCACCCTGCAGCTAACTTTCAGGGGGTGTCTAGGAGGTAGCACCTTACAATGATATAGGTGCACGTAGTAGGTGATTTCATTATCTGGTGGCGAGATGACACCACCAATGATGACATCACTGTTTTTAAAACACGCGATGTGTGGTGATGACTCGCACCACCATGGTATTGCCATGTCACAGTTGCAATTTAGATGTGTGTATGTTTTTGAGTTTTATCTTCATTTCACCTACAGAAGTGCTGTGCTTTATGATCAATCCATATCCCTACGTTTTATAAGTATGGATGAAGCATATCAGTAACGATGCCCCTCTGGGGTTTCAATCAATAACGTGTCACGTGTGCAGTGTCATGGCGTCTGACATGTGATACACCTGCTCAAGAGAGTGAGATTACGCTTTAAAACTGCAATCCGTACACCATTGCGTGTGACGTCATGGTGATGATGGTATGTGCCGAATTGGTGACGTAAGCGGGCCTATAAAGTCTTAAAGTTCGTGTCTCTGGCGCTTGTTAAACTCATGTTTATATTCAGATCGATTACGAGACACCTTGGTGAGAAACACGCAAGGAGCTGACCATTGTTATTCTATGTTAATTATTATCATCATTATTCTGCATAATGTCATTACGGCGCGGTGCTCTATTGATTTACCGCTACGCATGAGTGTCTCGGAGTGTATGATAATAATACGTCTCTTGTTGTAATAATACGATCTGTGATTGGTTGTGTAAGAGGGAAGTAAAAGTCCTGAAACCGCTTACTTAGTAGTTCGACTTGGACCAGAGTTATTCGGGATCATTGAATCAGCCGCTGAGTACATTTTCAAAGATTCAAAGAGAGGTATAATAGATTGATAGAATTTTTGGAACTTTGGAATGGTGAAATCAAGCCGCAATATTCGTGGTGGTCCATGGACATTGCAGAAAAAAGCCGCAATATTCCCCTGTTTTAAAGGGTTTTGGTTTGTAAAATGTACGGAATAATTAATATTGAACCACGTACTTGAATAGCGATATCTCTGTGTGTGTGAGCTTTTTGATCAGTAAACTAAATGCATACTTACTTAGTCCTTCCAAAAGTCCTATCACATCATATAATTGGTAAATTATGTGCACAGTGCATAGTAGGAAAGTATCAATGGACTGATGATCACCATTGGAAACTCTGCTAATTTCTATGAGTACAATCGATAGGGGATGCACACCAGTAACGCTGCATGTACGTGTAAATATTTGTGTGTATGTGTGTAACGTGTATGTTTGTGTAACTTGTAATGGGGCATAGCTTAGAAGTCCGTAAGCCACTTTGGCCAAACCAAAAAGCACACAGAAACGTTTGATTGAATTTCCAGATGTTGGTGCAATATGTTCCTGTATTTGGTTCATGGCTGGTCACCTACAATGTTTATGTAATAAGCACTGTTTACACTAAGAAATGGAGGCTGGCGCGTGTCTGTGTGTGTATCTATATGTGTCTGTATGTCTGTCTGTATGTGCCTGTCTGTATGTCTGTCTGTATGTGCCTGTCTGTATGTGTCTTACTGTATGTCTGTCTGTAGTGTGTCTGTATGTGTCTGTCTGTATGTGCCTGTCTGTATGTGCCTGCTTGTATGTGTCTTCCTGTATGTCTGTCTGTAGTGTGTCTGTGTGTGTCTGTATGTGTGTATGTGTTTCTGTATGTGTGCGCTGTACCCTGCATCCTCTGCCTACTTTACATTCCACCATACGATGACCTATAATTGGTCATCTGTAAACTGAATATTGATGCAGTAACTTGAAATGAGCCTAGCGCACTGTAATTGGCACGGACAACACTTATCTGACTCGTACGGTAAACACATAACATCATATTATCATCATAGAGCTAACCAGACATAAATAAATACATGGTAAACATATTATCATCAATATTTAGATAAAACAATTTAACAATTACATACACATTTTAAAATAGTACACATACTGAAATACCAGCTTTTTCCGTGTACTCTCTATCGATTTGAGCATTGGAATAGTATCGGAAGGATTGTGAAATGAATGTATTACCTTGAGGAGTCGTAAGGTCAATTATCGAGTGTGACTTGGTTTGCCAAATGCCACCCTACCACATACCGTACATTGGTGGTACACCATGGTTTATACCTAATACCTGATAGGGGATATATCAGGATGTGTATACTGTATATATGTACATTGCTCAGGCACAGAATGTACACTCAGTTTTTTTTATAAGAAACTGTCTATAAGAAACTTAGCCTAGGATTTCCGAAAATTTAAGAAACTTAGCCTAGAATTTCGGAAAAATTAAGAAACTTCACTGATTTACAATTAAGAAATTAAGAAACTTCTAGCCTAGAATTTTGAAATTTGTGTATAAAATCCTATTGCAACTGAAATTCTTTTAACCCCCATTTTTTGATTGTGAACATTCCGAAACTAATCTAGGACTTCTATTGAACTTCTATTACAGTATTACACTGGATATGTGATAATTGATCATAATATAGAATAGAAATTTAGAAAATGAATCTTTCATGATTTTTCGGTTTAAAGTAACGCCAGATACTAAAGCACAAAACAGAAATTTAGAAATTGTTTTTGCGACAGGACACTATTACAGTTCCATATCTATTTCCAAAAGTTCCAAGCATTATAGGATTTAGATATTATTATCTAAATTTCAAAATTTCAAACTTTTTTGAAGAACATTTGATGAAGATCCCTGAACATTATTGTATACAGCTGCACAAATCTTTTAAGATAGATACATGCTTAAAAGTGTATAATTTAACTGAAAATATCAGAAGGTTCGATTCTAATCCTCGACTACAGTCTACACAGTAGGTTCCTATGTTGGAAATTTCGTAGACATTTTTCGTACAGTATGTCGGTATGTAGAATTAAGAAACTGATTAAGAAACTTTTAGGCTCAAAATCGTGAAAAAATAAGAAACTTGTAGCCTAGGATTTCAATAAGTTTCTTATAAAAAAAACTGAGTGTATTGCATTGTCTGAAAAAGAGGTAGTCTGGTTCCATTCAAAATTATTCTGATGCTTGTCAATAACTGGAACACGTTCAATGTAAGTCAAGCTATATGAGGCAAAACAAAGCTTTAAACCTTCTTTGCCCCCTGTTTCAACAACACAATAACAATATGTAGATGATGTTAAAGCGTAAAGGCTCGTTTAGTGCACAGAAAACCAATATTTCCTTACTATTGTTGCACTCAAAGACCCCTCTCTAATCTTCTAATTGTCCACGGTCGTTATCAAAGAATATCAGCTCAACATGTGCTCACCTTGTAACTGTTTCATTTCAAGTCTCGCTCCAAAGGTTTCCAGACAATTGGTCGATGCCGGCCTTTGTACTCTGAAATTTACTACATCAATAGAAAGAACTTGCCCTCTTATCTAATACCATGTTGGCCACTTCACAAAACCGATAAATTTTAATCTGCTGTATGTAACGCGCGAAGTTTCATTAATTTCCTGTCAGCGTTGACTTTGACAGTAAAGCCGCGCGCGCGCGCGATCGATTCAGCACTGTACTTACTCCGATCCCGCGCTTTTAATTTAATCCATTAATCCAATCGCCGGTTAGGAATTGATTGGAATCCAATCATCGTGTATTGATTAGAATCCCATCATTGTGTATTGATAGGAATCCAATTACCGCGTTTTGATTGGAATCTCATCATCGTGTATTGATCGGAATTTAATCATCGTTTATTGAATGGAATCCAATCACCGCGCATTGATTGAAATCCAATCAGCGTGTATTGATTGGAATCCAATCATCGTGTATTAATTGGAATCCAATCATCGTGTATTGATTGGAATCCAATCATCGTGTATTGATTGGAGTTCAATCATCATGTATACATTGGAATCCAATCATCGTGTACTGATTGAAATCCAATCATCGCGTATTGATTGGAATCCAATCATACCATATCGATTGGAATCCAATCATCGTATATTGATTGGAATCCAATCATTGTGTATTGATTGGAATCCAATCATCGTTTATTGATTGGAATCCAATCATCACTCATTGATTGGAATCCAATCACCAATCTTTGATTGGAATCCAATCATAGCATATCGATCAGGGTCCAATCAATGACCCTCGCTCTATTCGGATTCAATCAATGCACATTGACTGGAATTGATATAAACGTTTATCGTTATATTTTAGATCTTATCCGCAACTTGTTTCAGTGAGTGTGTCAAAGCCCACTTCCCGCATTGTGGTTGGTGCTACGACGTCAAGTTGGGTCAGTGGTCGTGCTCTACCAAGGCAGATTGTCCGCTCAAGAATTGGGATGCCCCCACTGTCACATGCCCTGTCCTGCCGACGTTAGTTTGCAGTGAACTATATTTTGTTAAAACTCGCTAGATAATGAGAAAATTTCTTCCTGTTCATAGTGCTCCATGAATTTTAGTCTTCCCCTCATCTCATTCACCTTAAACTCGGTGTTATCTTATCAACCTGTTCGCAGGTTCAGCAAGACCCCTGAGAACAAGACCCTGCAGGAGGGGGAGACTGCCCAGTTCCAGTGCACCTCACACGACGCCCAGGTGGTGTGGACTAAGGACGGGGCGCGGCTGCCCTCCGGCCGGGCAGGGGCGCTGCCCCATGGCATCATCTACATTCCTGAGGTCAAGCTGGACGATGTCGGGTATTACGAGTGCTCTGTCAACAACACCTCGGGAGTCGTAACGGAGAGAGCTTATCTTCACGTCCAAGGTGGGTGCTGGGAACTATGACACTATGGTCTGGGTGCGTTAAGGTTTAGTTGTGTACAGTGATTACTGTTATTGGAGGTCATTCTTACTCTCTTCATTCATTGTATATTTTATAACAGCTGTAGTTATGTGATCCTCAAAGCAAGTTTTCCAAATGTTTGATGCTTTTCAGTTCCTGTCAAGTTCAGAAGACAGCCATCCAATATTTCTGTCTCGAACGGATACCAGGATCTTGTGTTGGATTGCGTTGCAGAGGGCTACCCTTCTCCAGAAATATGGTGCGTTAAATTTTCTAATTCTAGTGTACCTATAATATCAATGCCATCTGCTCATCTGTTAATCGTTTCAACTCCCACGAACTGTCTGCCGGTGTTCCTTTAGAACCCAGACTGGGCCTGTAACAATCATCCTCCCCTCTCGTGTCCCGTCTCCATCCACCTTCAGCCCTTCATCCATTCACCAGCTTTACTTCCCCTTCCTAGGTCAGAATATTACCTATCCTAACCCTCCCACTTAGATCTCCCCGTTTAGAAGTAGTAGTAACCCACCCACTGACATCCCTTCTTCCAGGTGGGAGCGCACTAACGGAGACCTGCCGGACGGCAGTCAGCAGCTGTCGGACGGAGCGCTCCGGATAATACGCGTCCGGAAGGGGGACGAGGGCGGCTACACCTGCTTCGCTAAGAACGTCATTGGGGGAACTATCAAGAGCAACACCGCTTATGTCACTCTGACCGGTAAGTTATTTGGGTGATCGACTCACTGAACCTCACATTATCTAGCTCTTGGACTTTTTGATATGGAGGATTTTTTTGGATTGACAAAGCTAAATTAAAATTCCTGAAGCCTCACTTTTGCTTCAGAAAACTCAGATCCGTACAGCCCAGCTGCAGATGAGTCTTCCTATGACTCCCCCATTTCGATCACCGTCCTAACTATCGGCATTGTCATATCTGCTGTGGTGTGCTTCGTCATAGGACTTACCGTTCACATGGTCTACCGGCGCAGAAAACAAAAGAGGGTGAGTCGTCTTTTTATAGGTTCTATCCTTGGTCAGTGTTTGTTTCATTCAGTTCCTAGCAATTTTGTTTATTTCTGTTATCTCTAATATAATTTCGCAACCTCTGTAATATCATAATTATGTACGTCGTAACGTCTTTTGTCCTTTTGTAGACACATCTTGAAGCTTGCACGTGCAGTATGGATATATGCGCGCGCGTTGCTATGGTTACCTACTGCGCGCGCGTTCATTTGTGTTTAATGCTGTTTTGAATACGTTGCTGCGTAACTTTTGATGTGATTGGAATTTTTTGATGCGGTAAAAAGTATTGAGTTGATTTGAATTTTGCGAACGAGGTGCTGCGTAGCAGCGCCGAGTGAGTTAACTATAACAGGCCCAACGGGCCTGCTAGTCTTATATATAATTTCGTAAGAGCACGTGAATAATGTATGTCTGTGCGGGCGCACAGTTTAAATTTGAGCTTGCCAAGAAAATATCAAGAGAAACGAAGGCTAAGCTGGGCTAAGTCGTGCCGTTGCTATGGAAACCAATTTTTGCACGTGCAGATTATGATCAGTTCTATGCAAGTGCTTTCTATTACGCTACGACTGTTTAATGCTGTGCTGTAGCTTTTTGAGATTTTTTGACGTTTCCTTAACTTCAAATTCAAAATCTCAAGATGGAGAAAGGACAACTTGAATAACGGAGGATATTGCCGAATGCAGTTGGATTGCTTTCAGAGTGGCAGAGGTTGGTCGATAATCAAAGTTTAGTCGGTGAAAACAGTAGTAACTGCAGTTGTGAAATTAACCATTAAGGTTACAAGGTGTGCATAATTCAATCGAGTCGAATGTAGGTGTAGCAGATTTCGAAGACAGTACTTCCTGGCCTGCGAACAAAACAAATTATCCAATGTCAGTGTCAGTATGAGAATCAGTTGCCAGAATTAACATCATCTTGCAATCAAAACGGAACGCTGGAACAAAACGCACATGGTTTAGCACGTCTAGGACTATAACCGACGAATTCGATCTATTTTCCACTCTGCTCCTTCATAATTTTTTTTGAATATTTGATTTTTGCGTATAACTTTTGACCAAATTGGAATTTTTTGATGCAGTAAAAAGTATCCAATCAATTCGAATGACAGTGTTTAAAACTTGCGAACGAGGTGCTGCGTAGCAGCGCCGAGTGAGCTGTGTGTTTGCAGGCCCAACGGGCCTGCTAGTAACTCATAATATGAGAGGAGGTGCAAAACCAGGTTCAATCCTCTTATCCCCTCCTTCACCATTTTAAATGTGTTGGTCATTCACCGATCATATTTTCAGGATTACATCGACAGCCCCACTCATGGCAACAGTCTGGGTCAGTACGCCCCCTTCGTGGGAAGTTGTTCCCACCGTGGAGACGAAACTGGGTACTTGCGCCCCACCCCGAGTTGGAATGGGGGGCACCCCACCTGGGAATCCTACCACCACCCGAGCCATGGGGCCTTCACACCGGACACGGGCCTGACGTACCTGATGGGGGAGGAGGAGGCGCCCCCCGCCTACTGCGACACCTACCCCCGCCCCTCCGACAGCGCTGACTACGCCGAGATCAGGACCTTCCCTCTGCGACCCCCGCCCATGTCGCCCCCGGTCCTCCCCCTCAATGTGCCCCCTCTGAGGGTCTCCCCACTCGGGAGAGCCGCCCCTCTCCACTCAGCAGCCCCCCTCTCCCCGCCTGTCATCCCCCTCACTGCCGCACACACCTCGCTACCCCTCAACAGAGACTTCATGCCTGGCAGCACTGCGGTCTTCCCGCACTGCAGTCTTCAGACACAGCCACATATCACGCAGCCACATATCACGCAGCCACATATCACGCAGCCACATATCACGCAGCCACATATCACGCAGCCACATGTCACACAGCCACATATCTCACAGCCACATATCTCACAGCCTCATATCACGCAGCCACGTGACCCACACGCGTCAGCGCGTGACCTCAGCGCTGTGTCACATGACCGCATTTCACCCAATCCCGTTGATCAACACACCCAGCAAAGACTTCAGAATGGACTTGTCAGTGACTATAGCACTAAGTTGCAAGTTTCTAGTAACATTTGAGACGTTTGGCTGCTTTTTAACCCATTTTTAACAAGCATTACAAATTTTATCGTTGGACTTTCGTTATATATACTATAACTAATAATCATTAGATTCAAACTCAAAGTTTACCTATGTTCACTTAAGAACTTCGACACTTTATTATATAGTGCGACACTTTATTGAGTGCACACATGTTTAAATGTGCACCAATAAAGTGATTTAGTTCTAAAGTGTACTGAGGATCCTCATTTTACACATGAGGTATTAACAATCAGACTGAAAAAAGCATATTATTTATTTCTAAATTATTGAAATTAAATTCTTATGTTGCCTTGGGATCAATGATTAAGACCTTTTCTAAAACTTGGCTTTTCTAAAAACTTAGGAAGTAGTAATTCTGACAAAATTGGAGTGCAAAATCTGTAATACCGGTGCTTATGGCTGTAATATACTCGTTTAAATTATTTTGTTAATGTTGCTAATTATGTGCTTTTGTGGTAATGTGGGAGTACATCCCGACAATTATACTTTCTTCGGTTTTAAGAAGATTCCAAACTTGCGAGTAATTACGTTTTATGAGAATAAACCTAGCTGTTTTGATCATATAAATATAATTATGTGGAATATTGATTTCGAAAATTACGCTTATAAAATTTAATTGACCAACGATTTCATAATTTCATTGAATTTGCGGCATTCTTTGAGAAAATTTTTCCTATATCTTGCATAATTAAAATTTGACATACGATTGAAATCAATTCAACTCTTAACCTGATGTTTGCCAACAGTTGAATTTAGTTTTTAACCTATTTCAGTTTAAAAACTTTTATCCGACGTCGTCAGACGTGTCTATCATATTTAATTTCAAGGCATATAATTCAATTATCAAAAACTTGAAGTTCATATTCAATTTCATTGCTATACTTTTTGATACAATGACAATATAAAAGTGAATTGTATTCGTAGAAGACAGAACTTTTGATGGCGAATTTCTTCAATCACAGACGTATGAAAGCTGTATAACTATTTTTAAAAGTATTTATGTCAGGACATTCAAATCATGTCCCCTATTCTTAGTTGCTAGTAGGTCTTCCAATTTTCATTTAATGAGTTGATCATTGATGCAGTGAAATAGTTGAAATACTGCATTTAAATAAAATTAACTTGACTTTTACTATATTATCAATTACGTTGCTTTGTCATGATTGGAATTCAATTATGGTTGACTTGTAAATATACTGGTATTTTATAATTTTGTTAAATCCTTCAACTGTTGCTTTGTAATTGTACTTCGACTTGGCAGGTAAATATTTGTAATTTTGTCCATCTTTAAGTATGTATGTCAATAGAAGGGGGGGACAGTCAAAGTGTCATACCGCCAGGTCATATGCCATTTTGTCCATGGCGATAATATTCAATGGTGCACCCTATCGCCGTGGTACCAATGCCATGTTCCCCATTGACAATCGCCATTGGATATCACCATTTCAAGTGTAGCGCTCTCGCTTCCAATGGATAAAAAGTCGAATGGCTGAAATCACCAATAGCGCCGTGGTACCAATGGCGATTAAAAAATGTCCAATGGTGATGGTGCCATTCCAATAACGACAATGGTTAATAGCATTTAATGGTGCCATTAGTACCATCTAATGGCGCAACATTTTCGGCATTTTACTATCGCCGGACCCCATTGGCATCATTCAAATGGCATCAATGGTGGATTGGTTCACCATTGGAAACCATGGCACCAAATGCCATTGGCTCTAATGGCCATTAAAATAACAATGGTATTGGCACCAATGGTCGCAAATGGTGCCATTTCAACAATGGTGCCAAGCGATACTAAAAAATAAGGCAACATTGTGGTAAATCATTGCGCGTGTAACCAATGGTGAAAATATGGTGGCATCATTTAAATGATGCCATTAGTGCCAATGGCACCATTAAAAAATGCCGGTGCCATTAATCAATAATAAGGAGCCGGTGCTCAATGGTGCCATTAAAAAATAACGACAATGGTGCTGTGGCCACTAATCAAATGGAATGGTGCCAGTATAATCAAATGGAGTAGGTAGAGAGCCGGGCCCACAGGCCGAGAGTCGTATTTTGCGGCATTGCAAGCTTACCTAATCAAATGGAAGGCAAAATAAGGCTCCCACTGGCATAATCAAATGGCGTAATGGTGCCATTGGTTCTAATCAAAAATATACCATTGCCATTCTGCAACAAGCAAATCAAATGGTTTAGCAGAGCCAGGCACATGGTACTCGCATTAAGCATAATCAAATGCGGTAAAAAGAGCTGGGTGCTCACGAGCAGCAAGCATAATTAAATGGACTAGACAGGCCGGGTACACAGATTCTCCTGCAATTAAGCATAATCCAAATGGGGTAGATAGGCCGGGCCCATGTTAAGCATAATCAATGGGAGCCTCATTTTGTTATAATCAAATGGGGTAGATAGAGCCGGGCCCACAGAGTCACCTGCAGCAAGCAAAATCAAATGGATTAGATAGAGCCGGGCACACAGAGTCTCCTGCAGCAAGCATAATCAAATGGAGTAGATCGTAGCCGGGCACATTATCGCGCCTGCAGCAAGCATAATCAAATGGAGTTGATAGAGCCGGGAGTCACCTGCAGCAAGCAATAATCAAAATGGACCAGATAAAGCCGGGCACACAGGAGTCTCCTGCAGCAAGCATAATCCAAATGCGGTAGATAGGCCGGGCACACAGGGTCACAGCAAAGCATAATCAAATGGATTAGATAGAGCCGGTGCTCACAGATTGTGGCAAAAATCAAATGGGGTAGATAGAGCCGGGCACAGAGTCACCTGCAGCAAGCAAAATCAAATGGTAAAGAGAGCTGGGTCAGAAGGGAGCAAGCAAAATCAAATGGGGTAGATAGAGCCGGGCACACAGAGTCTCCTGCAGCAAGCATAATCAAATGGGATAGAGGCCGGGCACACAGAGTCACCTGCAGCCATAATCAAATGGGGTAGATAGAGGCCGGGCCCACAGAGTCACCTGCAGCAAGCATAATCAAAATGGATTAGATAGAGCCGGGCACACAGAGTCTCCTGCAGCAAGCATAATCAAATGGGTAGATGGGCCGGGCACACAGAGTCTCCTGCAACAAGCATAATCAAATGAGGTAGATAGAGCCGGGCACACAGAGTCCTGCAGCAAGCATAATCAAATGGGGTAGATACTAGATAGGGCCAACACAGACACCTGCAACAAGCAAAATCAAATGGAGTAGACAGAGCCGGGCACACAGAGTCCTGCAGCAAGCATAATCAAATGGGGTAAATAGAGCTGGGTCCGAAGAGTCTGAAGCAGCAAGCATAATTAAATGGACTAGACAGAGCCGGGCACACAGATTCTCCTGCAGCATTAAGCATAATCAAATGGGGTTCATAGAGTCGGGCACACAGAGTCACCTGCAGCAAGCATAATCAAATGAGGTAGATAGAGCCGGGCCCACAGAGTCACCTGCAGCAAGCATAATCAAATGGATTAGATAGAGCCGGGCACACAGAGTCTCCTGCAGCAAGCATAATCAAATGGAGTAGATAGAGCCGGGCCCACAGAGTCACTTGCAGAAAGCATAATAAAATGGGGTAGATAGAGCCGGGCCCACAGAGTCTCCTGCAGCAAGCATAATCAAATGGATTAGATAGAGCCGGGCCAACAGGAGTCTCCTGCAGCAAGCATAATCAAATGGAGTAGATAGAGCCTTCACCAAAAGTCTCCTGCAGCAAGCATAATCAAATGGATGCCGGGTAGATAGGCCGGGCAAGCATAATCAAATGCGGAGCCTCCAAGCAAGCATAAGCCAGTAGATGAGCCGGGACACAGGTCTCCTGCAGCAAGCATAATCAAATGGGGTAGATAGAGCCGGGCACACAGGTCACCTGTACAAGCATAATCAAATCTGCCTTTAAGCCAATTTAGTCCTGCAGCAAGCATAATCAAAACAGTCAATACGCGAAAATTGTGAAGGTTTTATCACCTGCAGCAAGTCTATAATCAATTTAATGACATAATTTGGAGTCACAACAGTTTCCTGCAGCAAGCAAAATCAAATTTTTGGCTGAAGATAGAGCCTCTAACATCAATCTAGGTTGCAGCAAGCATAATCAAATTAAAATAAATAGGCAGATAGAGCCGGTTTTACACCTTCTCCTGCAGCAAGCATAATCAAATGGAGTTGATAAGCCGGGCCACAAGTCTCCTGCAGCAAGCATAATCAAATGGGGTAGATAGAGCCTGGGGCCCCTCTAACATCCAATCAAAGCATAATGTAAATGGATTAAAACAGCCAGCCCTGCAGCAAGCATAATCAATGAGGTTTATACCTTCCGATTGGTTCTAGAATAATTTAGTGACATAATTGGATCACAACAGCTCCTGCAGCAAGCATAATCAAATGGAGTAGATTTTGCCGGCCACACAGAGTCACCTGCAGCAAGCATAATCAAATGGAGTTAGATAGAGCCGATTAAAAGAGTCTCCCAGCAAGCATAATCACATGGAGTAGATAGGCCGGGCCCACAGAGTCACCTGCCAGCAAGCATAATCAAATGGAGTAGATAATTGGATCACACAGAATCCCTGCAGCAAGCAAAAATCAAATGGTTCAGATAGAGTGAATCTGTCTCTAAGATCAATTTGGTTAATGTAGCAGAGATTAAAAAACAGGGTCCAGCCATAATCAAAGGGTGTAAATAGAGACATCTAAGATTGTTTGCAAGGATCAATCAAAATGGCAAGTAGATAGATCAGAACAGAGTCTCCTGCAGGCATAATCAAATGGGGTAGATTTTGTGCCTGGAGTATGCCTCTGGATCAATCATAATCAATGTTTAATTTGATTAACAATCCTTTCTTGCCAAAACGTTTCAGGTATCATAGAGATTATTTATCATGCAGCAAGCATAATCAAAAGATAGAGCCGGGGTCAGATTTTCCTGCAGCAAGCATAATCAAATGGCTTTTCCCTCACCTCATAGAGCCGCCCATCTCATCACGAATCACCTGCACCCAGCAACCATAATCAAATGGGGTAGATAGAGCCCCTCACCATACTTCCCCAACCTAATAAATGGTTAATCCCTCACAGAGTCTTCCCTGCACCAACCATAATCAAATTAGTAGATAGAGGCCGGGCCCTCAGTCCTTGCAGCAAGCATAATCAAATTAATTAATAGAGCCGGGCTCACTTTAGCATAATTAAATGGAGTTAAAGTCCCCCCTTAGATTCCCTCAGCCCATAATCGGCCATCACACCATCTTGATCTTCCCTCTACTTCACTTCCCTTTGCCTCACTACCGGCTTAGGGCCCTCACCTTGCAGATCACAAGCATAATCAAATGGGTATGTTTGAGCCCCCAACACATGCATCCTGCACAAGTTAAAAATTGATTTACCAATAACGTTGTTATTTATGGATTAGATAGAGCCGGGCACACAGAGTCTCCTGCAGCAAGCATAATCAAATGGATTAGATAGAGCCGGGCCCACAGAGTCTCCTGCAGCAAGCATAATCAAATGGAGTAGATAGAGCCGGGCACACAGATTCTCCTGCAGCAAGCATAATCAAATGGAGTTAGATAGAGCCGGGCCCACAGAGTCTCCTGCAGCAAGCATAATCACATGGAGTAGATAGAGCCGGGCCACACAGAGTCTCCTGCAGCAAGCATAATCAAATGGATTAGATAGAGCCGGGCACACAGAGTCTCCTGCAGCAAGCATAATCAAATGGATTAGATAGAGCCGGGCCCACAGAGTCACCTGCAGCAAGCATAATCAAATGGGGTAGATAGAGCCGGGCCCACAGAGTCACCTGCAGCAAGCAAAATCAAATGGATTAGATAGAGCCGGGCACACAGAGTCTCCTGCAGCAAGCATAATCACATGGAGTTGATAGAGCCGGGCACACAGAGTCACCTGCAGCAAGCATAATCAAATGGAGTAGACAGAGCCGGGCACACAGAGTCCTGCAGCAAGCATAATCAAATGGGGTAGATACTAGATAGAGCCGGGCACACAGAGCCACCTGCAACAAGCAAAATCAAATGGAGTAGACAGAGCCGGGCACACAGAGTCCTGCAGCAAGCATAATCAAATGGAGTAAATAGAGCTGGGTCCACGAAGAGTCTCCTGGCAGCAAGCATAATTAAATGGACTAGACAGAGCCGGGCACACAGATTCTCCTGCAGCATTAAGCATAATCAAATGGGGTAGATAGAGCCGGGCACACAGAGTCCTGCAGCAAGCATAATTAAATGGGGTAGATAGAGCCGGGCACACAGAGTCACCTGCAGCAAGCATATTCAAATGGATTAGATAGAGCCGGGCACACAGAGTCTCCTGCAGCAAGCATAATCACATGGAGTTGATAGAGCCGGGCCCACAGAGTCACCTGCAGCAAGCATAATCAAATGGAGTAGATAGAGCCGGGCCCACAGAGTCACTTGCAGAAAGCATAATAAAATGGGGTAGATAGAGCCGGGCCCACAGAGTCTCCTGCAGCAAGCATAATCAAATGGATTAGATAGAGCCGGGCCAACAGAATCTCCTGCAGCAAGCATTATCAAATGGAGTAGATAGAGCCGGGCACACAGAGTCACCTGCAGCAAGCAAAATCAAATGGAGTAGATAGAGCCGGGCCCACAGAGTCACCTGCAGCAAGCATAATCAAATGGGGCAGATAGAGCCGGGCACACAGAGTTTCCTGCAGCAAGCATAATCACATGGAGTAGATAGAGCCGGGCACACAGAGTCTCCTGCAGCAAGCATAATCAAATGGAGTAGATAGAGCCGGGCCCACAGAGTCACCTGCAGCAAGCATAATCAAATGGGGTAGATAGAGCCGGGTCCACAGATTCTCCTGCAGCAAGCATATTCAAATGGAGTAAATAGAGCCGGGCCCACAGAGTCACCTGCAGCAAGCATAATCAAATGGGGTAGATAGAGCCGGGCCCACAGAATCTCCTACAGCAAGCATAATCAATTGGGGTAGATAGAGCCGGGCCCACAGAGTCACAAGCAGCAAGCATAATCAAATGGAGTAGATAGAGCCGGGCACACAGAGTCACCTGCAGCAAGCATAATCGAATGGAGTAGATAGAGCCGGGTGCACAGATTCTCCTGCAGCAAGCATAATCAAATGGAGTAGATAGAGCCGGGCCCACAGAATCTCCTGCAGCAAGCATAATCAACTGGGGTAGATAGAGCCGGGCCCACAGAGTCACAAGCAGCAAGCATAATCAAATGGAGTAGATAGAGCCGGGCACACAGAGTCACCTGCAGCAAGCATAATCAAATGGAGTAGATAGAGCCGGGTGCACAGAGTCTCCTGCAGCAAGCATATAATAAAATGGAGTAGATATAGCCGGGCCCACAGAGTCACTTGCAGCAAGCATAATCAAATGGGGTTGATAGAGCCGGGCCCACAGAGTCGCTTGCAGCAAGCATAATCAAATGGAGTAGATAGAGCCGGGCACACAGAGTCTCCTGGAGCAAGCATAATCAAATGGGGTAGATAGAGCCGGGCCCACAGATTCTCCTGCAGCAAGCATAATCACATGGAGTTGATAGAGCCGGGCACACAGAGTCAACTACAGCAAGCATAATCAAATGGAGCAGATAGAGCCGGGCACACAGAGTCTCCTGCAGCAAGCATAATCAAATGGGGTAGATAGAGCCGGGCCAACAGAGTCTCCTGCAGCAAGCATATAATAAAATGGAGTAGATATAGCCGGGCCCACAGAGTCACATCTCACAAGCAAATATCAATTAGCATAATCAAAACGGTGAGAAAAGTAGAAAGAGCCGATGGCCACACAAAACAAATAATTTAATGAAGTAATGAGTAGCAACGAACTGCGTAAAAACATCAACTGTTTATGGAAAGCCGGACACATTCCTCACTCTAGTGCTCAGCAGATAGTTTAGTCCATATATGGGTATCACCTGACAATTATTTCAAGGAACGCCTGTTAAACCTGACCTACGTCATCGTTTTATCCAACGCGATTTGGAGGATCTCAAAATATGGTCATCTCTGCTAGAGTGACTCTCAACCTAGAGCGCGGCGTACGACGCGCGCACTCAAACAATTAATGCCCAAATATGGTTGAATCACTTAATAGGGGCGTAAAATATGCGCCCCGAGCTGAGGAGAGAATCTTGCCATTGTTGCGTGGCCCTGTTTGTGACTTTTCTGTGGTAACTATGGTACCAATGGCGTCATTTAAATGACCCGAACTATTCCATTGGTGCCATTGGCACGCAATTGGTGCCATTTAAATGGCGCCGTTGGTACCATAGATGCCATTGTTGCCTTAATGGCACCATTGTTGCCTTAATGGCACCATTGTTGCCTTAATGGCACCATTGTTGCCTTAATGGCACCATTGTTGCCTTAATGGCACCATTGTTGCCTTAATGGCACCATTGTTGCCTTAATGGCACCATTGTTGCCTTAATGGCACCATTGTTGCCTTAATGGCACCATTGTTGCCTTAATGGCACCATTGTTGCCTTAATGGCACCATTGTTGCCTTAATGGCACCATTGTTGCCTTAATGGCACCATTGTTGCCTTAATGGCACCATTGTTGCCTTAATGGCACCATTGTTGCCTTAATGGCACCATTGTTGCCTTAAAGGCACCATTGTTGCCTTAATGGCACCATTGTTGCCAGGTTGCCTTAATGGCACCATTGTTGCCTTAATGGCACCATTTTTGCCTAAATGGCACCATTGTTGCCTTAATGGCACCATTGTTGCCTTAATGGCACCATTGTTGCCTTAATGGCACCATTGTTGCCTTAATGGCACCATTGTTGCCTTAATGGCACCATTGTTGCCTTAATGGCACCATTGTTGCCTTAATGGCACCATTGTTGCCTTAATGGCACCATTGTTGCCTTAATGGCACCATTGTTGCCTTAATGGCACCATTGTTGCCTTAATGGCACCATTGTTGCCTTAATGGCACCATTGTTGCCTTAATGGCACCATTGTTGCCTTAATGGCACCATTGTTGCCTTAATGGCACCATTGTTGCCTTAATGGCACCATTGTTGCCTTAATGGCACCATTGTTGCCTTAATGGCACCATTGTTGCCTTAATGGCACCATTGTTGCTTTAATGGCACCATTGTTGCCTTGATGGCACCATTGTTGCCTTAATGGCACAATTGTTTCCTTAATGGCACCATTGCTGCCTTAATGGCATCATTGTTTCCAATGGCTCAATTGTTGCCAGTGGCACCATTGTTGCCAATGGCACCATTGTGGCCATTGTCCGGCATTGCCTGACCCCCTCGCGCGCCTGACGCCCTGACCCCCTCGCGCGCGCGCCGTCCTAAGCCCGCATAGGTGTGCGTACGCGCACCGCGCTACCCTACGCGCTTCTGAGGAAGCGCGCCGCGCAACGCAGACAGGGATATACGTGTTTAGCAAGCGCGCGCCACGACTTTAAAATAAATTTTAAATTTTAAATAATGCGGGTCTGACGACGTCAGACAACAAATCTAAACGTCAATTTTTCTGTATCCTAAACTTCCCCTAACCAGGGGTGTCGCGAAACAAGGCGTAAAACAAGGCGTAAAACTAGGGATCTGGTTAGAGCAAATCCTAAACCTAGCCATAGCCGTAACCAAAACCCTAACCTTAATCCTTGCTAAACACGTATATCCCTGTCTGCGTTGCGCGCGGCGCGTACACACACCTAGCCTATGCGGGCTTAGGAACCTTAATCCTAACCCTAACCCTAACAAATGCTGACTCTAATCCTGACCCTAACCCTAGTCTTTAAAGCGCTAGGTGCGCTTTCCCCTAACCAGGGGCGTCGCGCCGCGCACTCCGTGCGCGTAACCAGGGTCCTGGTTAGGGCAAGGTGCGCTTAATAATGAAAGCTCCCGTTTATATGGGAGACTGACCCGTATATCCATTGCCAGACGTTGCCTGCCCCATATTTTTTCAACTCTGCGAGTCGGGGCGCGCGCTTCGCGCGCGAGGGGCGAGGCAACGCCTGGCAATATATCCATGTCTGCGTTGCGCGGCGCGCTTCCTGATCAGGGAAGCGCGCGGTGCGTACACACACCTAATACCTATGCGGGCTTGGGAAGCCATTTTTAAGCCATTGCACAGGCCACAGCTCAGCTATTTTTACCAGATAAAACTAGTGGATGCTGAAAATGCATTCAACTCTTTAAACTGGATGGTAGCCTTACATGATATGAAATACACCTGCCCAAGCTTTTTCAGATATTTACTTGCCTAATATCTAAATAAGCATAAAAGTGACTGTTTTACTGATAACTCGGTTGATAACTTTTGGAATGTTTCACAGTCAATCATAGATAAGATTGAAGGAAACCCTAATTTCATGAGTTGAAAGGAAAAGTTTAATAGTTATTTGCTGGAGAATCCTTTCGTAGCTCCACATGAATGTGAGGCATTACTAATTTATTGTGGGTACCTCGACATAAGGGTGCTTAATACAGTGATATAATATGGTGAAATTAGTTTGAATATTTGAGTTGATGCTCTGTCAAAAATTTTCTACAATTCTAGCAAAGAAGAAAGGAATAAATATCAGCAAAACCAAAGAATCAGCTTAAGTTATTATTTTTTTGTTATGTTCAATTTGCCCTGCATACTAATTAATCTGTTCTTATTTTTATATCAGGATTTTAGTAATCTAGAATTCCAGTTGTTGTATTGTTTTTATATCTTCAGGTAAACGTTTTTTAAATTTTCATCACATATTTCTCATTAGCATGTTTTTACCTTTGTTAGCATTTCCTGTTGCTATCTTATAATAGGTTTCAAAGCATTAACTAGCATTATGTTATCTGTAAATCAGCTTTTAATTTATTTTTATTTGTAAATTGCATTTATTAATGTATTGTATATTGTGAAAGCAACAAATGTGGGTGCCTAGACCTAAGGGTACTTTAAATTATTGACAAAATTTTCTTGAGATTGGGTTGAATATTCGAGTTGATATCATGTCAAAAATGTTATATTATATTATATTATATTACAATTCTACAAAGGAAGGGGATAAACATTTTCTCACATTGAGTGGATCATTTTATTTGTTGTTATATCCCTTTTCTTTCATTTTTAAAATCATTCACTGTGAGGGAACCTTTTTGCCATTCTTAATCTTCATATCATAATATCATATTAATGTAGAACTTTACTGGCTATGTTTTAATTTCTTCCTTATGTGTAATATATATGGACCTTATTTTTATATTTTCATAATTTACTTTAATTTCTTCTTTGTAGAACAAATACAGTCATCTTTGTAGTCTTTAATTTATTCTAATTAACTTTAAATTATTTTTATTGAATTTAAATGTCAGCGTTTTTAAGTCTTACTATGAGTACCTTGTAGGGGTACATAACTGACTGATATAGTGTGTTGAGGATTTGGAAATTGAGCTGTGTTGCCGCAAGGCAAAATTTTTTATCTTTATCTTTATCTTTATCACCTATCAACAGCCTTCTGACTTGTTTATAGGCAACAAGAAGAATCAATATCATCACAAGAAGGTACTACTCAGGGTGACACTAGTGCAATGAGGATGTATGCTGATGGTCTAATGCCCATCATTGAAGGTCTCAAGTAAAGACCTCAAGAAGATGGTGGACGAGCCTCCAGAATGATGGTCCAATATATGGCTATCATCCAAAACCCAGCAAAACATGGTTAATTGTGAAACCAGAGTTCTACAGTGTAGCCATGGAACTATTCCCAGACATAAATGTCACACAAGAAGGTCATAGGTACCTAGGATCTTATATTGGATCCAAAAATGGGAAAGCAGAATTTGTGAAAAATGAGATCAAGGAATGGACCAAAGATGTTACTGGGCTAACAGAGATAGCATCATCTGAACCACAGCTGGCATATGCAGGGTTTGTATATGGGGCATCTAAACGATGGAATTTCCTAGCAAGAACCACCCCAGGAGTGTCAGAATTGTTGAATCGCTTGGAATACCACATAAAGGATGTTTTTATCCCTGTTCTTATTGGAAAACTGCATGTCTCTGAGCAGCTGAGAAAGATATTTGTCCTACCTGCAAGGATGGGTGGTCTCAGCATAGCAAACATTTGTCAAACTGCTGAGTTGAAATATGGAAATTCCATCCTTGCTACTGAAAATCTGACAAATGCCATTTAGGACCAAGAGAGCTCATTCAATGTAGATGACACCAAGCAGAGTGGTATAATCAATCAAATCAAGAAGAATAGACAAGACTTCTATGATGAATATAAAATTGAACTGGAGAAAGAGCTTAGTCCTCTAGTACAGCATCAACTGGAATTACTCTCAGAGAAGGGGGCTTCATCATGGTTAACATCATTACCCTTGAAAGAATATGGGTTTTTGTTTGAATAAGCAGGAATTCCAAGATGCAATCAGTCTAAGGTATAATCTGACTCTCAGCTACCTAAAAAGACCTAGACTATGTGTATGTGGGGCACCAAGCACAATAAACCATTGTCTAACATGCAAGCTTGGTGGCTATATCTCACTAAGACATGACTCACTGAAAAGCACCATTGCAAAGTTGATTGAACAGGTGTGCAAAGATACAGTATTAGAACCAAGCCTGATACCTGTAACCACTGAGCAGCTGCAAAGAGGGACAGATGTTAATGATGGGGCTAGGCTAAACGTGAGTACTAGAGGTTTCTGGACACCTTTGGATAGAGCATTTACAGATATAAGGGTACTACACCCACAAGCTCAATCCAATGCAAACACAAGCCTATTCCAGATATATATTGTATAGGAGACACAAGGCTGAGAAGAAGAACAAATACAATGATGGAGTGATTTAGGTTGAAAAGGCTACATTTACACCACTAGTTTTCAGCACAACTGGTGGGATGGGCAATGAGGCAGCAAGGTTTCTGAAGCACCTGGCTGTGAAACTCAGTAATAAATCAGTGGGCTGTAGACACAGCTAAATTTTCCCATGATTCGCCAATGGTAACATTTTTCTTGTTCATATGTTCATTTGAATCTGACCATTTTTAACCTTTTCATTCATTATTGGGGCATTTTTAATGACAGGAATTGTTTTTGTGAACACTTGGTTTGTAATGATAATATATATATTTATTGAACTTTTGGTTTGTAATGATAATATATCTTTATTGAACTTTTTAAATTTAAATCATATTGATGATGCTTTGTGAAATTGTAATACACTATTGGTGATGCACCTCTAGTGCTTTCTCAGAATGTATTTACATTATTTCATTCTCTTCGGAGATTTTTCAAAAATCATGATTTTTGGAAAATAGGTACCCATCTCTTTTTCTGCTTGAGTTATATTTCTAAGCCTTCTCATTGTGTTCCTCAGCCCTGAAAATGGGGGTATAGGTACTAAAATTTTTGACCTAAGACCTTCAGAAGCTGAGTTATCACCAATTTTCATATGCCCATATATGAGCATATGCAAGCAAAATCAGGTGCATGCCCAGATATAATGGGCATATGAAAACAGGTGACAACTAGAACTCAGCTTCTGAAGATCGTAGGTCAAAAATTTTTGGACCTATACTCCCATTTTCTGGGCTCAGGAACAAGATGAAAAGGCTTAGAAATATGTGGTTCAATTCAATTATAAAGTTTTACAGAACAGAACATGAAATATATTTTTCTCTAGGCTATATAATGAAGCATGGGTAATACTTTTTACCAAAAATCATGATTTTTACAGGTAAAAATAGCAATGGCCTGTGCACATGCTTGAAGTTATTTTTTAACTTAACTCTAACACCACTTCACCCTGATACCACTGGCACCATCATACCCTGGCACTTATTCACCCTGACACATTTTTATTTTGGCACGAAAACATGACACCAATTTACCCTAATACCACTTTACCCTGGCATCCCTCTTCAATGACACCAGTTTACCCTGATGGGGGGTTTCACTGTCCCAATTGTCCCAAACTCAAGAAAAAGTGGATTGGGACAGGGACAATTGGGACAAATGGGACATTTGGGACAAATGGGACAATTGGGACAAATGGGACAGAGAAAATATAACAAATGGGACTCAAAAAAGTGAATTTGGACTGGGACAATTGGGACATTTGGGACAATTGGGACAAATGGGACAGAGAAAATAAAACAAATGGGACTCGAAAAAGCGAATTTGGACTGGGACAATTGGGACATTTGGGAAAATTGGGACATTTGGGACAAATGGGACAGAGAAAATAGAACAAATGGGACTCAAAAAAGTAAGTGCGGACTGGATCAAATGGGACATTTGGGACAAAAATGGCAGAGACAACTGGGATTCAAATGATTGTGTTTTTGAGCAGCAGTTTAGTGTTTTTTGTCTTTTTACATAGCAGCACTTGCTGCGTTGCAACTTGCAACTGCCACTGTCTTTTTCCCATCATAGGTTTTGGGATAGGGAAGTGGGAACACTTAACCACTGCAAACAAACACAACCAAAATATGAACTTAGTATACTAGTATGAAATATAACATTCATTTCAATGATAGATAATCTTGAATCAATGTAAAAAATGATAAATGACTGATTTTTTACAATTTTTGTTTGTCCCAATTGTCCCAAATGTCCCAGTTGTCCCAATTGTCCCAAAAACCAGTCCCAAACTCAAAAAAAGTAAATTGGGACAGGGACAATTGGGACAATTGGGACAGTGAAACTCCCCCCCCCCCTGACACCCACTGACACCACTTTATTGGTTATCCTGACACCACTTTACCTTGGTACCAAATTACCTTTACATCACCCAACACTGGTAACACCTTACCCTAGCACCATTTTAATTTAATACTGACACCACTTTAATGTGGCATCAGCCACCACTTAAAGGGCAAAGGCTTTAATGCCCTGACAACACTTTACCCTGACACCACATTATTCAAGGTTTACAAGGTTTAAAAATAAATATTAACCAACTGATGTTGGTTGTTATATTTTACAAATACACTGAACAACAAACATCAACCTTTATTTCATTTCAAAATATATCATGTCTCACTGGTTTTTGCAATCGATATCATGATCTCAAAGAAAAAGGTAAGTTTTTCACTATCACATGCCATTACACACTTTTTCGACCTAGTGGGGGCCAAGGCCCCCCATAGATTTTTTTCTAGGGGGGGGGGGGCAAAATTTACATAAGCAAATTTTCATTTTCCATAGCCCTACTTTTCACTATTTTGCATAAAAATACAACTAAAATCATATTTCATTCATTGATTTAACTCTAAAAAGTTGTATTTCAGGAAAATTTCTCTCTAAATGAACTAAATTTTCACTTCCTTTCTATGTTCAAATTTTTGAGAAAATCTTAGGTAGGGCCAAGGCCCCCTAAGATTTTTTTAGAGGGGGCCTTTTGAAAACTAGGGGGGGGGGGCTGGTCCCATGCACTATCAATTCACATTGTTTCCATTGAGTATGATAAATCAAATCTGCTCAAACTGTATATAAAAACTTTGTGAGATTATATTCAGTCTATCCATATCCATCAGTACACAGTTGTCACTTCCCGGCAGTATTAAACACAAGCCACCGCTTAAACACAAATACTACTGATACCACTTTTATTTGTTTCTTAACTGAATGATTGGATCACTGTTTATTAGTCGCATACTGATACTGATTAATGATGATTATAGAAGAAGCTGATTTATATTTCATAGGCTGATGACGGGGCAGAATTCCCTAAATATTCCCAATGTCAGTTTATTATTTAATCAGATTTATTTATTGAAATTAGCTTCTTCTATTTTGTTGCAGACACTATAATCATCATGAATCAGCACTTTAATTTGACACCACTTTACACTGATGTCATTTGACCATGACACCTCGTTATTTTGATACCACTTTACCATGGTACCACTTTATAACGATACCATTTTATCCTGACACCATTTCACTGGGTAAAGTGGTGTAAGGGTAAATATAATACCTAAACCTAATTTATTAGTTTAGATACACCTTACTATGTTTGAAGGCCAGCTGATCATTTAAAAAAATCGAGATGAGTATATAAGTATATAATATAAATAACATCTAGTACCAAATATCACAATACAAACTACTGTAAATAGGGCCACATTCTAGAGCCTGTAGCTGGTGCATGTAAAGTTGTAATTAGTTTTTGATGACGTGATACTGTAATTCCATCCTTTATACAAACAAATTTTTAGATCTATAAACATAAACATGATGATTTTAAGTTGATTTTTAATTGATTTTTAATTTTATGCCAACATTTAATTGTTGGATTATTTTAATACCTGTAATTCTTTAATTCCAGGCTATAAACTCCCACAGTCTGCTACGTCACAGCATGTTCATAAATGTCATTTTCAGCAATTCTGTACAGATATGCCAACTAAAAATATGCGGAATCTTCAAGAGTCATATGAACGATGTTATTCCAAGCATTTATAGAAAAACTTGAAATGATCTGTTGGCCTTTTAAAATATTATTATTGATTAATAAACCTCACATCAAAAAATGAGGTTACATTTTTATTGGTGATAATTGTGAAAAATTACCGATTATCACTGATGAAAAATTTTGGGCCAATAATGCAAACCCCAATTTATTTAGATTTGATATGTTATCTGTTATCTGACTCTCATTTAACTCCCCAGGAAATTATGTCCATAATTTTGCGGGTAAGGTCGCCAAGTGGAACTAACAGAATTTCTATACCACCATCAGCTTCCTTTACAGAGCTTCTCCAACAGATCAGTGAAAAATGTCATATTCCAGCAGAAAGTCTGTTTCTGTACCGAGATCTTAAAGACAAAAATCCAATTGGAACAAGTAGAACAAGACAGACTATCAGCTCCTTGCGATTGAACCATGGTGATATGCTATTCATCAAGACTCAAATAGATGCTTCCAACGCAATGACAGATGACTCCCACAAGACCTCTCATGATATTGAGCTTGATGCAGTTGACAAATGTTTGTCATTGTGTGATGGTCTGATAAGCCGATCCAGGAACCCACAGTTGTGTAATCACAATGATAAGGGCCGTTGTGTACACTGTAGTCCACTGGAACCCTATGACGAGGATTATCTCAAGGAAAACAAAATAAAACATCTTTCTTTTTACTCCTATCTCAAGAAAAGGCGATCAGGATCTGGTAGTAAATTTGATCAGCTAGAGGATATTGACTGCAAGATCAAACCAGGATGTTCTAAGCATCCTCCTTGGCCCGAGGGTATTTGTACTCAATGTCAGCCCAAAGCTGTTACACTTAATCAACAAGAATACCGGCATTGTGATTTTGTTGAGTTTGAATCTGCAGATATAGTGGAGAATTTCATTCGCTATTGGAGGGAAACTGGCCTTCAGAGGGTTGGTCTACTATATGGGAAGTACGAGGTTGAATCTCATGTACCACTGGGAATTAAATCAGTTAATCAGCTTCATCTACGAGCCCCCACAAAGTGCTGATCAGAGATCTATTGAGTTCCTTGAGGATCCGTACCATTGCATCGTGGATGAGGTTGCTAAGCTTCTTGGCTTGCACTGTGTTGGTTGGATTTTTACTGATTTGCAAGCGCTAAGTGTTGCTGATGGAACTGTAAAAACGATGAGAAATGGCGACACTTTCTTCCTTTCTGCTCAGGAGTGCATACATGCTGCATACTTTCAAAACAAATACCCGTCACCATCCCAACTCAGTAAGTCCGGCAAGTTTGGTTCTAAGTTCGTCACCGTTTGTGTATCTGGGAACACCAACAACACGATTGAAATGTTTGCCTATCAGGTGTCTAACCAATGCATGGCATTAGTTCGGGATAGCATTTTGCTGCCAGCCCGTGAGCACCCAGGTCTTGCCTATGTAAAACTATCCTCTGCGGAGCAGTACGTGCCTGATGTCTTCTTCAGAGAGAAGGATGAATATGGGAACGTTGTGACGAAGGAGGCTCGTCCCTTGCCTGTGGAGTATCTCCTACTTCAAGTCCCCACAGGCACCCCCAAAGGGCGATTACAAGCCTCTCTTACCTGGGGGCGTTGCTTCTAAATTCCCAGTCACTAACAGGGATACCATAGATCTGGAGGGTTTCAAGGCCTACTATCGAGCCCAGCCTGATGAATACTTCTTGGAAAGTGTGTCTGATATCAACGTTCTCCTTTTCCTTTACACTAACGACACCCTAAGCTTCAGGGACTGCTTAGTTGATGTTTGCCGTGCAATTTGCAACAAAGACAAGGACGCTGCCCTTCAGTTCAAGGAGAGTCCAATGTGGGCCACATTAGAGCAGATCCTGGCAGTCGACACCGTCCTCACTACTTCCACTGGCACGACGTGGACTTGCAATGTTTGCACTCTCATTAATGAGGCTGATAAAGCTGCGTGTGATGCCTGTGGGTCGCCAAAATCCTAGTTTGATACTTTAATAACATTAACACTTTGTATGTTAGTTTCGTTGGGTTGTTGGATATATATTTGACTAATTTTATTTTCATCATCAAATATTGATTTAACAATTTGAGTATTAATTAAGAATAACATGATAATTGGGTTATGCCTGCGCATCTCTTATCAAGGGACATTCATTAAGAGGGACACTTAAAATTCTATTGATGATTTTGGATTATTTAAATTAATTGGCTATATTAATAGACTTAATAATTTCATTGTCAGATCATATCTATAAATTTGAATACACTGTGTAAATTTTATTTAGATTTACATTGTATTTAATTCTATAATGGATTTTGAATGTTCAAAAACTTTGCTTTAAGCGAAATGTGTTCACATTTAAGTTTATAACAAATCGTATTAAAATATTCGAGATTCGGTTGATTACGTAGAGACTTTTATATATTTACGTCTGAAAATTTGAATCTCAATATTGATACGTACATGATTATATTACCAAATCTTCACTGACGTTTACCATGACAGGCACATAACCCCGTCATGTCATTGAAATGGAATGTTGGGCTGGTGCTATGTTTCGTGGCACTGTACCCATCCTCTTGTCCCATGGAGACCCCCACCTCCGAATCCTTCACTGAGAATGTCAACAACTTCGTCAGTTCGAGCTTCGATTCCGTGCGGAACACTACGTTAGTAAGTCTCACCCTCTTTGATTGATTTCGTGTACGTGACATATATGCGGAACGAAATTTGGGGAAAAATCGCCAAATTTTCGCGTCCCATTAAATTTCAATAGAATCATATCATGTTAACATGGGTAATTACTAATTATGGAGAATCCCCATATTTACGAACCCGTAAAATTTCGATCCCCAGAATTATTGTCCCCCATAAAAATGTCTCGTAAAGTAATTCATGTAGGACGTCTAACTCATGATTTCGACGTGACTTCCAACTGTTAATTATCGTGAATTAGAGCTCTACATTAGCCATATACCTGTGCAGCCTTCTGGCAGCTGCCTGAGCGAGTGCTAGACTGATCTGCAGTACATTATGCGCAGTGCTAGAGTGACCTGCAGTACATTATGCGGAGTTATTTGTGTACTACATAATATATACCACTTATCTTAACAATTTGTCAGCTTCACTCAAGTCTACTGAAATGCTGACTATTTCTTCCTTTCAGTTCCTTTCGCAGAGGTTCCAAGAAAAATGGCTAAGTTAGATGTCAACTCCGATAAGGATTCCTGGGGCCGGGCCCTCGTCCGAATCAAACGGTTTTGTGATGAAGAAATCAAAGCTATCTACAGTGACGTATTCGGCATCGATCGTGAGTTTTATTGCATTAAATTGATTTTATACCCAACTTATCGGAACTTCATTGATTTATGTATATTGCTTTTAATGACATTAAGTTTAATTGCTTAATTAAGACTCATCTCCCAATCCCTATTCAATACAGTACGCCGGATTATATTAATGCATTTATGGATTCCAATTTCCATACCGTGTTGGATCGTATTGATCTTGCCCTTGATTTTAGAAAATGTAAGACAAACAATCAAAATAAATTCCATTTAAATCCAGAAGGTTGGTCATAAAACTCTGTTAAAATTAAGACATTAGGCTGGTTAAAGATGAGGCAAATATGAGGTATTGTCGTTCATCCTTCCAGAGAACCTAGATAATATACAAGTACGTAAATCTTGATAAAGCCTATGATTTGACATCAGCTGCTGCGTCTGTTCTCATGAACCATTCATGATCTAACTGTGCATGGAAAGTGAAGAACTGAAGAAGCATCTTTTGCAACCTGCTATTGCTAGTTTTCCACGTAAATTTGTGATACCAGAAGACCCATTTCGTGCGCGCGCTCATATAATTCTGATCTGATCGAATTTAGCCATGCGCGCGCTCGTCACCCTCGATCCGATCCGATCTACCGCGCGGACTGCATCGATCATTGCATCGCATGCATGGACGCAATGATCACCAACAAATCAATATTGAAACATTTAAATATCATGTAAATGTTGATATTACGGTCGATGATTGGAGTAATTTGATGATGAAACTATCGATGATGGATATGCTACTGCCAATTGCCAAGTTTCAGGACCCTTATAAGAAAAACTATAGTTGTCTTTGAAATGCTAAGTACTTTCTAAACTTCATCAATCTTTATATTCGTGATTTCCATCTAAATACTCTGATAATAAGCTAATACCTTCTACTTTTAATAAGCGGTTACATGTCGAAGTGGTGACCGTATACCGCAACTTACACGGTCGAGGCGACAGCCGAGACTGTGTAAATTGGACAATGGACGAAGCGTGCCGAGTTCATTATCGAAGGTATACGGTCACAGCTGAGATCATGGAACCGGATTTTACCCCGACTGGAAAGTCGTGTTTTTAATCATAATGCCGTGATCTTTCCTACGTATTCTCCTGTTCTGCCCTGTGTAACCACACCCAACTGTAATGAGACTAAACAGTGAACTTCTGCGGAGAATTTCGTCCCCTCGATATTGATCACCTGATGTTAAGTTTTCATTCAAGATAATTCCTCCCCAATTTCTGTTGTATTCTTGTTGCAGACGATATTTACCGTACTTTCCGCCGGAGATTTTGTGTCAATCTTTTGCACAGGAGAGCCTGCCACTCTGCCCCCTTTCATCGCCACTCTGCCTACTTTCATTGCCAACCTGGTTCCTCGTGCCGTCTTTTTCAACCCCAATATCTCCCAGATGTAGTCTTTGCATTTAGGAGACATGATAATGAATATCAGTGGATTGCATGCTGCTGATATGGTCATAGGTAGAATAGTCATCGCAAAGAAAGCCCATCCAAAACTCTGAGAGTTTATGATTTCTGAATTTTCGTGGCTTAATCCTAAAATCATAATGCCTGGCAAGGTCAAGTTTACTAACAAAACAAACAGTGTGGTCGCATTGGTGATTAAAATCTTCTTAGAGCACAGGCGCTGTTTCTTTGTCTTATCAGAGAGTGTGTCATTTGGTTGTCGGAGGTAAACAATGGTCAGTATCGATGCGAAAATGGCCCCAATCTGGACAACGAATTCTATGGCGTATATAGTTAGTATCTTTACAACTATTTCGCTTGCTCTTTTCTCTTGAAAAAGTCTTAAAAAACGATATTCTACGCTCACAACGTAAATTGATGCTAGGAATTTGGTTTCGAGCATGAAAAGAGTTGCCGAATTCTTCACAACAATGCCACCAAGCCAAACACTTAAAATTAGAGCCACTTTCCTTCGGGCTATCTTATGAAAGGGATATTTGATTTGCATGTACCGCAAGACTGTCATAACTCCAGTAACAATTATTTCCGCCGAACTGAGGACTGTCCAAATCAAATACAAAGTTAACTGATCGGTTGTTGCAGGTGCAATGTAACAATTAAGCGGATATTCCCTGTCATCAAGAAATTGCATATCATCAGGCTTGTCATCAGGATCAAGATATGTTGCGTAGTAACAAACCAGAACTATCATGAAGGCAGAATTCATTACATCCACTGCGGACAGGACACAAAACATGAAGCTTGCCACGGAGGTTTTCTTGAGGCTGAAGAAGAAGACGATGGCGTTCAGGAGAAGTGACGTGAGAGTGCACAGGACTAAAGTAACGAGAATAGCTACCCCTGGAAAGGGGACAGGGGTTTGTTGGGAGAAGACAAGCATTTCTCTGTAACCAAGGCTATCTGGGGAAGTTGGAATTATGATTGTGCCCTGGTCACGTGCGCTGTTGGTGTGTTCGTATTCCACTGGCTCGGGAAATTAAATATTCATCAACTCCTACAATGAGTTTTATTGAAGAAGTAAAGAGGGTGAGGTGTAGCAGAGATCTGTTGCACGTGGTACATCGAAGAGCAGCTGGGCTTAGGGATTATTGTGTTGTTGATAGACCTCGTATTCCAAATTGTTGTGTTGTTGATGATTAGTGATCTATGTGCTTCAATAATTTAAATACTTGAATAGCTCCCTGATTTATTCAGCAGCTCACTATAATACATTGCATTATGTAGGCCATCTAACTTATTTCAAAGAAATCCGCGCTCAATTTTAATTTACAGAGCAAATCGCTGAGGACTTTTTCAGGAATAACTGTGAAAATAGAGTTCCATTGAAATAAGGTTCATCAGCATTGTACTTTATTAGAGTGAATAACACTTCTCAGCGTACAGTAGTGGTGATTGTTGAAGTATGTATTAGTAAAAACCATCGCTACAAAACTGACCTGCTTCCAGCAGGGTATCCTGCTTTTCACCCTGCCGAGCCAAACATGCTTCAGAATGACATTATTTATCTAGGTGCAAGAACTTGAATTCATCAAATTCAAGTTCGATTCAACCAAAAATGCTCTTTTTCGTTCCCTGGTGCAATAGGCCATGAATAATCTCCTTCAATTTTCATCTGTGACCACAAAAATGGATTTATTGCAAAACAACTACAGTGTTGCAGTGAAGATGAATATTGTCAACCCTTGCTTGCGAAAATTCCCAAAGACAATATCATTCTGAATCTGGTCGGCTGCTCCTGCTTGTCCAGTGAAATGTGAAAATTTTCATTCGTATGACTACTCTTATGACTACTGCAAAAAGGCAAAAAATCGCAAATGGACTTTACACTGTTTGCCTCTTTACTTCTTTAGTTCCCATTTTTAACTGTTTCCCATAAGAAACTGTTTATTTTTGCACGAATTTAGCTTATTGAGCTAACAGCTCAGGATTCTTTTCATAGCCCATGTAGCCCATTGATGATAGTAAATTAAACAGTTAATTTAGCATATTAATGACACAATAACAGTCGACTTTTAAAAAAGGGTACTACTACTCATTTTACTAGAGGAAACACTGGTTTTCAAAAAGCTAGTAGCTACCAACAATAATATAAAGTTACACATGAAAAATGGGACTTTTCGCTCCTAAAAGGTAATAGAATGACAGGTAAAAAATGAGGAAATGGTCATTTTGAAAAACTAAAAGAAAATATGCTAAATTGAAAATATCAATAATAGAGAGCATTGCACAAGTTACATTTCAGGAGAACAGAATATCTAGGTGATTTCTAAAAAAGGAACCTATATCAAAAGTTACACTTTAATAGAAAATGATTGTTATGAAGGATGTAGTCATGCCGGTCATGTCACAATACTATTTTAACTAGAGAAAGTCGTTTTCTCAAGGAGGTACCTTTACGAGACATATTCGAAAGGTACGAATAATGGAGATTTTTCGAAAAAAAACTCCATATTTTCGTTCTCCTTAAAATCTCAATACAAGAATTTACAAGAATGATATCCCAAAAAATATCCTCAAATTTCGTGCCCCCAAAATTTCTATCCCCAGAATTATTGTCCCATGTAAATTTATCTCGTAAGGTAGTCAATTCAAAATTTTTACAAGAAAGAGTGGAGGTCTTCAAAAGTTCAAAAGACACTCGTTTCGCAAGTTGCACCAGAAAAATGCTCATCTAAGATCAGCAGTGATCTTCAAAAATTTGCCTATGTTAAACTCTTTAAAATGATACCAGGTATCTTCAAAGCAGACTTCACGGCTCACAAGGTACCAAAATTGAAGATCTTTCGGAAAGTACCAATTTTTGCCTGGAAATATTTTTAAAAGGACAAACAAGAAGTGCACTCGTTATATCTAACTTCGGCCAGCACTTAGATTTCCCTCTCCCATTAGACAGTTATCGATTCATGAAACGTTTCTGCAGTTTGAATTTATGTTGCTCAGGCCTCAGATATCACATTCATAAAGGCACTGGGACAAATTGATCAAACTCAAATTTCTCCTTGTCAATTGTTTCATGCTTGAAGAATGTAAAGATGTTACTTTGATTGAAACTCAATCAAAATTTGATGAAGAATCAAGAATGCCGACAAAATCGATAGATTTTCATTGAAAAGTTTGATAAAATTGAAGAATGCCGAAGTGATTATCACTCGCGCCAATATAGCTTGGTGTAGTGGCATCCTGTGTAGTGTGCATTGCATCTGCTAGCTTACAAGTATTCGAGTTCAATGCTCTGTTCATCCTTATTTTTAAACATGGAAATCCATACTTTTTCAAAAACTTCGGCATTCTTCAATTTTATCATTGAACTTTGCAATGAAAATCTATCAATTTTGAATTTGAAATAGGTGGAGGTGCTGCGCGCGACCATATTTGGTCGGCTGTGTGTAAGGATGCCACTTCGTTCAACTACTCCTTTATAATATCACTCAGTGATATTATAAAGGAGTAGTTGAACGAAGTGGCATACTTACACACAGCCGACCAAATCTGGTCGCGCGCAGCACCACCACTTATTTCAAATTCAACAGTACGTGTAAACTGTAAAGGAAGTATACACACACCCCAATTTATCACGATCTTTGCTAACCCTCTTCAATGCCTTTTTTGTACAACAAAAAGGCGATTGGGAGAGGGAAAAAAGAATAAAGTTGTCGTCCAAAGGTCCCAAAAATGGTGATTTTTTCAAAATGCCCTTCTTTTGGCCCTAAAATCATGCCCTGCGATCGTTTTCTCAAAGTTTTGCAACAATGGTAAACACGTCAAATATGAAATGAACTCGTTTAACGTTTGCCCCCGATATTGGACGGTCATTGTTAACCATATAAAAGTAGAAGGTATAAAATTATGTGTAATGATAAAAGATATATATTATTATTTTTGTTTTCAATAATAAAAGTAAACAATAAACTGGTAGTAACATAGGTCGTGGGGTTACAAGTGCAGACATGTATAATGTTTGTAATTATATAACTTGAACATTAAATGCGTAATAAACTCCGCTTCAGTTCAATCACCTCTGCTGTAAGAGAAACAAATAATGCGCTTTTGAGATGGAGTCCTTATCCTGGTACAGTCCAATCTTCGTTCAAGATAATTCCTCCCCAATTTCTGGTGTATTCTTGTTGCAGACGATAGTTGCCGTACATTCTGCCGGAGATTTTGTGTCAATCTCTTGTGCAGGAGAGCCCGCCACTCTGCCACCTTTCATCGCCACTTTACCTACTTTCATTGCCAACCTGGTCCCCCGTGCCGTCTTTTTCCGCCACAATATCTCCCAGATGTAGTCTTTGCATTTAGGAGACATGATAATGAATATTAGTGGATTGCATGCTGCTGATATGGTCATAGGTAGAATAGTCATCGCAAAGAAAGCCCATCCAAAACTCTGAGACTTTATTCTTTCCACACCATTCTCACGACTTGTCCCCAAAACCAAAATGCCTGGCAAGGTCATGTTCACTAGCAAAACAAACAGTGTGGTCACATTGGTGATAAGAATCTTCTTAGAACACAGGCGCTGTTTCTTTGTCTTATCAGAAAGTGTGTCATTTGGTTGTCTGAGGTAAGCAATGGTCAGCATTGATGCGGCAATAGCTCCAATCTGCACAAAGATGTCACCAGCGTAGGTAGCTAGTACGGTGAGAATTAAATCGAGTGCCGTATCCTCTTGGACAAGTCTTGAAAAGCGATATTCTATCTGTACACTGTAAAATGGCACCATGAAGATAGTATCGAGCTTGAACACAATTGCTGAAGTCTTCACAATAATGCCACCAAGCAAAGCACTTAAACTTAGTGCCACTTTCCTTCGGGCTATCCTGTGAAAGGGATATCTGATTTGTATGTACCTCAGGATTGTCATAACTCCAACCACAATTGCCTCGGCTGAACTGAGGACCATCCAAATCAAAGTCGAGGTTAACTGATCGGTCGTTGCAGGTGCAATGTAACAATTAAGCGGATATTCCCTGTAATCAAGACATTGCATACCATCAGGCATGGCATCAGGATCAAGATATGTTGCGTAGTAACAAACCAGAACTATCATGAAGGCAGAATTCATTACATCCACTACGGACAGGACACAAAACATGAAGCTTGCCACGGAGGTTTTCTTGAGGCTGAAGAAGAAGACGATGGGGTTCAGGAGAAGTGACGTGAGAGTGCACAGGACTAAAGTAACGAGAATAGCTACCCCTGGAAAGGGGACAGGGGTTTGTTGGGAGAACACAAGCATTTCTCTGTAACCAATGCTATCTGGGGAAGTTGGAATTATGATTGTGCCCTGGTCACGTGCGCTGTTGGTGTGTTCGTATTCCACTGGCTCGGGGAAATTAAATATTCATCAACTCCTACAATAAGTTTAATTTAAGAAGAAAAGAGGTTGGTCGAGCTGATCAGTAGCACGTAGTATTATAGTAACTTAGTAAATTGGTAATTTGAAGAGTAGCTGCGCTTTAAGAATCTTGTTTGGATTCATAGACTTCGTATTCAAAAACAAAGGTTTGTTGATAACAAATGATCTACCTATGACGTATTCGCTTCAATAATTCAAAAGCTCCCTTGATTTAATCAACAGCACCCTATTAGACATAATTGCGTAATGTACTCGCGGGCTTACTGACAGACAAGTTTGTGCTCAGTTTAAAATTCTAATGAACAAATTCTTATCTACTTTCTAATCCTCGAATAATTAATTAGAATCAGAAAAGGAGGCGAATGTTTTTACCAGTTTCATCGCCTTAGAAAAGAAAATTATTAATTCGTTTAAGGATGGATCAGACAGATGACTTCCAAAACTGGGGCCACTGGGGTCTATTACCCAGCTGGAGAATATATTTATGGGGGCAGGGGGGAGGGGTCTTCGGGGTGTCGATGGCCAAAATAGAGTTTTTTTTGGCTAGAAATGATGGAGGAGCATCGTAGCTACCAGAAAAACTTTACGGAATGAGAAAATCTCGTTCCTAGCCTGAGTTATGCGATTTTGAAAATCGGAGATTGCCTGTAATTACACTATTACAGTACCCTGCGCGAACTTCAATCGCGATTTGCCGAAAATTATCTTAAAAATCTCCTCCTACATTTTTTGGAGAATCGTCCTGAAACTTTCCAGATATGTTCTAGGGATCGTAATGAAGAGATTTGTCCAACGGATTTGTGATTTAGGCCTCGGAACCGAAAATATTCGATTTTGAATTTTTGCGACCGGAAAAAATCATCAAAATTTGGCTCCTTGAAAATTCAAAATCGAATATTTTCGGATCTGAGGCCTAAATCAAAAATCCGTTGGACAAATCTCTTCATTTTAATCCCTAAAACATATCTGGAAAGTTTCAGGACGATTCTCCAAAAAATGTAGGAGGAGATAGATTTCTAAGATCATTTTTGGCAAATCGCGATTGAAGTTTGCGCGCGTACTGTAATTACAGGCAAATTCTGATTTTCAAAATCGCATAACTCAGGCTAGGAACAAGATTTTCTCATTCCGTAAAGTTTTTCTGGTAAGTGGTAGCTACGATGCTCCTCTATCATTCCTAGCCAAAAACTCCATTTTGGCCATCGACACCCCGAAGTCCCCCCTGCCCCCTTAAGCGAGCAATAATCCATTTAGTTAGCTGTCCTTTACTACTTGGAGTATTGATTATGCAAACATATATATTAGCCGACTCGTGACCGTAACCCCTCAGTTGATTTGTGAGGGGTTTTGTTGCATGGCACCAGCACCCTGGCAACGGGAGTGCACTATACATAAATACTTCTTAATGAATTGATGGGAACGGAATCCACGTGAAATTTTGTTGCAAACCTTTTAACTTATTTTAGCGCTGAGGAAATTTCAGAAATAAGTATTTACTGTGCAAGCAAAAGTAGAAAATCGGCATTGAAATTTTACTCTTTTAGAGCGAATAGTAGTGATTGTTGAACTTGATCTATTTTAGTACAAATATGAAATTGAAGTAACGTTTGCCCCCGAAATTCGAGTATCGAGTATCGACCATGAAACATAATAACCACTAAGCTGGTAATTAATTGGTAGGAAATGTAAACATGTACTAAACAATAGATTCGTAATTAACTCCGCTTTAACTCAATCACCTCTGCTGCACGGGTTATAAATAAAGGACTTTTGAGATGACGTCATTATCATGGCAGTAATATCGCATAGATAAATGCAGGGTTTTTTCATCAGCATGAACATTGAACAATTGTGTTCGCGAATAACTATATTATGTCAGAGGCCGATAAGCGGACTTAATCCGCTTCCGTAGCGCGCGTTGCCTGACCCCCTCACGCACGGCGTGCGGTGCGGTTTTTCATTTAGTGAACTAAGAGAAAAGCCTCTTACGTTACATTTTGGAATAATTTAAAGGGATAATTTCACAAACTTTATTTCAGATATAGAAAGTAAGGAAGTAGAGAACTCTAAAGGCTAACAAGTGAATTCACCGTCTAGAAACGATATTCCAATATTCTCTAGATCACGTGATTCTACTCCTTCCGATTTACGTCAAAACTTAATTTTAAAACCTTATCTTTGCACGAGCGAATCTCCTACTTTACTTTCAACTTATTTCTCAGCGTCTAAAATTATTCTGATAAAATCAAGAAGAAAAGTACTGTTTACAATCTATACTAACAAGGGGCGGGGGTAAGGCAAACTTTGGCAAACTTTGGCAAACTTTGGCAAACACTTTTTTTGGCAAACTCCTAAATTTAGGGATTAATTTGCCAAAGTTTGCCAAAGTTTGCCAAAAATTACATGACTTCTCAAAACATTTGTAAGAATTTTTTCACTTGAATAAGTGTCAGATGGTAATCCAATGTATTATCTATAGACTTATCAACATTCAGAGAAACGAAAAAGGCATCAGTTAGTCATTGAGTAAAGGACCGAGGTGATCTATATTGGTATAAAAAGATTAATTTTAAACCAGGTAGGAATGTTATATATAGGCTGATTGGGGTGGGTTATGGGTGGAAAGGGGTGAGTCATGAGTCGAAAAGGATGGGTTATGAGTGGAAAAAGATGGGTTATGAGCGTAAAGGGGTGGGTCATAAGTGGAAAAAGGAGGGGTTATGAGTGGAAAGGGGTGGGATATAAGTGGAAAGGGGTGGGATATGTGTTGATTGGGCTAGGTTACGAGTGAAAAGGGGTGGGTTATGAGTGGAAAGGAGTGGGTTATGAGTTGAAAGGGGTGGGTTATGAGTGGAAAGCGATGGGTTATGGGTTCATTGAGGTGGGTAAGAAGTTGGTCGGGGTGGGTAATGCGTTGCTTGGGGTGGGTTTTGAGTTGGTCAGGGTGGGTTATGAGTTGATTGGGATGGGTTATGAGTTGATTGGAGTGCGTTAGAAGTGTATAGGGGTGGATTATCAGTTGAAAGGTATGGGTTATATGTAAGCCTAACATACTCCTAAGTAAGCCTATCACACTCCTAGAAGTAAGCCTATCACACCCTAATTAAGCTTATCACACTTCTTAGTTAGTCTATCACACCCCTAAGTAAGCCTATCACACTCCTGAGTAAGCCAATCATACTCCTTAGTAAGCCTATCACACCCCTACGTAAGCCTATCACACTCCTAAGTGAGCCTATCACACTCCTTAGTAAGCCTATCACACCCCTAAGTAAGCCTATCACACTCCTAAGTGAGCCTATCACACTCCTAAGTAAGCCTTTCACACTCCTTTGTTACCCTATCGCACTCCTAAGAAAGTTTATTGCCTAGCACACCCCTAAAGCCCTTATCAAGTTAATTGAAATCCTAAGATAGCATATCATACTCTTGTGCAAGCCTATGACTCTCCTAAAAGGAAGCCTTTCACACTCCTAAGTAAGCCTATCACACTCCTTTGTTACCCTATCGCACTCCTAAGAAAGTTTATTGCCTAGCACACCCCTAAAGCCCTTATCAAGTTAATTGAAATCCTAAGATAGCATATCATACTCCTGAGTAAGCCTATCACTCTCCTGAGTGAGCCTCTCACACTCCTCAGTGAGCCTATCACACTCCTAAGTTAGCCTATCACACCCCTAAGTAAGCCTATCACACTCCTAAGTTGGCCTATCACACTCCTGAATAAGCCTATCACTCTCCTAAGTAAACATACCATACCCCGAAGTAATTCTATCGCACTCGTATGTGAGCCCATCAAACTCCTCAGTGCCTATCACACTCCTAAGTTGACCTATGACACCCCTAAGTAAGCCTATCATACCCATTACCTGTAATTACAGTACCCTGCGCGAACTTCAATCATGATTTGCCGAATATCTTAAAATCTCCTCCTACATTTTTGGAGAATCGTCCTGAAACTTTCCAGATATGTTCTAGGGATCATGTGAAGAGATTTTTCCAACGGATTTGTGATTTAGGCCTCGGAACCGAAAATATTCGATTTTTGAATTTTGCGACCGGAAAAATCATCAAAATTTGGCTCCCTTGAAAATTCAAAATCCAATATTTTCGGATCTGAGGCCTAAATCAAAAATCCGTTGGACAAATCTCTTCATTAAAACATATCTAAAACATATCTGGACATTCTCAAAAAGTTAACAGGAAGAAGATAATTTCTAAGATCATTTTGGCAAATCGCGTTGAAGAATTTGCAGGCAAATACAGATTTTCAAAATCATAACAAGGCTAGAACAGATCATTCCATTCAAAAGTTTTCTGTTGAAATCAACTACGATGCTCCTCTATCATCTAACCAAAAAACTCCATTTTGGCCATGACACCCAATCCCCTACTATAACAACAATAATCCATTTAGTTAGCTGTCCTTTACTGCCAGGTATTGATTATGCAAACATATATATTAGCCGACTCGTGACCGTAACCCCTCGGTTGATTTGTGAGGGTTTTTGTTCATGGCACCAGCACCCTGGCAACCAGGGGTGCACTATACAAAAAATACTTCTTAATGAATTGATGGGAACGGAATCACGTGAAATTTTGTTGCAAACCTTTTAACTTATTTTAGCGCTGAGAAATTTCAGAAATAGTATTTACTGTGCAAGCAAGTAGAAAATCGGCATTGAAATTTTTACTCTTTAAGGCGAATAGTAGTGATTGTTGAACTTGATCTATTTTAGTACAAATATGAAATTGAAGTAACGTTTGCCCCGAAATTCAGTATCAGTATCGACCATGAAACATAATAACCACTAAGCTGGTAATTAATTGGTAGGAAATGTAAACATGTACTAAACAATAGATTCGTAATTAACTCCGCTTTAACTCAATCACCTCTGCTGCACGGGTAATAAATAAAGGACTTTTGAGATGACGTCATTATCATGGCAGTAATATCGCATAGATAAATGCAGGTTTTTTTCATCAGCATGAACATTGAACAATTGTGTTCGCGAATAAGCGGACTTAATCCGCTTCCGTAGCGCGCGTTGCCTGACCCCCTCGCGCACGCGGTGCGGTTTTTCATGTGCGGCTCACTTCCTAAATAGTGAACTAAGAGAAAAGCCTCTTACGTTACATTTTGGAATAATTTAAAGGGATAATTTCACAAACTTTATTTCAGATATAGAAAGTAAGGAAGTAGAGAACTCTAAAGGCTAACAAGTGAATTCACCGTCTAGAAACGATATTCCAATATTCTCTAGATCACGTGATTCTACTCCTTCCGATTTACGTCAAAACTTAATTTTAAAACCTTATCTTTGCACGAGCGAATCTCCTACTTTACTTTCAACTTATTTCTCAGCGTCTAAAATTATTCTGATAAAATCAAGAAGAAAAGTACTGTTTACAATCTATACTAAAAATATTTGCCTTCTAAAAATCACGTATTAAAACTATGGCTTTTACTCCCCTCCTTCTAAAAATTGCGAGGCCCCTGCTAGCCTTAGAGCTGAAAATCAAGCAGTATCATAAAATAACTGTAAGCACTAACTCATCTTCCGAAGTTCCGAAAACTATTAAAATCTTAATCCCCAGAAAATGCCTAAAATATAAACTTTGAAAATATAATTCACTCAATACTCTATATTTATACCAATATATCTCAATCTACTGAACTGTTTCAAAAAATTTCAACTCATCAAAAATCAATCAACAAATCAATCATGTAACCAATGGTTCTATCAATAATATTTTAATCAATAAATCACAAAATAAATCATTGTCTAAAGTTCACAATTTTTGATTGTCTTTCATTATGAAACACACAAACTCAATCAGACTTTTATTTCATCTTTATTATATATTTATATTGAAGTATCTTTGAATCAAATAATTAGTTTGTCTATCGCTGCTATCTTGATCAGAACAAACCTGCTATAGGAGGGCATTTTCAAAAAGGTATCTGAGTGAACAATTTAGGTATCAATTTGTCAAAATCAAGTTCAATTCAATCCAAAAATACCCCCTTTCGTTCCCTGCCGCAATAGGCCTCATCAAATAAACTCCTTGAATTTTCATCTGTGACCACAAAAAATGATTTATTGCAAAAAGAACTAGTTAGCAGTGAAGATGAATATTGTCAACCCTAGCTGGTGAAAATTCTCGAAAACAATATCATTTTGGTTCTGGTGACTGGTCGGCTGTTCTTGCTTTTCAAGTGAAATGTAATAATTTTCATTCTTATTTGACTGATACTTCAAAATTTTTAATTTCTTCTGAGTAGACTCAATGGAAGTGGTTGTAAAATGAGTGGAAATTTTAGAAAGTATCAGTTTAATCTAAACCCCCGAGACATGACCTGGTCTATTAGCTGCAACTTTGTACTGTGTTTTATAGATTACAATAAACAGCGCACTCCCACTATAATCTTATTTAATTACTAGCAGGCCCGTTGGGCCTGCAAACACACAGCTCACTCGGCGCTGCTACGCAGCACCTCGTTCGCAAGTTTTAAACACTGCCATTCGAATTGATTGGATACTTTTTTACCGCATCAAAAATTCAATTTGGTCAAAAGTTATGCGCAAAATCAAATATTCAAAAAAGTTTATGAAGGAGCAGAGTGCAAAATAGATCGAATTCGTCGGTTATAGTCTTAGACGTGCTAAACCATGTGAGTTTTGTTCCAGCGTTCCGTTTTGATTGCAAGATGATGTTAATTCTGGCAACTGATTCTCATACTGACACTGACATTAGATAATTTGTTTTGTTCGCAGGCCAGGAACTGTCTTCGAAATCTGCTAAACCTACATTCGACTCGATTGAATTGTGCACACCTTGTAACCTTAACGGTTATTTTTACAACTGCAGCTACTACTGTTTTCACCCACTCAACTTTGATTATCGACCAACCTCTGCCACACTGAAAGCAATGCAACTGCAATATCCTCCGTTATTCAAGTTATACCCATTCCCCATCTTGAGATCTTGAATTTGAAGTTAACGAAACGTCAAAAATTTCTAAAAGCTACAGCACAGCATTAAACATTCGTAGCGTAATAGAAAGCACTCGCATAGAACTGATCGTAATCTGCACGTGCGAAAAATTTGTTTCCATAGCAACGGCGCGACTTAGCCCAGCAGCCTTCGTTTCTCTTGATATTTTCTTGGCAAGGTCAAATTTAATTGTATACGGCGGCACAGACAGACATAATTCACGTGCTCTTACGAAATTTATATTAAAACTAGAAAGGCCCGTTGGGCCTGCCAGATGATACAGGACCAAATAATAAGCTCTCAAAAAGTTTATGAAGGAGCAAACTTGACCATTATTCTTTAGTTACTTTTAGTGATGCTGGACCGTGCAAGTTTTGATCATTATAATTTGCTCTTGTATGATGAACTTAAATCTGAAAATTAAAACCGAGTATCGTACTCATACTGAACGTTGAATCAAAGCATTGATTTACGCCAAACAGTATTCCATAAGCGCAATGTGCTATGCCCAAATTCGATTCAATTTGATTTTGATTTTGTTCAATCTTAAATTGCTGTAAATTCACATTTTTCCGTTAACCATCAACTCAGAATTGATTTAATTCGACCAACGTCTGTCATTGATTTATGAAGAGATGCTAACGGAAATAGCTTCCACGATGCAAGCCATACCCGTTCTCTATTTCCAGATCTTGAATTTCAAATGAAAACAGTAAACACGTCGTTCTTTTAAACGCTACAACGCAGCAGTCAACAACCTTTCAGAAAGTACTCGCATAGAACTGATCATAATCTGCACGTGCAGAATATCTGTATCCATAGCAACGGCGCAACTCAGCCCAGCTTAGCCTTCCTTTCTCTTGATATTTTCTTGGCAAGGTCAAATTTAATTGTATACGGCGGCACAAACATTATTCACGTGTGAATTCATTTTATATTAAAGATTTGACTACTGCAAAACTTTGAAAATGGACTTTACACTGTTTGCTTCTTTAATTCCCATTCTTGATAAGAAGCTCATTATTTTTGCATGAATTTAGCTTATTGAGCTAACAACTAAGGATTCTTTTCATAGCCCATTCAGCTCATCAATTTGATAATATTACTTTCATTGAATGATGGTACCAATATCATGAGGAAATTAATTATTAAATAAAGGAAAGTGATTTTGAAAAAAGAAAAGAAAAACACGTCTTGTAAAGTTGTCGAAGGGAAATTGTCAGATTAAAAACGTCAAATTGAAAGGGTACCCATTTCACAAGCAATTCAACAGTACTTTAAAATTGTAATAACACACTTGAACAATAATTCAACCGCTGGGTACGGTGATATTAAGATATTACATGATTAATATTGCTCAATTATTGCTCAATTATTGCTCAATTATTGCTCAATTATTGCTCAATCAATTATTGCTCAATCAAACACTGCAGGGTAATGATTATAAAAGTAAACACTATACTGGTAGTAACGCAGGTCTTGGGGTTAGAAGTTTAGACATGTTCAATGTTTGTAGTTATAATAAACTCCGCTTCAGTTCAATCACCTCTGCTGTAAGAGAAACAAATAATGCGCTTTTGAGATGGAGTCCTTATCCTGGTACAGTCCAGTCTTCATTCAACATAATTCCTCCCCAATTTCTGTTGTATTCTTGTTGCAGACGATAGTTGCCGTACATTCTGCTGGAGATTTTGTGTCAATCTCTTGTGCAGGAGAGCCTGCCTCTTTGCCCCCTTTCATCGCCACTTTACCTACTTTCATTGCCAACCTGGTACCCCGTGCCGTCTTTTTCCGCCCCAATATCTCCCAGATGTAGTCTTTGCATTTAGGAGACATGATAATGAATATTAGTGGATTGCATGCTGCTGATATGGTCATAGGTAGAATAGTCATCGCAAAGAAAGCCCATCCAAAACTCTGAGACTTTATTCTTTCCACACCATTCTCACGACTTGTCCCCAAAACCAAAATGCCCGGCAAGGTCATGTTCACTAGCAAAACAAACAGTGTGGTCGCATTGGTGATTAAAATCTTCTTAGAACACAGGCGCTGTTTCTTTGTTTTATCAGAAAGTGTGTCATTTGGTTGTCGGAGGTAGGCAATGGTCAGCATTGATGCGGCAATAGCTCCAATCTGCACAAAGATGTCACCAGCGTAGGTAGCTAGTATGGTTAAAATTATGTAGAGTGCTTCTCCCTCTTGGGCAAGTTTTGAAAAACGATATCTTACGTACACACTGTTAGTTGGTACCTTGAAAATAGTATCAAGCTCGAACAGAATTACAGATGTCTTTACAACAATGGCACCAAGCAAAGCACTTAAACTTAGTGCCACTTTCCTTCGGGCTATCCTGTGAAAGGGATATCTAATTTGTATGTACCTCAGGATTGTCATAACTCCAGCAACAATTGCCTCGGCCGAACTGAGGACCATCCAAATCAAAGTCAAAGTTAACTGAACAGTTGTTGCAGGTGCAATGTAACAATTAAGCGGATATTCCTTGTAATCAAGACATTGCATACCATCTGGCATGTCATCAGGATCAAGATATGTTGCGTAGTAACAAACCAGAACTATCATGAAGGCAGAATTCATTACATCCACTACGGACAGGACACAAAACATGAAGCTTGCCACTGAGGTTTTCTTGAGGCTGAAGAAGAAGACGATGGCGTTCAGGAGAAGTGACGTGAGAGTGCACAGGACTAAAGTAACGAGAATAGCTACCCCTGGAAAGGGGACAGGGGTTTGTTGGGAGAAGACAAGCATTTCTCTGTAACCAAGGCTATCTGGGGAAGTTGGAATTATGATTGTGCCCTGGTCACGCACGCTGTTGGTGTAGGCGTATTTCACTGGCTCTGGGAAATTAAATATTCATCAACTTGTACAATTAAAGAAGTAAAGAGGGTGAGGTCGAGCTTGTCCGTAGCATGCGGTAGATATGTACTTTAGAGGCGTAAGACGAACACGCAGACAATATAGAGCCCTGCGTGAGCAGGGCTCTATATAATATTTAAATGTCGACAGCGCAGCTGGAGACATTAAAATGATTTAGAGTGCGAGGCGAAGCGAAGCTGAGCCGAGTGCTCTAAATCATATTTCTGCGGTGAGTTTGAGCCTCTAAAGTACTATAGTAGTCGAACGGTGTACACAAGACACACCCTGTGTACAACAAGCACACATTACCTTATATGGTAAAAAGCAAAATGCTTGTTTACACTTAACGAAAAAGCGCATAACTCAGCCGTTTTTTGAGCAATTTTGATCAAAATTTCAGGATATTACGGGCAACATATAACCAATATAATCCTGGAGTAGCTAACATTTTTGACCTTCAGAAGTTGAGATATGGCAAATAAACCGGTCTTTTGTTTTAAAGTTATCGCTTGAAAACTGGCTTTTTGGTCATAACTCCGCTTCTGGAGCTCAAAAATGAATCTAAACTTCACTGAGATGTTGCTCTCATCGAGCTCTAAATATCCTGAAAGTTTCATCAAGTTTGCTCAAAAAACCTCGGAGATATGCACATTTTTAAACGCAAAAGCAAACGTCGCATAGATGTGTATTTAAACTGGTATTAAATTACAGTGTGTCATAACAAACACATGATATAAAGCGCGAGTAGAACACGACTCTACGCATATAGTACTACCCTCTATATCGCAATTAATGATCTACTGATGATTGAAGTAAATTCTAATTTTCCTCTGATTGCAACGTACAAGGGAAACGCAAGGTTGATGTTCTTCAATTAAAATTCGATGTTCGACATCATCTTCAGTGCTGAAGTTTTCAACACAAATACTGAAATTTAATCAATTACTCAAATCATGAAATGCAAATCACTAAAATAGATGAAATAAACTAAATGCTAAAAGTGCTAAAATTATAACACTAAAATTATAACATAAAACTGCAAATATGCACCGTACAATGGTTAAAAATTAAACAACAAACAAATGGCTGGAGAAGGGGAGCACAACTGATGCTCCTACACAGTACCGAGGAGGGGGCAACCCCCATAAACCCCCGGTGGATATCGAAAAATGGCAAATGGGGGTTCAATTTTTGGGGGTGTATGGGGCTTAATTTAGTTAAAGTTTGCTGTTTGATGATTGATTTTGTTCACGATTTTTGGCTTTTTTACGGAATGGTACCATTTTTGTTGAGAAATTTTGGTCATTTTCTGAAATGGTACCAATTTTTGTTGAGGATTTTTGACCATTTTCTGAAATGGTGCCAACTTTTGTTGAAGATTTTTCGCCCTTTTCTTCTCTCTCCTTTTTAAAGAAGTGATACACCTATTGTATTGTGAAAAGCAAATCTTTGCCGTTTTCACTATCTCTTTGTCATGAATGTTTTAGCAGTATCATCGTTTCAGTGAGTCAACTGAACATAGGGCAGAAGAATCAGAAGCAACTAGTTCTCATACTGTGTGGAGTGCTGCTGCTCTTCTCTAGTTTCTTCATCCGAGTCTTCTCTCTGTGGACGTGCTTTACTCTCTCCCTCCTCCTAGTAAGTCTAAAGTGTCTGCTTTCTTCAGTTACTAGTGAGTCTAATAACATTGGATAAAAAGGAAGCAAAAGGCAAAATAAGCAACTGGATAACTAACATGGTAAGCAATAGATACATTATCCTCCAATTAGCCAACGAAAGCATAATCAGACTTATCCTTAAAGGCTGTCCACAAGGGGGAGTTCTTTCTCCATTTCTCTGGAACTTAGAAGTACTTAGTAGTACCAACTACCTTATTGGCCTTTATTTAGCCGGCTTTTTTAACCGGCCCTTTTTTAACCGGGCATATGGACAAAAATCGAATAATTTTTGAACCATTTAACCGGCCCCTTGGACAAAAATTTTTCGAAAGCAGTTGCCAAGACTTTTTGCTCGAAAATAGCCACAAAAACCAACTCATACTAAGTAAATTGCATCAAAAACTCAAACCCTGGTCTAATATCATGATTTAGGTCATTATCTGTGTTATATAATAACAATATATAATAGTATACCGTGGCGTCTTTGTGGCGTTGCTGTTCTGATCTATGCCCGTATAGACTATAGTGTTCTTAAAGGGATACTGAAGTTTTAAAGCTAAAAATTTTATTTTCCAAAATATTGTCATAAAACCCTCACTATTCACCATAAAAACGCATTCCGATCATTAAAAATGCTCCAAAATGCTAAATATTGCGAGTATAGCGGATTTTCACGAAGGTGCGAACAAAAGTCGCGACGTCATCACGGGGGTAGAGTTCACCTAGACCGCAGTAACCCAGTGTATTAAGAGGTGTCATATTGTGCTAATAGACCATAATGTAGTGTTTCTTTTGCTTCCTGCATGATTTCCCCGATCGAGCTTGTGCCATTTTTTCTAGAATTAAGTATGGCTGATTCATTAATATTAAGACTGATTTGAGAAATGCCTAATGTAATCCTTCAATAAGCTAATAGATTAAATTTTCTGATATAATACTTAAAAAACGAAATTGAAATATCATTCCTGAGAAAATTAAAAGTTACAGCTAAATAGTTCGTGCCTCGTGGCAGGAGAAATGTTGAAAACGTAACAAATTTTTTGTTACAGAACAAACATGGGGCCTGTAGCTCACTTATTGGCAGCTGAATTACGGTTTAAATTATTTAGATGATATATGGCATATAGACTTTATTTTCGGCTTTAAAACATTAAAAAGCTGTTAAATATTGTTTCTGTAACAGTTTCTTTGTAGCAATAGGGCCATTTTCAACATGCTGTAACTTTTTATTGTTTAAACTATTCATAATGATATTAAGCCCCACCAATAGTCCATTGATCTTAAAAATGTACAGGCTGTGTCATGATTGAGTTAAGAAGCAGGCATGGATCCACGGGGGCGTGCGGGGGGCGTGCGCACGCCCCCATCAGAAATTTGGGGGCGTGCAATTTGATGCTGGCGATGAATTCAAGATGCCAAAAATAAACCTAGTTGAAAAATTTCATTCATTCACTACTTCTAGAAGCAAAAGGGAAAGGAAATAAAGCAGAGGACTTATGCGTTACGCATTAACAAGATGCTCACACCTCCAAAACTATTACAAAAGGGATACATGAACTAAAAAGAAGTAAAGGGAAAAGTGATGTAATTTTATTAATTGATTAGTAAATTCAAGCAATTTCAATAAATTAGCAGCTAAAATGTTGATTTTGTAACAAATTCAACATTTTGTGTATATTAGTCAAATTATCAATGATTTAAATCGTAATAGATTGATTGAACTGAAAGTTTTCAACAAAAGCTATCAATGGAAAATATGGAAAATTTCAATACCTTTCAAGAGAATGTTGAATTTGTAACAGATGGCAACAGAGATTTTACACTGTTTTCATGCCTCGTTGAACAGGATTGTTGCTCATACTATGTCAACAATTTTATTCATTAAATTGTGTAATTGATAGATCAAACAACTATAAATGTTACATTTTCATTATCTATCTACATATTAACAGTGGAACTATCTAAATTCACTTCGATCAGTAAGGTAAGATTTGGATCTCGCAAAAACAAGCATATATAATACTTATAATGGTATAAGGCAATATTTCGAATTTTGTTACATCTTATATATAATTTCGTAAGAGCACGTGAATAATGTCTGTTTGTGCGGGCGCACAGTTTAAATTTGAGCTTGCCAAGAAATTATCAAGAGAAACGAAGGCGAAGTGGTGCATATTGGTGCTGTTGCTATGGGAACCAATTTTGCGCACGTGCAGATTACAATCAGTTCTATGCGAGAGCTTTCTATTACGCTACTACTGTTTGCTGTGCTGTAGCTTTTTGAGATTTTTTGACGTTTCCTTCAAATTTAAGATCTCAAGATGGGGAATGGGTATAACTTGAATAACGGAGGATATTGCAGTTGGATTGCTTTCAGTGTGGCAAAGGTTGGTCGATAATCAAAGTTTAGTTGGTGAAAACAGTAGTAACTGCAATTGTAAAATTAACCGTTAAGGTTACAAGGTGTGTACAATTCAATCGAGTCGAATGTAGGTGAAGCAGATTACGAGGACAGTTCCTGGCCTGTGAAAAAAACAAAATTATCCAATGTCAGTGTCAGTATGATAATCAGTTGTCAAAATTAACATCATCTTACAATCAACACGGAACGCTGGAACAAAACTCACATGGCTTAGCACGTCTAAGAATAACCGACGAATTCGATCTATTTTCCACTCTGCTCCTTCATAAAAATTTTTCTGAATATTTTATTTTTGCGCATAACTTTTGACTGTTGATCAAATTGGAATTTTTTGATGCGGTAAAAAGTATCCAATCAATTCGAATGGCAGTGTTTAAAACTTGCGAATGAGGTGCTGCGTAGCAGCGCCGAGTGAGCTGTGTATTTGCAGGCCCAACGGGCCTGCTAGTAATCAATAATTTGATGCAATTTAATGCAGATTCAGCATAAGCTAGATCTACTACATAACTCAGAAGCTCAGTAACCCCCTCAGATTACTTTGATTATTACATAAAACTCACAAATTTCTCGTCGATATGCCTGTTACATAATCAACATTTTTGCTATTTAATGATACAAGAAGTGACTGTTCTGGTGCAGATAACTTCAAATAATGAGTTGATTCAATGAAAGAGATCATCTGGTGACTGAGCAGCTCTAATTTGCACCTGCATAAGGGCTACATATAGTGGCAATAAGTGGGAATGTTACAGTATCAACATTTTTGTACTTTTTAATGTAAATATGGTTCACAAAGTCAGGAAATGTCATCTATTGTTTGAAATTAACTTATTACAGCTGATAAAAAGTTCTCCATTTGGTACTTCTATTGGAAATAAAGCCATCAGATAGGTTCAGTAACAAATTCAACATTTCCAAGCTTATTAGCGACAAAACAGCTGCCATTTATTGATTCATCGGTTTATATATGATAAAAGACTGCTTTGTTGAAAATGTGAACCTTTTCTGTGATAAAACACCAATTTTGTTGCTGTTGTAACATGAAATGTTACATTTTGAATATAATGACTACTAAACAATGAATTTTCACCTACCTATGTCACCTATGTCCAAGTCAGTTGATCTTCAATAAAGCCGTCTGGTGTGACCACTCCACAAGGCAGATGCCTCTTTGTCTTTACGCCAGCAGAGGAGAGAGTTCGAGTTTGCAGGGGTGTAGCCTCGAACTGGCGGGGTATCGGGAACAGACATCAGGAACTCAGTTAATCGCATTTTAAAGAGGTCCATATCTTGAATGCTGTTGAGGTGATATGGGATGGAATTCCACAACTTAGGACCCATGACAGAGAAGGAATTCTCATATGCTGATGAGTTCTTTCTGCAAACTGGGATTTTAGCGATGTTACCAAGGCGGGGACGAGTGACAAATTCAACTTTGAGATCGTTGCTCGTCTTACAATGAAGAATTTTCCACATATGCAGAATGATGTATCGCTCTCGTCTTCGTTGAAGTGATAACAAAGATAACGCCTCCAAGCGTTCCCAGTAATTGAGTTCAGACATTCCACTTATTTTAGCAGTGAAAACCTTCTGGACGTTTTCAATTTCTTGTATGTCTGAAATTTTTGTTGGGCACCAAAGTGGGCAACAGTACTCCAACAAGCTTCGAACCATTGACTTGTACACTGTAAGGATAATCTCAGGTGAGCGGGAACGAAAGACACTCAACACCCAAGCCACTTTTTTGCGAGCCTTGCTTGTAATCTCAAGGATGTATGGAGTCCAAGACAGGTTAGCTGCCATTGTTACGCCAAGGTCGCGAAGTTGTGTACATGGACGAAGCACAGTGGAATCTGACACATGGTACTGGAACTGTTCACAGATAAATGGAAGTTCTGTGAGTGTGTTTTTCCTGTTATGTTGATATGAGATATACTCAAACTTGTCCTTGTGCAGAGACATGTTGTTACTATCAGACCACTGAATGACATTAAGGAGATCACTTTGTAGGATTGCAACATCTTCTTCACATCCAATGGATCTAGAAACGCGAGTGTCATCAGCAAAACATCGAAGAATAGAATCCAATACGCAGTTAGGAATATCATTGATGAAGATAAGAAAGAGTATTGGACCCAGTACCGTTCCTTGGGGAACACCGCTGATAATCAGAGCCAGGAATGATATTTGATCATTTACAACAACCCCCTGCATTCGATCACTGAGAAAGGACTCAATCCAATTGATCAGTTTGGGATGAAAACCATAGAGTTGAAGTTTCTTCATAAGAATTCTATGATCAACCTTATCAAATGCCTTAGCATAGTCCAAATAGATTGAATCAAAGTCACGGTTGTTGGTGAGAGCTTCAAGGGCATCATCAAAGTGGTGAAGAAGTTGTGTCAGACAGCTGCGACCTGATCTGAAGCCGTGTTGCATACTGCAAATAAAGTCGTTTGAATCGAGATGATCAACAATCTTCTTCCTAATGACCCTCTCGAATACTTTGACCACATGAGACGTCAGTGAAACTGGTCTGTAGTTAGCTGGTAACGACTTACTGTCCTTCTTGTGGAGTGGAAAAATATGGGACATCTTGTAGAAGTCAGGAACGTGGCCCTGTTCCATTGATTGAGACCAGATGAGGTGAAGAGGAACTGCCAAGGAATGCTTGCAATTTTTCAAAAGAGTAGCCGGAACTTCGTCTGGACCAGAAGCAGAACTCGGTTGAATTTCGTTGATAGCATCTATGATATCCTCCTTCGTAAAGGTTAAGGCTTCATCAGTGAATGGAACTTTGAGTGGAGGAGGTTCGAAAGAAGCAGCATCGACATTAGTCTTGGAGGGATCGCTGAACACTGAAGTGAATTGTTCTTGAAGCATATCAGCAATGTCCTTAGGGGATGTTTTGATTTGACCTTCCTTGTCAATTAACATGCTGATATTCTGCTTCTTCTTTGAAAACTGCTTAGCGTAACTGTAGAAGTATTTAGGGTTACTTTTGACCTTAGCAGCAGCTGTTTGCTCTCTATATTGTAAGTCCGAGTTGATTGAATCCCTAATATCAAGGTGGAGGAGAGAGAGTTTGTTAACTAACGCATTTTTCTGTGAAAGAGGGCTTCGAGGATTACCCATAACAATAGCAAGTTGAGATTGGAGCTTTCGCCGTTTTCTGTTCAAGGTATTCAGAAGACGATTGGGTTTTTTCTTCGAGGCTATCTTCTTCGGGCAGCAGATTTCACAGATTTGAAGGATGGTCAAGGTGAATAGTTCTACAGATTGATCTATGTCATCTGACAAAGTAAAGAGATGTTCCCAGTCGACTGAGCTAATCAATCCATCCAGTTGAGAGAAATCAGCTTTAAGGAAGTCTAAGCTCCTGAAACAAGATTCTGAGAAATCAGGAGGAGCTGATGTTTTGAATTTACATGGATTGTAGGACCAGTATATCTCAACAAATTCGTGATCAGAAAGGGGTGTCGAACTACATGAGATATGTGTAACCAGCTCTTCAGAGTTGCTGAGGTAGAGGTCCAGGGTACTGTCTTGTCGAGTAGGCTCTGCCACAAGCTGTTTGCAGAGGTGATCAGACATGAAGTCAAAGAAAAGTTTGGAGCACTTTTGCTCTGCATCAGAACCCCCAGGCATGACTGTGAGTGACGACCATTGAATTCTCGGGAATTTGAAATCACCAAGAATACTGAGTTCAAAATCATCACTAGAAGAGTTCAAATAATCTCTGATAAAAGAAAGGCATGCTTTGAAGCTCTGCTCTGAAGCGTCTGGGGGTCTGTAAACAACACGAAAATGGATTAAGATGAGTCACAGGTGCAAACCGAGCCAGACTTATCTTGTCATCAAAAGTTTGGACCTTTGTTATCGGAAGGCTTTCTTGACAGTATAACAAAACGCCACCACAAACCTGGTGCTACGGTCACTTCGGAAGACATTGTAACCAGGTATATCCACCATAGCATCCGTGATATACGGTTTGAACCAGGTTTCTGATATAGCAATGAAAGGAACATTTTCATATTAGCCAACTGTCTTCTGAGGTAGGGAACTTTCCATCTGCAGGAACTGTCTGCACTAGGGTTAACGGACTGTCCATTTAGCATCCATACCCGGGAAACTGCCACATCATTGGCTGAGGGTGATGGACTGTTGCCATGGAATTGGAGTTGGGGGCATTGGTCTCTGTGCCACTTGGTTCAATTGGGGAGGGTAGTATTGTGGCACTGTCTGCGTCGGTGGAGCTGATACCTTGCTCTGGGTTATTTGCCTCTTTAGTTGCTGGACCTCCTCCTGGATTTGGGACTGGAAGTTGGTCAGAAGGTTGCGCAACTCTAAAAAACGAGCATTATCATCAGGTTGGACGATGCTGTTAGCTCGAGATCTAGGAAGTCTTTGATTTTGGGGAGGTTTCTTTGGCTCCCTTTTCTGTTTTGTTTGTTGCTGAGCTGCTGTGTCGGTCTGAGTCGTAGCAGTGGCACCTGAGGCAGATGCCTGTACGTTTTCCTCTTTTTTCTTCCTCTTTGTACCAACAAGGTGTGGCCTTGTGCAGTCAGCATCAAAGCATGTCTTGTTGGCGAGAGAAGTCGTGCAGTGAGCAGGGTGGTATCTTTCGCAGTTCTCCCCCTTTTTACATCCCCATTTAGTGTGAGTACCGTTTCTTACAAATCTGCGACATGATCTGGGATGGTTTTTGTCACAGGTCCTGCCATCAACGAGCTGCTTACCACTTATTCCATGAGGACACTTCCCTTCCCTGTAAAGGTAACAGATCTCACTAGAGGTCATAGGAGGGAGGTTCTCAAGATCCGGAATTTGTGATATTTCAGCATTGGCAAGAGAAGATCGGTCTTGAGAAACATTCTCTTGGGGAGGCATCATCTCGGAAGTCTCTCCTGTGTCAGCAGGAGTCCCTCCAGCGTCAGCAGGAGTCTCTCCGGTGCCTGCAGGAGTTTCTCCTGTGTCAGCAGGAGTCCCTCCAGTGTCCGCAGGAGTCCCTCCTGTGTCCGCAGGAAGTACGCGAGGAGCTGTTTCATCAGGGCTCTGCTGCCCAGCAAGTGCCTCATGAAGTCTCTGCGTAAGCTCCTCGGGGGAAAGAGAAGGACCTTTAGCGGACTTTGGGGTGGTCTTTGGTGTTGTAGTTTTTGAAGATGATCTGCTGCTGGGTGTTCTGGAGCGGTCTTTCTTTGGCTTGATTGGGTTGTTTGCATCATGACAGGATTTACACAACCACACAGAACCTGATGGGATAGGAAGTGATGCGTCAGGTAATTGTGCATTCATTTGGTCACAGTCATGACACCCTTGGAAGCAAAGAAAGCACGTGAGAGATGGAGCAATATAATCATCAAAACTAATAGAGTACTGTTCTAAACATTCTCCACAAGTGGCAGGGTAGAAGGATTGGATCTCAAGAATGATCCTATTTGCCAGTGAAGGTTTGTTACTAAACCGTTTGAGCCCTGCACTGTCAGTTAAGTGCACCCTGAGAAACCTAGCACATGCTTCAAGTGAGGCAGCAGTGAAGCGTGAGCCACCAAGCACGGCTCTGTTTGTGCTTATGTCTTTGCTCGAGTCAAAGGCAGATAAAACTGACTTAGTGATTGGGTCGGCTCTTCTGAGCAAGTTACCGATAACCAAACGAACCTGGTCGTCATAGCTCTGGGATTTATCGGTCATCTTAACACTAGAAGAGTAACAGAAAGGACTTCAACTTAGTCAACAGCAGTAACACACGACACGAACAGCACAGGTTACCTTATCTGAGTAGCTGAACCTGTCTCTGGAGTCTTGCACTTGTAGCGCGTGAACCTGTGCTGCCAATGTCTCTTCTGTGTGTCACCGCTATCGACCTGAAAGTATACCAAAAGCAGTAAATCTGTTTATGTGGTGGGAGTAGCGCTGAGAGGGGGTTAGTCGCTACCACAAGAACAGATATACGTTGAGGATTGATAAGAGATTGAGTTCTTTGGACGCCAATGAACACAAAGAAAGGAACACAGATGTGAACACAGATGTGAAAATCAGCACTCTCCCTTTCGGGCAAACAACACAAATACGCACTATGCTATCCGGAACAAACGGCTTAGCTATAATGTGACCCGCCGTATCATGTTGTCACATCTCAAATTTGATTGTATAAAGTAGTGTTGTAAAGTTTAAAAAATTATTTCAACTTTATTTAATGAAATATGTATGATCTGAAAATTTCAGCTTCATTGGGTGATTGGGAGAGCATATATGGGGGAAAATCAAAAAATGCACTTTTTTGATGTGGCACAAATCATACCCCTTTCTCGTGAACATGTCCAAACAATAAATTTTACAATATTAATCCTGTTAGCCTCATTAACCTTGATAGCGTCATGATAATTAGGTAACAATTAGGTAATGAATTAGAAATAACGCATTGATGTAGCACTAAAATGAAGCTTCTGGGTCATATCTTACCAACATAGGTAGAAATAGACGGCAAAACCCGATGGAATAGTGGTGTTCGTGTGAGTGGAGCAATGAATACGGAGATCTAGAATGTTTGTGTTGCTGCGAATCTTATGCTATTGCTTAACACAGAGGTGATGCTTAATGGATCACCTCGAAGAAAGTCTCAAATACAGTCGGTATTAATACTCACTGTCGAAGATGTCTGAATTTAGGTGAAAAATTAAAACGGGTAGGCGCTGCAAACTTTCAAATAAACGATTTTTGGCAAATCAATCATTCCTAAACATTAGAGAAAAGTTCCCTAACCCTGAAGTTAGTTCCTAACCCTGAATGAGTACCAATTACCATAATATTAGCCCGTATTAGCCCGTGAGTACCTTATTTGTGATTTTTCTGGCTTTAATTATTTCTGGCCTTAATTATTTAAATTATTATTAGTACCATCTAATCTTCACTTGTTCATTATCAGCTAACGATTATTTTAATTGTAGCATGATCTTCTCTTCTACTTTTCACTAACCTAATTGACATGGACTGATCAGGGTACAGCAATTTTGTACTGTGGTTAGTAGATAAAAATACCATATATTGGGTATATATCGAGATCACTTAAGTGACTCCTAGAAATTAATGTGAACTTTGAAGTTACCTAACTTTGTCACCTATGTGACTTATTGAAGGAAAACATGAGCTAGATACCTATATAAATTAATTCGACAGACCAAAAATTATGGATAAATCATAAGATAGATCGTATAGTAAAATTGGTAATCGACTTAAAAAATAGGTAGATACTAAAATTCGAATGAAGAATAACAGCTGGAAGGTTGTATTTTCTAAATGAAATATGAATGCGTTGTTTCAATTATATTATTTAATGCTGAACCAGCAAAATGATATTATTAAACGCAAATTTTCGACCAGTCTACATAACATAATTAATGCAATATTCAGAAATAATACAATATAGGGGGGGGGGGGGTGTCACTGTCCCAATTGTCCCAAACTCAAGAAAAAGTGGATTGGGACAGGGACAAATGGGACATTTGGGACAAATGGGACAATTGGGACAAATGGGACAGTAAAAATGGAACAAATGGGACTCAAAAAAGTCAATGTGGACTGGGACAATTGGGACATTTGGGACAAATGGGACAAATGGGACAGAGAAAATGGAACAAATGGGACTCAAAAAAGTGAATGCAGACTGGGACAAATGGGACATTTGGGACAAATGGGACATTTGGGACAATTGGGACAAAGGTGACAGAGACAACTGGAGCTCAAATAGTTGTGTTTTTTGGCTAGGGACCTGGGAACACTTAACCACTGCAAACAAACACAACCAAAATATGTATTTAGTATAGTAGTATGAATATAACTTTCATGTCAATGATAGAAAAACTTGTATCAATGTAAAAAATGAAAAATGACTGATTTTTTTCAAATTTTTGTTTGTCCCAATTGTCCCAAATGTCCCAGTTGTCCCAATTGTCCCAAAAACCATTCCCAAACTCAAAAAAAAGTAAATTGGGACAGGGACAATTGGGACAATTGGGACAGTGAAACTCCCCCCAATATAGGTACGTGTTGTATTTTTAAAACATGCAAAAAAAAACTCGTACTTTACCATCTTATTGATACTTTACACTATAATTTCACACTATACTGTGCGCTCTCTCCTGTGATCAGTCCCCCAACCCCCGTGATGACGTAGAACGCCTAGCCACAGAATTATTTCACACGCTTATTACCTTAGTGGTAGAAATTATGATGCGTACTAAATTATGATTATTTTCGCAAAATGATCATAATTAGTACGCATCATAATTTCTACACATCATAATTTATACAGATCATAATTTGTACTTTCTCAAAATTCGACCATTATTTAGACTTTTTGACAACATGTTGAAACAACCAGGATGACCATGTTGCCTAAAAATTATGGCTAGCTCCAAGGCCCTTTTCACAACTTTGTAATACATCTCCAATCAGCAAAATTTTCAAAATCAAAGGTTGCGGTGCTATAATATCATGGAGTTGCCAAAAATTACGGAGTTTCACTCAACTTAGTTGGCCCTTACCTTCAAATAAGCTACCTTACTGCCAGACCTTATCGAAGACCAAATTTGCATTTGATCGAAAATTAAAACGCAGACAACATCGGTCGAAAAACAATATGTGAATCTGTGGGCATGATATTCACATAACATTAAATCCCCAGTCACCATGATGTCGAAAGTTAGCACAATTATGGGTGTAAATCATGCTACAAGAAATAATTTTGTCAGAAAATAGCCGGCCTTAAGGCTTATCTCATGATTTTTGACCAAGTTTCGGCGGATTCTGGACAATTTTGGTTCAAAGGGCCGGGTAAAATGGTTCAAAAATAATGAAATTTCATTCCACTGGTTGTTCGCCAAAAAGGATTGTTCTTATCTCAAAATTTTTTCATCATAATTAGTACCGATCATAATTTCATTCGTCATAATAAGTACACATCATAATTTCTACCACTAATAAGGTATCACTAAGGGGCCATCCATAAAGGACGTCCGCAAAATTTCGGCCATTTCAGACCCCTCCCTCCCCCCTTGTCCGCAAACGTCCGCAATCCGGAAACCCCTCCCTCCCCCCGGACGTCCGCATTTTTCTTCAAAATCTTTTGGGTCATCATTTTTGGCCCCGAAATTTCATGATTTTCAAGTGAAATAGCCGTAAAATCGACCAAAATTTCCATGAATTGCGGACGTCCGCATTTGGCCAAACACCCCCCTCCCCCCTACGTCCGCAAGCGTCCGCATCGGCCAGACTCCCCCCTCCCCCCTCATTGCGGACGTCCTTTATGGATGGCCCCTAAGGCCCCTAAGGGCGGAGATAGAAATTTCGGAATTTCACCAATTGATTTCTTATGATATAAATATTCAAATAAAATGAATTTAAGCAAAAACAAGAATTGCGCCCGTTACCCATTTGCGGGCGCTTAATTTCCCTCCCCCGAGCTTGAAGAAAATATTGATAGAAACGCGCAATTCTAAATGCATGTGGGACATGGGCAGCTTCGATCCACGTTGATGCTTTTTAACAACGCAATTGAATTACTTCACGAAGTTATTTATTTCATAAACTCCGTAGTTTGCCATGGTTTTCACGCAAGCAACTATTACTATTGCATTGATGATTCAATTTCATGTCGACGGACGTTGCCCGTCTATTTCTTCGACTGGATGGCTATCAAAAGTGACGTCCGTGGAACGTTGCGCCGCGCGTAGGTAGGAGTAACATCCTACGAATTTCATGATATACAATTTCATGATACAACCAATTTGTTTTTCCACCATAAATTGTTCAAATTGCTAGAATTTCAAACATTGGTAAAAGTGTTGACTCGGCGCTTGAATTTTCGCTAAAATTGTTAGGCTAACTAAGCTTAACTTGAGCGCGCCACATGATGTTGAGCCGCAGCGCCGCGCACAAAAAACTGAATCGATATACATCCATCCTGATCTGTCTTGCGGAATTGGTGCGCAACTGCGCGCAATAAAAATTGCTGGCCGCGACTCCACCTTAGGGTGCGCCCTTTTTCAAAGTTTTTAGGCTCTTTGACCGATTGCTTGATCTCGTGAGCTGATCACGAGGATATCAAGTTTTTGAAATTGGACAATGTCTTCCTTTGCCTCTGGGCGTTTTCTGTTTCGTGACGTCACATCGTGACTTGTCGATACGCCTACTAGTACTTTGTGTGCGCTCTGATTCCGCGCGCGCGCAATTGTAATTCTATGCGCGTTCGCGGATCTGAGTTGTCTGAGTCAGTTCTTGTGCTATCTACGGCATTGGCAAGACTTATCTTTATTGAATAATGGAATTTTCTGATACCAATCTACGATAGACGCAAATAGCAAATAATTTAGGATTCAGCAAGTCTTGCCAGTGCCATTTTCAAGCTGATAATATTAATTGCGATTTCTTGGAAAATAGAAGCTTAAGTTTATACATCGAGAGCTGAGAAGTATTAGTACTATACAGGGTTAAAATTGTACATCCCAATCAGGAGTCAGGGGTGCATGTGACTGCTGAGTGTCCCCAGTCAGATCACATGACAAAGCAGGACACTCAGTCTACCTCAACTAATGATCGAGCAGAAAAGGTTCACGTGACTGATAGAGGAGGAAACAAACAGTATCTCTTTGACCATAAAGAAATCTAGTTTGTTATATTGTAACGAGTAGGCCCTCTAGCTAATTCTATTTCATCGTTCGGCAGTCTTGAAGCTTATTCCGATCCTGAGATCTGTGAAATGTGAAACCAAAAAATCCATTCTCTTGTTTTGTACTTTTTAATCTTGGGTATGGAAGTATCAGTCATGAAAGAATTATGTCTGGCGTTGCCAGACCCCTTGGAATCTGAAAAAGTCGGACAAAGCGGATTCAAAACGACGGAATGTCGCTCGGAATCATGGGAATCGAGGTCTTATCCCATGGTCGGGATTAGACTTGTAGTTCTGTTGTCCGAGATCGCGAATACGTACTATTCTGATTTAGATGATGGGGAAAAGGCCAAGATAACGGACAAAGCGGATTCAAAACGACGGAATGTCGCTCGGAATCATGGGAATCGAGGTCTTATCCCATGGTCAGGGATTAGACTTGTAGTTCTGTTGTCCGAGATCGCGAATACGTACTAATTCTGATTTAGATGATGGGGAAAAGGCCAAGATAACGGTATGAAAGTTCCTCAGGATTGTGAACCGTCGCTAAAATCTGGACACCATGGAATTTTCTGATACCAATCTACTGATCTACGATAGACGCAGATATTACAGATAATTTTAGAATCAACAAGTCTTGCCAGTGCCAGTTTCAAGCTGATAATTGCGATTACGGCAGTCTTGAGCTTCTCCGGTCGGCCGGCTAGTCAGTCAGCTAACCGACCGGCTTGCCTGTGCAATTTTCAAGCTGATAATTGCAATTACTTGGAAAATGGAAGCTTAAGTTTATACATTGAGGGCCAAGAAGTACATTAGTACTATACAAGGTTAAAATTGTACATCCCAATCAGGAGTCAGGGTGCATGTGAATGCCGAGTGTCCCCAGTCAGATCACATGACCAAGCAAGGGACACTCTCCCTCAACCAATGATCGAGCAGAACAAGGTTCAGGTGACTAATAGAGAAGGAGGAAGCAAGCAGTATCTCTTTGACCATAAGAAAATCGGGGAACGGACATTTCATCTCGCGACACTTCATCTCACGAAATTTCATTTCCGACACTTCATCTCAAAGTACGACAATTCATCTTTAACTGTAACTTGATTGTACTTTGAAGTACGACAGTTGATCTACAGAGTACGACGTTTCATCTCAAAGGGTACGGCACTTCATTTCTGGGGATGACACCTCTTATCAGGGTAGGAAACTTGATCTCAGGGTATGACACGGCATCTCAACGTACGACAATTCATCTCAGTGTACGACCCTTCATCTCAGACTGCGAAATTTCATCTCTGGGTACGACACTTCATCTTAGGGTACGACACTTCATCTCAGGGTACAACACTTCATGTCTTGATACGACACTTCATCTCAGACTGCAACATTTCATCTCTCGGTACGACACTTTATCTCAAGGAACGACACTTCATCTCAGACTGCCACATTTCATCCCTAGGGTACAACTCTCCATCTCAGAGTACGACACTTCATCTCAAGGTACGACACTTCATCTCAAGGTACGAAACTTCATTTCAGACTGCGACACTTCATCTCTGGGGGATACGACACTTCATCTCAAGGGTACGACACTTCATCTCAAGGAACGAAACTTCATCTCAGTGTACGACCCTTCATTTCAGACTGCGACATTTCATCTCTGGGTACGACACTTCATCTCAGACTGGGTACGACACTTCATCTACGACACTTCATCTCGGGGTACGACACTTCATCTCAGACTGGGACATTTCATTTTTAGGTACGCCACTTTATATCAGATTCAACTCCATCTCAATTTTGACACTTCATCTCAGCATTACAACACTTCATCTTTGGATACGACACTTCATCTCAGACTGCGACATTTCATCTCCGACTGGGACGTTTCATCTCGAGGTTCGACACTTCATCTCAGAGATTTCATCTGTCGATTTCCAGAGATCATCTCTTTTGCAGTCTGATCTGAAAGAGATGAAACGTCCAATCCCAGATGAAATCCCGCAGTCTGAGTTATGAAGATCGTACCCCAGAATGAAGTGTCGCAGTCAGAGATGAAGTGTCGTACCCTGAGATGAAGTGTCTTACCATGAGATAAAGTGTCGTATCCAGAGATGTGTGTCGTACCCGAGATAAAGTGTCGTACCCAGATGAAGTGTCGCGTACTGAATGAAGTGTCGTACCCAGTTGAAGTCGTACCAAAGATGAAGTGTCGTACCCAGAGATGAAATGTCGCAGTCAAAGATGAAGTATCGTACCCTCCAGAGATGAAGTGTCGCGGTCTGATATGAAGTGTCGTACCTTGAGATGAAGTGTCGTATCCCCCAGAGATGAAGTGTCGCAGTCTGAAATGAAGTTTCGTACCTTGAGATGAAGTGTCGTACCTTGAGATGAAGTGTCGTACCGAGAGATGAAGTGTCGTACTCTGAGATGGAGAGTTGTACCCAGGGATGAAATGTGGCAGTCTGAGATGAAGTGTCGTTCCTTGAGATGGAGTTTCGTACCTTGAGATGAAGTGTTGCTGTCTGAGATGAAGTTTCCTACGTTGAGATGAAGTGTCGTATCCTGAGATCAAGTTTCCTACCCTGATAAGTGGTGTCATCCCCAGAGATGAAGTGTCGCGTAGCCTTGGAGATGAAACGTGGCAATCTCGAGATCAAATGTCGTACTTTACAGTACAATCAAGTTACAGTAAGATATGAAGTGTCATACCCTTTGACTCTTTGAGATGAAACGTCGCACTCTGGAGATCAAATGTCGTACTTTGCAGTGCAATCAAGTTACACTTACAGTAAAAGAGATGAAGTGTCGTACACTTTGAGATGAAACGTCACCCTGGAGATCAAACGTCGTACTTCAAGATACAATCGATTTACAGTACGAAATGAGATGTCCTTCTTTGAGATGAAGTGTCGGAGATAAAATGTCGTGAGATGAAGTGTCGCGAAATAAGATGTCCGTTCCCCGACCTTTTCATGGTCAAAGAGATACTGCTTGCTTCCTCCTCTATCATTCACCTGAACCTTGTTCTGCTCGATCATTGGTTGAAGGAGATTGTCCCTTGCTTGGTCATGTGATCTGACTGGGGACACTCGGCATTCACATGCACCCTGACTCCTGATTGGGATGTACAATTTTAACCTTGTATAGTACTAATGTACTTCTTGGCCCTCAATGTATAAACATAAGCTTCCATTTTCCAAGTAATTGCAATTATCAGCTTGAAAATTGCACAGGCAAGCCAGTCGGTTAGCTGACTGACTAGCCGGCCGACCGGAGAAGTTCAAGACTGCCGTAATCGCAATTATCAGCTTGAAACTGGCACTGGCAAGACTTGCTGATTCTAAAATTATCTGTAATATCTGCGTCTATCGTAGATCAGTAGATTAGTATCAGAAAATTCCATGGTGTCCAGATTTTTAGCGACGGTTCACAATCTGAGGAACTTTCATACCGTTATCTTGGCCTTTTCCCATCATCTAAATCAGAATAGTACGTATTCGCGATCTCGGACAACAGAACTACAAGTCTAATCCCTGACCATGGGATAAGACCTCGATTCCCATGATTCGAGCGACATTCCGTCGATTTGAATCCCGCTTTGTCCGACTTTTTTCAGACCCAAGGGGTCTGGTAACGCCAGACATAATTCTTTCATGACTGATACTTCCATACCCAAGATTAAAAAGTAGTAAGTACAAAACAAGAGAATGGATTTTTTTGGGTTTCACATTTCACAGATCTCGGGATCGGAATAAGCTTCAAGACTGCCGAACGATGAAATAGAATTAGCTAGAGGGCCTACTCGTTACAATATAACAAACTAGGTCACTGTTAACTGGATTTCTTTATGGTCAAAGAGATACTGTTTGTTTCCTCCTCTATCAGTCACGTGAACCTTTTCTGCTCGATCATGAGTTGAGGTAGACTGAGTGTCCTCTGCTTTGTCATGTGATCTGACTGGGGACACTCAGCAGTCACATGCACCCTGACTCCTGATTGGGATGTACAATTTTAACCCTGTATAGTACTAATGTACTTCTCAGCTCTCGATGTATAAACTTAAGCTTCTATTTTCCAAGAAATCGCAATTAATATTATCAGCTTGAAAATGGCACTGGCAAGACTTGCTGAATCCTAAATTGTTGCTATTTGCGTCTATCGTAGATTGGTATCAGAAAATTCCATTATTCAATAAAGATAAGTCTTGCCAATGCCATAGATACTGATAGCACAGAACGGCTCAGACAACTCAGATCCGCGAACGCGCAGAATTACAATTGCGCGCGCGGAATCAGAGCGCACAAAGTACTAGCAGGCGTATCGTGACAGGTCACGTGATGTGACGTCTGAAACAGAAAAACGCCCAGAGGCAAAGGAAGACATTGTCCAATTTCAAAAACTTGATATCCTCGTGATCAGCTCACTGAGATCTACAATCGAGTCAAAGAGCCTAAAAAACTTTGAAAAAAGGGCGCACCCTAACTCCACCTGATAGTACCATTGTTGACGAAATCTCCCTCAAATATGTGGACATCTCCCTCAAATTTGTGGACATCTCCCTCAAATTTTGTGGACATATCTCCCTCGGACTTTCCGGGCACTTTCCAGAAATTACAGTAGTTGTATTGCAAATCTGGACCTGCTATGCACATATCCTATTTCTCACCTTCCCAAACACGATCTCTGCTAACCCTCTCATTTGCCTTTTTGTATTCACAAAAAGGCCAATGGGGAGGGAAATAAAAATTTTGTCAGAAAACTTCAGTATCCCTTTAATTAAAGGTGCACTGATGGTTTCGAACAACTTTGGCTAATAGCTTGATACTATATAAAAAAAATCACAGGCATATAATAGCCCTCCCGAGCCATTTTTATATGTCATAATGTACGGGTAGAAATTGAGGGAAGATGATAGTTGAGCTCATAAAACATGTTTAAGTCGCCAATGCACAATCTAAAGTTTGTGAACCTCAATCAATAGCCTTTTACTTGTTATATAATGAAAACCTTTAGTGAACCTGGTCAGACTTTGTAATGATATCCTGATATCTCCTGTGAATATGTAAAGTCATTGTGTTTTATAGGCAGCATAAATTATCCAGGAAGTATCACTTGCGCACTGCTGTATGTAGATCAATGCTGCATTCCAATGAATTATATCTGCATTAAAAATACTTGTATACTTGTGAAAACAAATATTACCATACTTACTTCACTTTTTTGACTCAAATTACCATCATTTTGCTTGATCAAACCAGTGGTTTTTGTGGATTTTTTATAATCTTTAAAGTCTCACTCTCATACTTTATGGTGAAAATAAAACACTCCTCCGTCGTGTTTCATTTTTGATTAAATCACTCACTTCGTTCGTGATTTAATCATGATTTAATTTACTCGGACACTACGTGTCCTCGTAAATTAAACCTACATAAAGTATGAGCGTTCCGACTTTAAAGCTTATATAATAACATCTAGCACTATCTCGCAGCACGGGGCAACTTAGATCACGGCTTAATTAACTTAGATCAGCCCTTTATTAGCGGTCAAAGTTTCCGCATCCACATTGAAATGCCAGCATATCACAATGATCTTATAATGTAAACACAGGCGAGCTCAACCAGACTCCAGCTAATTTGAGTTGTATGCTGACTTGCTTTAGTGTGCAAGTTTTTGCGTGTTTTTTTGCGTGTTTTAAGGCAAAAACATGCCCTTCAAAGCAAGCCAGCATACAACTCCTATTAGCTGGAGTCCGGTTACACTCGCCTGTGTTTACATTATAAGATCACTGTGATATGCTGGCATTTCAGTGAGGAATTGAGGATGCGGAAACTCTACCCGTTAATTAAGGCGTGATCTAATTTGCCCCGTGCCGCGAGATGTTATTATATAGTACCTATCAAGCTATGATTTTAGCCAAAGTTGTTCGAAACCATCAGTGGAGAATATATTCGTATTTCATGGGCATTGGGCAAAAACTCCAGGCAAAGTTTCCTGATACCTGGCAATTCCTGCATTGTAATTTCAGTAATTGTAGTTTAGTTAGAAAATCTGAGTTCTGACCCTCTCCCAAGGTCATAATGGCAAACCCCCAGGTCTCTATAAAGAGTATATACGGCACCCCTGCCATGGTACACGCAGCCCTCTACGTTATAGGGATTCTCCTGGTAGCTGTGAACTACGCTCTGATGTACCCCGTACAGTCCGTAGTGCTGCTCATGACGTGGCAACTTGCCAAGTACATAGTATGGCTGTGTACCCCTACTCCTGCCACACAAAGTAAGTAGCAAGTACATAGTATGGCTGTGTACCCCTACTCCTGCCACACAAAGTAAGTAGCTTAAAGTACATAGTGGCTGTGTACCCCTCACCACACAAAGTAAACAAAGTAGTGTGGCTGTGTATACTCCTGCCACACAAAGAGTAAGTAGCAAGTACATGGTGTGGCGTATTCTCCTGCCACACAAAGTAAGTAGCAAGTACATAGTGTGTGGCTGTACCCTACTCCTGCCACACAAGTAAGTAGCAAGTACATAGTGTGGCTGTACTACTCCTGCCACACAAAGTAAGTAGCAAGTACATGCTGTGGCTGTGTGCCTACTCCTGCCACACAAAGTAAGTGGCAAGTACATGGTGGCTGTACTACTCCTGCCACACACTAAGTAAGTAGCAAGTACATGAATATTGGCTGTGTACCTACTCCTACCACTAAGTAAGTAGCAAGTACATAGTGTGGCTGTGTGTACCCCCCTACTCCTGCCAGACAAAGTAAGTAGCAAGTACATAGTGTGGCTGTACCCTACTCCTGCCACAAAGTAAGTAGCAAGTACATGGTGTGGCTGTACCCTACTCCTGCCACACAAAGTAAGTAGCAAGTACATAGTGTGGCTGTACCCCTACTCCTGCCACGCAAAGTAAGTAGCAAGTACATAGTGTTGCTGTGTACCCTACTCCTGCCACTGAAGTAAGTAGCAAATTACAGTGACTTATTATTCTCCTGCCACACAAAGTAAGTAGCAATTACCAGGGTGTGTGTGCTTCTCCTGCCACACAAAGTAAGTAGCAAGTACATAGTGTGGCTGTGCCCTACTCCTGCCACACAAAGTAAGTAGCACAAGTGTGGCTGTAAAATTCCTACTCCTGCCACACAAAGTAAGTATAGTACATGGTGGCTGTGTACCCTACTCCTGTCACATAGTAAGTAGCAAGTACATAGTGTGTGGCTGTGTACCCTACTCCTGCCACACAAAGTAGAAGTAGCAAAGTACACATAGTGTGGCTGTGTGCCCTACTCCCTGCCACACACAAAGTAAGTAGCAGAAGTACAAAGGAGTGTGTGTGTGCCCTACTCCTGCCACACAAAGTAGAGCAGTACATAGTGTGGCTGTGCTATTCACTCCTGCCACACAAAGTAAGTAACAAGTACATGGTGTGGCTGTGGCACTACTCCTACACAAAGTAAGTAGCAAGTACATGAATTAGTGGCTGTGCCCTACTCTGCCACACAAAGTAGGCAGCAAGTACATGAGAATTATTGTTGTGTGCCCCTACTCCTGCCACAAGAGTAAAATGTAAGTACATAGTGTGGCTGTACTTCTCCTGCCACATAAAGTAAGTAGCAAGTACATAGTGTGGCTGTATCTTCTCCTGCCACATAGAGTAAGTATGAGGTATGGTGTGGCTGTGCCCTTCTCCTGCCACACAAAGTAAACAGCAAGTACAGTGTGTACCCTACTCCTGCCACACAAAGTAAGTAGCAAGTACAAGGGTGTGGCTGTGCCCCCTACTCCTGCCACACAAAGTAAGTAGCAAGTACAAAGTGTGCCCTACTTCTAGCAAGTACTGTCACACAAAGTAAGTAGCAAGTACATGGTGTGGCTGTGTGCCTACTCCTGTCACGCAAAGTGAAGTAGCAAGTACATGGTGTGGCTGTGTGCCTACTCCCTGCCACACAAAGTAAGTAGCAAGTACATGGTGTGGCTGTGTGCCTACTCCTGCCACACAAAGTAGTAGCAAAGTACATAGTGTGTATTGTACTACTCCTGCCACACAAAGTAAGTAGCAAGTACAAAGGGTGTGGCTGTGTGCCCCTCTCCTGCCACACAAGAGTAAGTAGTACATAGTGTGTGTACTTCTCCTGCCACACAAGAGTAGAAGTAGCAGAGTACATGGTGTGGCTGTACTTCACTCCTGCCACACAAAGTAAAGTAGCAAATTGCATAGTGTGGCTGTATTTCTCTGTCACATAAAGTAAGTAGCAGAAGTACATGGTGTGGCTGTGTACCCCTACTCCTGCCACTCCAAAGTAAGTAGCAAGTACATAGTGTGGCTGTGTACCCCTACTCCTGCCACGCAAAGTAGTAGCAAGTACATAGTATGGCTGTGTACCCTTTCTCATGCCACACAAGAGTAAAGTAGCAAGTACATAGTGTGGCGCAACCACTTCTCCTGCCACACAAAGTAAGTTGCAACACCTCTCCGCTACTTCACTGTCAGCTGACGACGATAATCACAAGATTTTCGAAAGTTTCTGATATAACAACTCTCTCGTATCAGTTAAATATCGTTTAAACTTCAATATCTGAAGTAGCAAGTAAGTAGTGTGGTCTTCGGCGACAAAATTCTACCCTCTGAAAACAGTTAAGGGTATGAGCTATATCATGTGATATTTCTACCAAAGCGTGTACCAAGAAGTTCAGATGCATTAAACCTGGTATGTGTCACGTGTCTGCCAGCTCATTGTCAAGCGTGGCTGTTACATAACTCCTCAGGAATCTGCCTGACTGTACATACTACAGTGTGATCTGAAAATTGTTGCAAGATTTCTATCTTCGTTATTATATATAAACCATTTAGTGTATTTACAATACTCTTAAGTTATACTGATTATCATGCTCTCAAGGTTATTTGTCTGGTAATTGTCAAGGTAATTGATATTTAATTGTCCCCGTTAATTACTGCATCGTGTCTTAATCTCACGACCCACACTCAGCAGATCTAGATTCTAGATCTGTTGGAGGGACTGAACACCATATTCTAGATTCTAGGATATGGTTTTCAGTCTCTCCGAGCGTAATACTGTAATCATACCCTATCAGCCAAATTTCTCAGCCCCCTTGGTCGGTGTAACGATACGAAACTTTACTAGGGCCCCTAAATACCAATGATACTTTGCGGAGGTATATCAATTGTATGCTCTATATATCCTGCATGTCTCTCAGGTGATTTGTCGGGGATAGAGCGGCGTCTGATAACCGTAGAGCAGAGACTTCAACGAGCCGAACTTCTGATCAGGGAGTTCCGACAGGACTTGAGACGCATTGCGCAGTAGCGCGACATTTCACTACACTTAGGAGTCCAATAGGAGAATAGGTAAGGTAGTCTAGGAAACGGATTCCAGTGCTTCACACTGATAAATTCCCCCTACATCAATCCTCGATATATGCTACAACTACAACCTATAGAGTGAATCTCTGTGTATCATAAATCATTTGACGAGGAATTGACGAGACTGAAAAAATTAGTGCGCGTCAATTCCAAGAGATTTCATGCTACCCATTTGAGCTGTTTTTCCGTTCTTAGCTAATTTTGAAATTTTATGTTATGTTATAGGCGTGTTTTTAATGCATATCCAATATCATATTGACTCCACTTTGGCTGTGTTTAAAAAACCCTCGGCCTCGCATTGAGTGATTTTATTAAGTTATAATATAGGTTTAGTGTTTCAGAGTGAGAAATAATGCGCTCGTTCGTTTTTTCTCCAATCTTTCATAATAATATTTAATTCCCTTCTGACGATCAGTGAGAACTAATTTGCCTAATTTATCAGACGCCAGAATTCATTCTTTTTAATTTTTATTCGTAGGCATAATTAAGCACGTGTTCTCCATTGAATTCATTTCCAAGTGGTCAGTTGGTGTATTGGTATTCTGTCTGGCTCGTGATCGAAAGATCCCGGGTTCGATTCCCTGCCATTCCTACTGAGCTACGGGTGAAAGATGCCTATTTATCTCAAGCCTATGGCTAAGCAGCCACACGGTTCACTCAGCCGAGCGTACAGGAAACTGTGCGGGAGAGATAAATGAGGACCGGCCCATTGCAGCGAAGTCTCGGGCGAATAAAGTATGGATAACATTTCCTTAACCGTACCTTAACCGTACCTGGCTTGATTACTCGGATCCTTCGATTCCTGTCATTGGTCATGGTCGTACGGCTGTTGGAATAGAAGTTAAACCTTCGAAATAAAATTTCAGAAAAAGGATACAACTTTGCAAGTGCCTAAATATTTAGTAAATTAATATTTGGGCGCGCAAAGATTATCTGAGGCACTATTCAACAACCGCTACGACTCTGATGTTGATCGGATCAATGTCAAGCCAGGCTGACAGGCTGCAGTTGAAGCTGCACCGCCGAGACTCATTACTCTCCGCAGTTTCATGCCGTGTGCTTGGCTGGAGATAAACTGAGCATCTCACCAGCAACTCAGCAGATGGCGAAGTCGAGCCGGATCTTTCGTCGCAGCCATGCCAACTGCATAACCGCTGAAAATATTCGAGGCTGCGATAACAATGCTAACTACGAGCTAAATAAGCGTAATTCTGGTCTGATAGAGCCAGGCAAGTGCCGCTGATCGTCGAAGAAGGTAATATTATGGTGGAGAAACGGGCTGAGCACGTATTCTCGCTCTAACACTAAACCTATATTATAACAATAAAATCACTCATTTTGAACCGAAATTAAACACATCAATATGATGTTGGATTATGGCCATTAAACACGCCTATATTTATAACAATAAGAACTCAGGTAACCCAGAACAAACAACTCCAACATGAATCTCTTGAATCGACGCGCACTGGTCCCTCGGTCTCATCAATTCCTCGTCAAGCATTATGATACACAGAACACTCTATAGGTGTGGATGAAGGACCGATATGAAGTATCAGTGTGGCACTGAAATCCGTTTCCTGTTCTGCCACCTGACCCTGAACTCACAAGTGTGGTGAAAATGTCGCGCTACTGCACGGCGTCGGAAAGTCTGTCAGGCTCCTGATCGTTATCAACGCCCATCCCCGACAAATCTGAACATGAAGATATAGAGCATACAATTGACCTGCCTCCTATCATTGGTATTTGAGGCCTGTGGGACAAATATCCACGCCGGCAGAAGGCCCAGCGGCTGATAAGTATGATTACAGTATTACGCTCGAAGACTGAGCCATGTCCTGAATCTAGAATATGGTGTTCAAGTCTAGATCTGGCAGTGGTAGTCAATGGTCAGGCACACGATCTGCAGCAATCTTTGAGGTTTTGATAAATATCAGTACGCGACAGTACCAACAACAACGAAGGCATGATGTCAGTATAACTAGAGTATTGTACAAATGGTTTATATAGCAACGAATGAAAATCTTGCAACAATTTTCAGGTCACTGTATCTTGCGATTCTGAAGGAGACCATAACAGCAGCGACAACTGTTGGTTTTGTGTTGCTACCAGGTTAATGCGTCGGCTGCTCTTGTTACGCTGTAGAAATATCACATGATATAACTCATGCCCATAACTGTTTTCGAAGAGGTGGGTACGTGTAAGGCTGCTTCAGGTATTGGTTAAACGATATTTAACGATGCGAGGTGACATATCAGCTCGAAATCTTGTGATCGTCAGCTGACTGGTAATGGAGAACCCGCAACTTACTTTGTGGCGGGAGTAGTACACAGCCACGCTATGTGCTGCTACTTGCTGTGGCATTGAGTACACAGCCATACCTGCTGCTGCCTGATGACGATGAAGCTGCAACCACACTTGTACTGCTAGATTGGCGGAAGCTGAGTACACGGCACTATAACTACTTATACTATGTACGAGATGAGGTACGCAACCGCACTGTGTGCTGCTGCTGATGATGACAGGAGGGGTACGCAACCACGCAATGTGCTGCTACTTACTTTTGATGACAGTGGGAATTGCAACCACTATGTATACTTACTTTGATATTGACGAAGGCTCAGGTACGCAACCACTTGCTGTGCTTCTTCTGCGTGGCAGGGGTGAGATGCAGCCTATGTGTTACTACTTACTGTGTGTCTCAGAGGCCTGCAACCACTATGTGCTGCTGACCAATGACGAGGTACACAGCCACACTATATAGCCTTTACTTTATATTGTTTGAGGTAGGTACAACCACTGACAATACTTCCTTCTGCTGATGATGACGAGTATACACTGTAGCCTTTGCCCACTGATGATGACTGGGGTACACAACTGACACTATGTGCTGAGATGAAGTGCAACCACTTTGTGCTTGTGTGGAATCAGGTCTGTGCACACCATGCTACTGCTACTGATGACAGGAATGAAATTACTGACTTCACCTGTGCTTGCTTCTTACTGTGACGGGAAATAGAAGTATCACAATACGCTGTGTGCTTGCTACTACTTTTGATGATGACGAGATGAGTACACAACTTCACATATGTGCTGCTTTGCGTGACAGAATGAGGCACGCAGCCACGCCTGTGTATGCTTGCACGATGGCAGGAGGGTACGGCTCACTGTCTTCTGCCACTGTGTGGCAGGAGGCTCAGGGAGGCCTGGCTCACTGCTGCTACTTACTTTTGTGTGGCAGGGGTGAAGTGCACAACCACTATGCACGCAGCCACACTTTGTGCCTATGCTGCACGATGGCAGGGCTGGGAGTACAACTCACTATGTGCTGCTACTGCACAGTCTGTTTCACACTATGTTGCTGCTGCACTGTGTGTTGGGGGCTCAGAATACAGCCACACTATGTGCTAACTGCTTACTGATGATGACGAGGTGAGTGCAGCTCACTTTGTGCTACTTTTGATGACGGGAGTAACAACCACGCTATTGCTACTGCACATTGAAGAATAACGCAGCTCACGCTGTGCTTTGTTATTTGAGGAGTAAGGAGCCACCTGTCACGCTAGCGCTACTTACTGATGACGGGGTGGTACGCAGCCTGTGCTTGCTGCTTACTTTGCGTGTTGAGGGTACGCAGCCACGCACTGTGCTTGCTGCTGGAATAACGGCAATGACACTTACTGTGACGGGAGAACTGCAACCACGCCTGTGTAACTGCTGGCAGGAGGCTGGGAGCCACGCAGCCACGCAATACTGCTGCTTGCTGATGACAGAATGGGAGGTACGCAACCACTGTGTGCTGCTGCTGCAGTGTGAGGAAGCTCAGTACACAACCACACTAATGTGCTGCTACTACTTTGATGACGAGATGGTGCAGCCACGGTAATGTGCCTGCCTGACAGTGACATGTACTTGCTACTTGCGCAGTGTGAAGATGAGGCAGCCACTGTGTGCCCCCTGCTGTGGGTGAGTGCAACCACACTATGTACTATGCACCTTTGATATTGGAAAACAAGCTGCAACCACACTAGCCTTGCTACTTACTTTGATATTGGCGAAATGAAGTACACAACCATACTATGTGCGCACGGTAACGAAATCGCCATGCCATGTTGCTTGCTACTTACGTGAAGTACGCAGCATGCAACGGCGAGACTACTTCCCGTCGCCGCACGAGCTGTACGGGAGCACATCAGGCGTGGTTCACGGCTACCAGCTATAACATCAGAGGGGCTGCGTGTTTGGGAACCATATAGAAGACAGAGTTACCAGTCTTGGGAGTTGCATGGAGTTATTTGGTTGTTGAGCTCATATGGAACTATTTGGCTCACATAGAGCTGTTGGGTTGTTAGGCTAAATGTAGATATGGAGCTATTTGGTTTGATGGAGCTATAATGTTTTTGGGCTCACATGTAGCTATTGGGTTGTTGGGCTCCCCTGGAGCTATTGGGTTGTTGGGCTCCCCTGGAGCTATTGGGTTGTTGGGCTCCTGGAGCTATTGGGTTGTTGGGCTCCCCTGGAGCTATTGGGTTGTTGGGCTCCCTGGAGCTATTGGGTTGTTGGGCTCACAAGGAGCTATTGGGTTGATGGGCCACATGGAGCTTTGGGTTGCTGGGCTCACATGGACTTGGAGCTATGGGGTTGATGGGCTCACATGGAGCTATTGGGTTGTTGGGCTCCCCTGGAGCTATTGGGTTGTTGGGCTCCTGGAGCTATTGGGTTGTTGGGCTCCTGGAGTTATTGGGTTGTTGGCTCCTGGAGCTATTGGGTTGATGGGCTCACATGGAGCTATTGGGTTGTTGGCTCCCCTGGAGCTATTGGGTTGTTGAGCTCCCCTGGAGCTATTGGGTTGATGGGCTCACAAGGAGCTTTTGAGTTGCTCGGTACATAAGGGAATACCTACTAGAGTTGGTGAGCTCACATGCCGTCTACATTGTGGTCGAATGTAGCTGTTGGGCTACATTCAAAGATAATGTGATTCCTGCAATAGTGGTGTTCCTTGGTACTTGGAGACGCGCTTGTCAATGTCACTGTCAGTTCCCCTGGCTTCATTGACAGAGCTATGTGGGCTTAGGGACTGACACTGAGCAGTGACAACCAGCAACACAAGCAGGGATTTGAGTTATACGCGTTTAGCAATGACAAGCGCGTCTCCGAGTTCTTTGAAGACAGTTGACACGGGGACGCAGTGATTTTGTGTACGCACATGCGCGCGCGGCACGCACAAAATCAATGCGTCCAAAGGAGGAATGAGAATTAACATTAACAACTAAACAATGGCGTGTCGAACTCATGGTCATTTGTTTGCTCGGCGAAAGTGTCATACAGGGTAGCACATAATATCACCATAATGGTGGCACTAAATGGCTCCATTGGTACCAATTTGTTTGACGTCTTCAGACCCATTATTTTAAATTTTTATCTCCATTGGCAATTGCCACCATTGGTGATCACCATTGGTACCATTGGCGATCGCCATTGGATGCCAATGGTACCATTTTAATGGTTCCAATGGCGCCATTAAGAAGCGATACTGAATTCGAGATCACCATTAGAGGGTAGATGCACCAATCGTGCCATTGGCGCCAATGATGCCATTGGTGCCAATGGTTCCATTAAAATGGCACCAATGGTGCCTTCGGCGGACGCGCGCGCCCGCCGAAGGCGAAGGGGTCAAACAACGTCTGACAATGCCATTGGCCGTGGCGCCAATGGTATGAATGGTGCCATTGGCACCATTGGTAACACTAGCAGTGGTGCGATTTAAATAGCGACAATGGTGCCATTGGCACCATTGACAGCAATGTAACATTTGGCACCAATGGTGCAATTGGTTCTATTGCTCAAAAAATGCGGACGTCTGGGAAGAAAAATGCGGACGTCTGGGAGTGGGAGAGTGGAGTTCCTGGTCAAGTGGAGGGACGGGTCTAGAAGTAGAACTAGAATGGCCGAAATTTTGAAAAGATTTTTAGGCAAAAATTTTTCCTGAAAATCTTTTCAAAAAAGCGCACGTCCGGGAGATGGATTGGTTCCTGGAATGCGGATGTTTGCAATTGCAGACAAGGGGGAGAGAGGGGTTTAGAATGGCTGAAATCTTGTCGGCCGTTGACACACCCTCGTGAGATTGAGAATCAGCGCCGCGCTGACGCCAGCCTTCGCGGCTGGCGTCAGCGGGTCATCTCATACATCGTACGACAACTGAAAATTTGCAGAAGGCCTTTATGGATGGCCCCTATAGTAGTAGTAGTAGTAGCCAATGAATCAACTGGTTTGATAATCTAAAATCTAAAATTTGAAAGTTTTTAAATAGAGAAAATGACATTGACTTCTATCAATATAGTCTAAAATGTTAAATGCCCTCGCATGGTGTCTCAACCTTCTGAGGTGCGACGTATTATAACTATTAGTATAACGCCCCCCCCCCCCCTGGGTACGCAATTTTTTCGCGGCACGTGACACTGCAACAGTGACAGCGCACAAACGTACCTTCTTATTCTAAACATAGTAAGCACATTTAGACACTTTCAGTATCCTTAGACTTAGCGCACTAAAAGTAAAAATAAAATAATTTAAACCTAGTTTAGAAAGTATCTCAGTATTTGTCAGACGTTGTTTGACCCCTTCGCCTTCGGCGGGCGCGCGCGCGAAGCGCGCGCGTCTGAAATAATGGTCAGACAACGTCTGACAATCTCAGTATCACGCGCCTCAAAGAATACCCTAACCCATGCGAGGCGAATATTACGCCGGCGGAAATGTCGCACTTGAAGTTGAACAGGTCGCACTTGAAACGGTCGAGACACCATAGCCATGCCTAATAACTCTATCGAAAATATCAAACAAATAATTCCATATGTGATGTCATGCATTCTTCACTGCTTAAAATTTATAACTATTGAGTCTATGAAATGTTGAGATTCAACTTCAGCCAGTTGTCTCGTGATCTGATATCCGTTTTCATATGACTGCTGATATGGCCACATGTCGTCTACTCCTCTGAAAATCGTATCAATTTAGAGAAAGTAAGACCATTCGGGGTTACAAAATAACGAATTAAAACACAAGGTCGAAATTAATCTAAAAAAGAAGATCGGGTAGGAACATGTTTTATAAGACTCTATTAGAAATTTGGAATTGGTATTCTCTTACTATTGGAACCTTAGTCCCTAGTCACTGACAGAAATATCTTTTTGAGTTTTTGATAACTTTTGACTTACCACATGAAATCAGAATGTCCTTAGCATGCGAACAATTGGGTGTTGAATATGTGAATGTGCATTCACTCCATTCATTACTGGTGCAGTAAATGTCATCCACGAGTATCCTGGTGTTAGTGAGGAAATCAGCCCAATCCGCACTTTCTGTTGTTGACCATTCCTTGTGATGCCTCCAATGGCCTTACATACAGCATCAGCTGCAGTATCATCGAAACCATCACTACATACAGTGATCCCTCCTCTGTACAAAAGCAATGATAGTTCACTTCCATCGGAGGGTTCTCTTGATGCGTCCACCAACTCGAAATACACTGAAAAATGAGATAAAATGATTAGATAACGCTGGTGTCGCGACCTCGAGAAATGGACTTTTTGAACCATATATTACCCAAAAGCCCCAAAAATATGGCAAAAACCGATCTTTCCCATTCAGCAGCATTGCAGAGAGTACATTGAATTCAAATTACCATGCAGTCTCGAATAGATTTTTCCCTGAGTCCAAGTTTGTCAAAGAATTTATGATTTTTTCCAGGGTGACCCAGTGGTCATTGTAGCTTTGTAGGGAATTTTTTACTAGGTAACTCGTGAAAATTTGCATGCTAGTACAGTTTGACCCAACTAAGAAAATGCTGCTTTCAGAATTTCTATTCGTGACCAATCTAAAGATATATGGCCTCTTAAAAACACCAATTTTTGAGCTAAAACGGACTTTTGAACCATATTTGACCCAAAAATATGGCCAAAAACTAATCTTTCTCATTCTGCAGCATTGCAGAGAGTCCACTCAAATCAAATTACCATGCAGTCTCACACAGAGTCCAAGTTTGTCAAAGAATTTGTGATTCTTTTCAGGGTCAGGGTGACCAAGTCGTCGAGGTTTTTACTGGGGTTTACTTTTCCAGTTTACAAAACTTAAAACTTGAGAGATAAATATCCATTTACGGCAGAATTTCAAAGCTCTTACCACAAGAAAGCAGCACGTCTTGTGAGTGGTCACAGTCGTTTGCTGTTGTTGCATAAGTGCAGTCTACCCACTCATCAGTAACACTGTTGCAGCTTACATCACCCATGTTGATTGGATACTCATTCTGGGTTGCTGACCATGTTGAACTTCCTGCAGTAGTCCAAAAATCGCACCCACAGCTCCCATGTTCCTACAGATCGCATTAGCTGCGTTATCGTTGAATCCATCACTACAAACAGTGCCACCCTTGTGTAGCAGCAGTGATGGGGCAAATCCTTCAGAGAGTTGGTCAGCATAGTGTCCACCATTTCGAAGTAAGCTGGAGAGGAATTCTTTATAGAAATAAAAATTTGATTTTGATACATTGATCAACTTGAAGTTGAAATCATTTGGTTTAAGTTTTATTTTTAACCCATAAAAATGCCCTAATACTAATAGTAAAGAAATTAAATTCTCGTATCATTCCTCACCACAGGAGAGCAGCACATCCTTGTGGTGGTGGCAGTCATTCCCGAGGTCGAAGGAGCAATCCTCCCACACCTCATCATTCTGGTAACACCTCACAGCGTCAATGGTCACATCGTACGAGTTCTGGACGAGAGTAAAGTCTCCGTCGAATCCGGCACTACTCCACGAAATGGCATCGGATGCTCCGAGCTCACGGCACACGGCATCTGCAGCGTAGTCATTGAAGCCGTCCATGCAGACAGTGCCACCTCTGTGGAGCAGCAGAGAGGGCTCACTCCCGTCACTGGGTTCCCCAGCAGCGTCCACCAACGCGAATGCGGGGTACTCTGGGGGCAGCATTATGTGAAGGCAGGGTACTCTGGGGGCAGCATTATGTGAAGGCAGGGTACTCTGGGGGCAGCATTATGTGAATGCGGGGTACTCTGGGGGCAGCATTATGTGAATGCGGGGTACTCTGGGGCAGCATTATGTGAATGCGGGGTACTCTGGGGCAGCATTATGTGAATGCGGGGTACTCTGGGGGCAGCATTATGTGAAGGCGGGGTACTCTGGGGCAGCATTATGTGAATGCGGGGTACTCTGGGGGCAGCATTATGTGAATGCGGGGTACTCTGGGGGCAGCATTATGTGAATGCGGGGTACTCTGGGGGCAGCATTATGTGAATGCGGGGTACTCTGGGGGCAGCATAATTATAACATGAAGGCAGGGTACTCTGGGGGCAGCATTATGTGAATGCGGGGTACTCTGGGGGCGGCATAATTATAACATGAAGGCAGGGTACTCTGGGGGCAGCATAATTATAACATGAAGGCAGGGTACTCTGGGGGCAGCATTACGTGAAGGCAGGGTACTCTGGGGGCAGCATTATGCGAATGCGGGGTACTCTGGGGGGCGCATTACGTGAAGGGCAGGGTACTCTGGGGCAGCATGCGAATGCGGGGTACTCTGGGGCAGCATTATGTGAATGCGGGGTACTCTGGGGCAGCATTATGTGAATGCGGGGTACTCTGGGGGCAGCATTATGTGAATGCGGGGTACTCTGGGGCAGCATTATGTGAATGCGGGGTACTCTGGGGCAGCATTATGTGAATGCAGGGGTACTCTGGGGCAGCATTATGTGAATGTGGGGTACTCTGGGGGGCAGCATTATGTGAAGGCGGGGTACTCTGGGGCAGCATTATGTGAATGCGGGGTACTCTGGGGCAGCATTATGTGAATGCGGGTACTCTGGGGCAGCATTATGTGAATGTGGGTACTCTGGGGGCAGCATTATGTGAATGCGGGGTACTCTGGGGGCAGCATTATGTGAATGCGGGGTACTCTGGGGGCGGAGACGTGATTATAGGACCCTCTGACGTTTACATTGGTGTCTTTAATACATATACACTTGCCTGATAGCGTCCATATTAGCATATTGGTGTTTATACCCTCTTCTTTTGGGCTGCGGGTATAAACCGGATACATCTCTCGGGCTATACCCTCGAGAAGTATCCCAAAATGGTCCCAATACGCTCATATCTGTGTATTTTACTATTTTATCATAACCTAAACCACTATCGGATCAGGGCTTAAGGTCACACTTGGAGCTGTCAGGGGGTTGCAAAAGGTTGCACCATTGGAGCTATTAGAATAAAAAAGATGGGGAATTATAAAGAGCATCTCTACCTAAACTCCACAAGGGAACTGCATTTTGCGCGTATTTTGTGTGGCGGCTCGAGTTTGATCAACGAAGATATGTTATTTGTAACTGATGTCTATTTATTATTTGTGCAGCGCAAACTTACACCGTGCACACAAAAGAAGGGCAAACTACAGTTCGAACTGCCCCTGTAATGCATACCGAGGGAAATAATATCATAGGACTAGTTCTGATCTACTTACCACATGAAATCAGAATGTCCTTAGCATGCGGACAATTGGGTGTTGAATATGTGAATGTGCATTCACTCCAATCAGCACTGGGGCAGTTAATGTCATCCACGAGTATCCTGGTGAATTTGAGGAAATCAGCCCAATCCGCACTTCCGGTTGTTGACCATTCCTTGGCTCCGATGCCTCCAATGGCCTTACATACAGCATCAGCTGCAGTATCATCGAAACCATCACTACATACAGTCCCTCCTCTGTACAAGAGCAATGATAGTTCACTTCCATCGGAGGGTTCTCTTGATGCGTCCACCAACTCGAAATACACTGAAAAATGAGATAAAATGATTAGATAACGCTGGTGTCGCGACCTCGAGAAATGGACTTTTGAACCATATATTACCCAAAAGCCCCAAAAATATGGCAAAAACCGATCTTTCCCATTCAGCAGCATTGCAGAGAGTACATTGAATTCAAATTACCATGCAGTCTCGAATAGATTTTTCCCTGAGTCCAAGTTTGTCAAAGAATTTATGATTTTTTCCAGGGTGACCCAGTGGTCATTGTAGCTTTGTAGGGAATTTTTTACTAGGTAACTCGTGAAAATTTGCATGCTAGTACAGTTTGACCCAACTAAGAAAATGCTGCTTTCAGAATTTCTATTCGTGACCAATCTAAAGATATATGGCCTCTTAAAAACACCAATTTTTGAGCTAAAACGGACTTTTGAACCATATTTGACCCAAAAATATGGCCAAAAACTAATCTTTCTCATTCTGCAGCATTGCAGAGAGTCCACTCAAATCAAATTACCATGCAGTCTCACACAGAGTCCAAGTTTGTCAAAGAATTTGTGATTCTTTTTCAGGTCAGGGTGACCAAGTCGTCGAGGTTTTTACTGGGGTTTACTTTTCCAGTTTACAAAACTTAAAACTTGAGAGATAAATATCCATTTACGGCAGAATTTCAAAGCTCTTACCACAAGAAAGCAGCACGTCTTGTGAGTGGTCACAGTCGTTTGCTGTTGTTGCATAAGTGCAGTCTACCCACTCATCAGTAACACTGTTGCAGCTTACATCACCCATGTTGATTGGATACTCATTCTGGGTTGCTGACCATGTTGAACTTCCTGCAGTAGCCCAAGAAATCGCACCCACAGCTCCCATGTTCCTACAGATCGCATTAGCAGCGTTATCGTTGAATCCATCACTGCAAACAGTGCCACCCTTGTGTAGCAGCAGTGATGGGGCAAATCCTTCAGAGAGTTGGTCAGCAGTGTCCACCATTTCGAAGTAAGCTGGAGAGGAATTCTTTATAGAAATAAACCTATGTCCAAGTCAGTTGATCTTCAATAAAGCCGTCTGGTGTGACCACTCCACAAGGCAGATGCCTCTTTGTCTTTACGCCAGCAGAGGAGAGAGTTCGAGTTTGCAGGGGTGTAGCCTCGAACTGGCGGGGTATCGGGAACAGACATCAGGAACTCAGTTAATCGCATTTTGAAGAGGTCCATATCTTGAATGCTGTTGAGGTGATATGGGATGGAATTCCACAACTTAGGACCCATGACAGAGAAGGAATTCTCATATGCGGTTCGGTGAAAGGCTGATGAGTTCTTGCTGCAAACTGGGATTTTAGCGATGTTACCAAGGCGGGGACGAGTGACAAATTCAACTTTGAGATCGTTGCTCGTCTTACAATGAAGAATTTTCCACATATGCAGAATGATGTATCGCTCTCGTCTTCGTTGAAGTGATAACAAAGATAACGCCTCCAAGCGTTCCCAGTAATTGAGTTCAGACATTCCACTTATTTTAGCAGTGAAAACCTTCTGTACGTTTTCAATTTCTTGTATGTCTGAAATTTTTGTTGGGCACCAAAGTGGGCAACAGTACTCCAACAAGCTTCGAACCATTGACTTGTACACTGTAAGGATAATCTCAGGTGAGCGGGAACGAAAGACACTCAACACCCAAGCCACTTTTTGGCGAGCCTTGCTTGTAATCTCAAGGATGTATGGAGTCCAAGACAGGTTAGCTGCCATTGTCACGCCAAGGTCGCGAAGTTGTGTACATGGACGAAGCACAGTGGAATCTGACACATGGTACTGAAACTGTTCACAGATAAATGGAAGTTCTGTGAGTGTGTTTTTCCTGTTATGTTGATATGAGATATACTCAAACTTGTCCTTGTGCAGAGACATGTTGTTACTATCAGACCACTGAATGACATTAAGGAGATCACTTTGTAGGATTGCAACATCTTCTTCACATCCAATGGATCTAGAAACGCGAGTGTCATCAGCAAAACATCGAAGAATAGAATCCAATACGCAGTTAGGAATATCATTGATGAAGATAAGAAAGAGTATTGGACCCAGTACCGTTCCTTGGGGAACACCGCTGATAATCAGAGCCAGGAATGATATTTGACCATTTACAACAACCCCCTGCATTCGATCACTGAGAAAGGACTCAATCCAATTGATCAGTTTGGGATGAAAACCATAGAGTTGAAGTTTCTTCATAAGAATTCTATGATCAACCTTATCAAATGCCTTAGCATAGTCCAAATAAATTGAATCAAAGTCACGGTTGTTGGTGAGAGCTTCAAGGGCATCATCAAAGTGGTGAAGAAGTTGTGTCAGACAGCTGCGACCTGATCTGAAGCCGTGTTGCATACTGCAAATAAAGTCGTTTGAATCGAGATGATCAACAATCTTCTTCCTAATGACCCTCTCGAATACTTTGACCACATGAGACGTCAGTGAAACTGGTCTGTAGTTAGCTGGTAACGACTTACTGTCCTTCTTGTGGAGTGGAAAAATATGGGACATCTTGTAGAAGTCAGGAACGTGGCCCTGTTCCATTGATTGAGACCAGATGAGGTGAAGAGGAACTGCCAAGGAATGCTTGCAATTTTTCAAAAGAGTAGCCGGAACTTCGTCTGGACCAGAAGCAGAACTCGGTTGAATTTCGTTGATAGCATCTATGATATCCTCCTTCGTAAAGGTTAAGGCTTCATCAGTGAATGGAACTTTGAGTGGAGGAGGTTCGAAAGAAGCAGCATCGACATTGGTCTTGGAGGGATCGCTGAACACTGAAGTGAATTGTTCAGTGTTCTTGAAGCATATCAGCAATGTCCTTAGGGGATGTTTTGATTTGACCTTCCTTGTCAATTAACATGCTGATATTCTGCTTCTTCTTTGAAAACTGCTTAGCGTAACTGTAGAAGTATTTAGGGTTACTTTTGACCTTAGCAGCAGCTGTTTGCTCTCTATATTGTAAGTCCGAGTTGATTGAATCCCTAATATCAAGGTGGAGGAGAGAGAGTTTGTTAACTAACGCATTTTTCTGTGAAAGAGGGCTTCGAGGATTACCCATAACAATTGCAAGTTGAGATTGGAGCTTTCGCCGTTTTCTGTTCAATGTATTCAGAAGACGATTGGGTTTTTTCTTCGAGGCTATCTTCTTCGGGCAGCAGATTTCACAGATTTGAAGGATGGTCAAGGTGAATAGTTCTACAGATTGATCTATGTCATCTGACAAAGTAAAGAGATGTTCCCAGTCGACTGAGCTAATCAATCCATCCAGTTGAGAGAAATCAGCTTTAAGGAAGTCTAAGCTCCTGAAACAAGATTCTGAGAAATCAGGAGGAGCTGATGTTTTGAATTTACATGGATTGTAGGACCAGTATATCTCAACAAATTCGTGATCAGAAAGGGGCGTCGAACTACATGAGATATGTGTAACCAGCTCTTCAGAGTTGCTGAGGTAGAGGTCCAGGGTACTGTCTTGTCGAGTAGGTTCTGCCACAAGCTGTTTGCAGAGGTGATCAGACATGAAGTCAAAGAAAAGTTTGGAGCACTTTTGCTCTGCATCAGAACCCCCAGGCATGACTGTGAGTGACGACCATTGAATTCTCGGGAAGTTAAAATCACCAAGAATACTGAGTTCGAAATCATCACTAGAAGAGTTCAAATAATCACTGATAAAAGAGAGACATGCTTTGAAGCTCTGCTCTGAAGCGTCTGGGGGTCTGTAAACAACACCGAGAATGGATTTGGATGAGTCACAGGTGCAAACCAGAGCCTGACATATCTTGTCATCAAAAGTTTGGACGTTTGTTATAGGAAGGCTTTCTTTGCAGTATAACAAAACGCCACCACCAACCCTAGTGCTACGGTCACTTCGGAAGACATTGTAACCAGGTATATCCACCATAGCATCCGTGATATACGGTTTCAACCAGGTTTCTGATATAGCAATGAAAGGAACATTTTTCTTATCAGCCAACTGTCTTCTGAGGTAGGGAACTTTCCATCTGCAGGAACTGTGGGCACTAGGGTTAACGGACTGTCCATTTAGCATCCATACCCGGGAAACTGCCACATCATTGGCTGAGGGGTGATGGACTGTTGCCATGGAATTGGAGTTGGGGGCATTGGTCTCTGTGCCACTTGGTTCAATTGGGGAGGGTAGTATTGTGGCACTGTCTGCGTCGGTGGAGCTGATACCTTGCTCTGGGTTATTTGCCTCTTTAGTTGCTGGACCTCCTCCTGGATTTGGGACTGGAAGTTGGTCAGGAGGTTGCGCAACTCTAAAAAACGAGCATTATCATCAGGTTGGACGATGCTGTTAGCTCGAGATCTAGGAAGTCTTCGATTTTGGGGAGGTTTCTTTGGCTCCCTTTTCTGTTTTGTTCGTTGCTGAGCTGCTGTGTCGGTCTGAGTCGTAGCAGTGGCACCTGAGGCAGATGCCTGTACGTTTTCCTCTTTTTTCCTCCTCTTTGTACCAACAAGGTGTGGCCTTGTGCAGTCAGCATCAAAGCATGTCTTGTTGGCGAGAGAAGTTGTGCAGTGAGCAGGGTGGTATCTTTCGCAGTTCTCCCCCTTTTTACATCCCCATTTAGTGTGAGTACCGTTTCTTACAAATCTGCGACATGATCTGGGATGGTTTTTGTCACAGGTCCTGCCATCAACGAGCTGCTTACCACTTATCCCATGAGGACACTTCCCTTCCCTGTAAAGGTAACAGATCTCACTAGAGGCCATAGGAGGGAGGTTCTCAAGATCCGGAATTTGTGATATTTCAGCATTGGCAAGAGAAGATCGGTTTTGAGAAACATTCTCTTGGGGAGGCATCATCTCGGAAGTCTCTCCTGTGTCAGCAGGAGTCCCTCCAGCGTCAGCAGGAGTCTCTCCTGTGTCTGCAGGAGTTTCTCCTGTGTTAGCAGGAGTCCCTCCAGAGTCAGCAGGAGTCCCTCCTGTGTCCGCAGGAAGTACGCGAGGAGCTGTTTCATCAGGGCTCTGCTGCCCAGCAAGTGCCTCATGAAGTCTCTGCGTAAGCTCCTCGGGGGAAAGAGAAGGACCTTTAGCGGACTTTGGGGTGGTCTTTGGTGTTGTAGTTTTTGAAGATGATCTGCTGCTGGGTGTTCTGGAGCGGTCTTTCTTTGGCTTGATTGGGTTGTTTGCATCATGACAGGACTTACACAACCACACAGAACCTGATGGGATAGGAAGTGATGCGTCAGGTAATTGTGCATTCATTTGGTCACAGTCATGACACCCTTGGAAGCAAAGGAAGCACGTGAGAGATGGAGCAATATAATCATCAAAACTAATAGAGTACTGTTCTAAACATTCTCCACAAGTGGCAGGGTAGAAGGATTGGATCTCAAGAATGATCCTATTTGCCAGTGAAGGTTTGTTACTAAACCGTTTGAGCCCTGCACTGTCAGTTAAGTGCACCCTGAGAAACCTAGCACATGCTTCAAGTGAGGCAGCAGTGAAGCGTGAGCCACCAAGCACGGCTCTGTTTGTGCTTATGTCTTTGCTCGAGTCAAAGGCAGATAAAACTGACTTAGTGATTGGGTCGGCTCTTCTGAGCAAGTTACCGATAACCAAACGAACCTGGTCGTCATAGCTCTGGGATTTATCGGTCATCTTAACACTAGAAGAGTAACAGAAAGGACTTCAACTTAGTCAACAGCAGTAACACACGACACGAACAGCACAGGTTACCTTATCTGAGTAGCTGAACCTGTCTCTGGAGTCTTGCACTTGTAGCGCGTGAACCTGTGCTGCCAATGTCTCTTCTGTGTGTCACCGCTATCGACCTGAAAGTATACCAAAAGCAGTAAATCTGTTTATGTGGTGGGAGTAGCGCTGAGAGGGGTTAGTCGCTACCACAAGAACAGATATACGTTGAGGATTGATAAGAGATTGAGTTCTTTGGACGCCAATGAACACAAAGAAAGGAACACAGATGTGAACACAGATGTGAAAATCAGCACTCTCCCTTTCGGGCAAACAACACAAATACGCACTATGCTATCCGGAACAAACGGCTTAGCTATAATGTGACCCGCCGTATCATGTTGTCACATCTCAAATTTGATTGTATAAAGTAGTGTTGTAAAGTTTAAAACACTAAATCTACTTATTTTTGCACGAGAAAAACGATGCAACTGTTATTTTTTGGCTATAACCATCGCCGATGTCAATAATTGGCCACGCCCATTTTTATCGTGGAATTTCTGGACAAAAATCTAAATTTAAAAGTTTTGAGCTACACATGCAAGATTATACACTAAATCCACTTATTTTTGCACGAGAAAAACGATGCAACTGTTATTTTTTGGCTATAACTATCGCTGAGGTCAATAATTGGCCACGCCCATTTTTAACTTGGGAATTTTGGGCAAAAATCTAAACTTAGAAATTTTGAGCTACACATGCAAGATTATACAATAAATCCACTTATTTTTGCACGAGAAAAATGATGCAACTGTTATTTTATGGCTATAACCTTTGCCGAGGCCAATAATTGGCCACGCCCATTTTATCGTGGGAATTTTGGGCAAAAATCCAAAAAATCCAAAAAATCCTATACAGGCAAGATTATGCACTAAACTCACTTATTTTACACGAGTAAAACGATGCAACTGTTAATTTGTAGCTATAACAACCGTGGAGGCCAATCATGGAAAGCACCAATTTTTGCCCGTGAGAATTAGGCAGAAATTATTAATTGTGACAGACTGACAGTTATTTTGTGCTTTGCCTTTTTTTGTGCTGGCTATACTATGTTATTTTAAAACAGTGCTATATCTTCAACTCAATCTTATGTCTTCTTAACACACTCCTGTGTCTTCCTAACACACTCCTGTGTCTTCCTAACACTCTCCTGTGTCTTCCTAACGCACTCCTGTGTCTTCCTAACACACTCCTGTGTCTTCCTAACACACTCATGTGACTTTCTAACACACTCCTGTGTCTTCCTAAGACACTCCTGTGTCTTTCTAACACACTCCTGTGTCTTCCTACTCTCTCCCTTGTGTCTTCCTAACACACTCATCACTCCTGTGTCTTCCTAACACACTCCTGTGCCTTCCTTACACACTCCTGACTCCTGTGTCTTCCTAACACACTCCTGTGTCTTCCTAACACACTTCTGTGTCTTTCTAACACACCCTTGTGTCTTCCTAAGACACTCCTGTGTCTTTCTAACACACTCCTGAGTCCTGTGTCTTCCTAACACACTCCTGTGTCTTCCTAACACACTCCTGTGTCTTCCTAACACACTCCTGTGTCTTCCTAACACACTCCTGTGTCTTCCTACTCTCTCCCGTGTGTCTTCCTAACACATTCTTGCGACTTACAACTCACTCAAGTGTATATCAACACATTCTTGTTACTTCCTAAGTTCCTAAATAACCCAAACATCTCCCGACTACACTTCTGTGTCTTCCCAACACACTCCTGTGTTTTCCTTAGACACTCCTAAGACCTTTAAACAAATTCTGTGTCTTCTAAAACCAATGCTGTGAATTACAACTCACTCAACTATCCATCACACTATTATGGCTCCCTAACTAACTTTGGTGAATTTATGACATACTCCTGCGTCTTCCGAAACGCTCTTGTGACTTCCAAACAAAACCAGAAATCGTCCTAATTCTTCCCAGTAAACTTCTGATTCTTTGTAATAATACATTCGTGCGACCTAACTACACATTCTGACACTTCTTTATATGTTCTCGCATAATTTCTTACTATGATGCATCCTCTTGCTTTCTTCCATGCCTTCCTACTTTCCTAGCACACAGGTAGCGCAGTGGTTTAGGGCGTCGTGCTTCCAATCGAGAGGTTGGTGGTTGGGTTCCCGGCCGTGCTTATCGTGCTAAGGGTGAGAACTCTCGCCTAAGCAGCCACACGGTTCACTCAGCCGAGCGTACAGGAAACTGTACGGGAGGGTTAAATGAGGAGCTGCTCATTGCAGCGAAGTCTCGGGCGAAGAAAGTATGGCTTACACTTCCTTAATTAACCGTCACTGGCTTAATTTCACTTGAATCCTTCGATTCCTGTCATTGGCTGTTACAGCTGTTGGAATAGTAGTAAAACCATAATTGTGACGTCTGCATAGTATTTGTATCGAACAGTTGCAACGTATTTGCTGTGCCAAATATTAAGGTGTAGTTAGAAGTAGATAGTCATTTACGTAAAATATGAATAGGAAAATTTTTGAAATTTAGCTACAAAATCCTCACGGGCAAAAAATTGGCGTTTTCCATGATTGGCCTTCATGGTGGTTGCATCGTTTTTGCATCTCGTGCAAGAATAAATGGGTTTAGAGTATAATCTTGCCTCTATAGCTCAAAATTTCCAAATTTGGATTTTTGCCCAAAATTCCCACGATAAAATGGGCGTGGCCAATTACTGGCCTCGGCAAAGGTTATAGCCATAAAATAACAGTTGCATCACTTTTCTCGTGCAAAAATAAGTGGATTTATTGTATAATCTTGCATGTGTAGCTCAAAATTTTAAATTTGGATTTTTGCCCAAAATTCCCAAGTTAAAAATGGGCGTGGCCAATTGTTGACCTCAGCGATAGTTATAGCCAAAAAATAACAGTTGCATAGTTTTTCTCGTGCAAAAATAAGTGGATTTAGTGTATAATCTTGCATATAAAGCTCAAAATCTTGAAATTCAGTTTTTTCACAAAAAATTCCCACGGTCAAAAAAGGGCGTGGCCATATCTCGAAAAGTGCCGACCCGATTTTAGGGGATTTTGGTTTGGTGACTCCTGGGACCATAATGAATCGAAAAAACACCCTAAGTCATTGCTCCAAGTTAGTTCCCTGACCGATCTTATTTTCGACTGGACTATAATACTAATAGTAAAGAAATTAAATTCTCGTATCATTCCTCACCACAGGAGAGCAGCACAACCTTGTGGTGGTGGCAGTCATTCCCGAGGTCGAAGGTGCAATCCTCCCACACCTCATCATTCTGGTAACACCTCACAGCGTCAATGGTCACATCGTACGAGTTCTGGACGAGAGTAAAGTCTCCGTCGAATCCGGCACTACTCCACGAAATGGCATCGGATGCCCCGAGCTCACGGCACACGGCATCTGCAGCGTAGTCATTAAACCCGTCCATGCAGACAGTGCCACCTCTGTGGAGCAGCAGGGAGGGCTCATCCCCGTCACTGGGTTCCCCAGCAGCGTCCACCAACGCGAATGCGGGGTACTCTGGGGGCAGCATTATGTGAAGGCAGGGTACTCTGGGGGCAGCATTATGTGAAGGCAGGGTACTCTGGGGGCGGAGACGTGATTATAGGACCCTCTGAAGTTAACATTGGTGTCTTTAATACATATACAGTTGCCTGATAGCGTCCATATTAGCATATTGGTGTTTATACCCTCTTCTTTTGGGCTGCGGGTATAAACCGGATACATCTCTCGGGCTATACCCTCGAGAAGTACCCCAAAATGGTCCCAATACGCTCATATCTGTGTATTTTACTAATTTATCATAACCTAAACCACTATCGGATCAGGGCTTAAGGTCACACTTGGAGCTGTCAGGGGGTTGCAAAAGGTTGCACTATTGGAGCTCTTAGAATAAAAAAGATGGGGAATTATAAAGAGCATCTCTACCTAAACTCCACAAGGGAACTGCATTTTGCGCGTATTTTGTGTGGCGGCTCGAGTTTGATCAACGAAGATATTTGTTATTTGTAACTGATGTCTATTATTTGTGCAGCGCAAACTTACACCGTGCACACAAAAGAAGGGCAAACTACAGTTCGAACTGCCTCTGTAATGCATACCGAGGGAAATAATATCATAGGACTAGTTCTGATCTACTTACCACATGATATCAGAATGTCCTTAGCATGCGGACAATTGGGTGTTGAATATGTGAATGTGCATTCACTCCAATCAGCACTGGTGCAGTTAATGTCATCCACGAGTATCCTGCTGTTAGTGAGGAAATCAGCCCAATCCGCACTTTCTGTTGTTGACCATTCACTGGCTCCAGATGCTCCCATGGTCCTACACACAGCATCAGCTGCAGTATCATCGAAACCATCACTACATACAGTCCCTCCTCTGTACAAGAGCAATGATAGTTCACTTCCATCGGAGGGTTCTCTTGATGCGTCCACCAACTCGAAATACACTGAAAAATGAGATAAAATTAAATGATATGATCGTCATCAAATGGTTATGTTATTGTTATTCTTTATTTCAAATCAGTTTTATGATTTTATTGTTCTGGTAATAGTGCAATCGATTTGTACCCGTATTAAGTTGCTGAAATATTCATTAAAGTTCTTACCACAAGCAAGAAGCACGTCTTGTGAGTGGTCACATGTGTTTGCTGTTGTTGCATAAGTGCAGTCTACCCACTCATCAGTAACACTGTTGCAGCTTACATCACCCATGTTTATTGAATACTCATTCTGGGTTGCTGACCATTCTGCAGTTCCAGCAGTAGTCCAAGAAATCGCACCCACAGCTCCCATGTTCCTACAGATCGCATTAGCTGCGTTATCGTTGAATCCATCACTGCAAACAGTGCCGCCTTTGTGTAGCAGCAGTGATAAGGCATCCCCGGTAGAGGGTTCGTCAGCAGTGTCCACCATTTCGAAGTAAGCTGGAAAACGTTTTTTTGGTAGGAATTTAAAAATTGAAATTATAAATAACAAAGCAAATGAAATAAGTTCAATAAATTCCATCCCAGAATCCAGATTCGACGAAACTTTTTACTATGATCTCAAATTACTTAGAGATAAGTTGCAACTCACCACAGGAGAGCAAGACATCAGTGGACTTGTGGCCGGTGGTCCCACTACTGTACGGTGCACAATCACTCCACACCTCATCGGCCTGGTAGCACCTCACAAACTTTATTTTCTGGGGATACAAGCTCTGGATGGGTGCCCATTCAGTGCCCAAGCCCGTCCTCTGCCATGCTATGGCATCGGATGCCCCCATTGACCTACATATGGCATCCGCAGAGTAATCATTGAACCCTCTGTAACTGACTGTTCCATCGTTGATGAGCAGCAGTGATAACTCGCTACCGTCAGTAGGGTCTCCAGATACGTCAATCAACTTGAATGTATCTGGGAAGAAGAGCTTCATGCAGAGGATATGAAGGAGTTAGCCATAAATACAAATCGGTGGGATGGTAATCAAGGTATATGATAAACATGACACAAGAAAAAATCAAATAAACAATCTGAGGGCGTAAATTCATGAAAATTTTACTTTTTTGGGCAGCTTAGTCTATACAGAGGACACCAGCAACCTGGTGTAACCTGGACTATGTTGGAAACATTTTAACGAACCCCTGGATATAAACCGGTGGTCAGAACAATACAATCCATGGACCATATATCTGACTGAAGATATTTACCTTCAGTTGGTTCTGGACAGACTTCGATTGGTTGGATTGAAGAGGCCTGGTTCGCAAGGAGAAGGAGGTCTGGGTTTCCTGTTCCCTCGCAGATATCAACATAACTCCCACCAAATGATCCATCCTGATACAACCTCCAGCTTCCTTCATGGGCAAACGCACTTTGTATCATATTGTCCCAGCCAATGCTGTCCAGTCCGTCTATAGCATCGTTTACATTCATCACAGAGCCAGTGAAGTATTTTCCGCTATACACCACCAGGTTTCTGTCTGTAAAATTATTTTCTAGTGAAAAAAGAGCCTGCAGCCCCAAACAGATTGATTAAATGATTACTGGCTAGGATTCTGAGATAAATTTTTTGGCTGATTAAAAAACCCTTCTCAGCTCTCCCCTGTCTTCAGAAGTTCTTCAGCCTGAAAGCAAAGAAGCTGGCAATGCCCGGAATATCAGTGGAAGCTAGGAATTATAGATAAGAATTATAATCAGTACTTTTTTTGGCAGAATACCAGCGCAAAGTAGCTGTCCACCTCCTCGTTGACTCTCCCCGTTCATAAACAGGGTGTCTCTGCCAGCCAGGAACTATAAAAGCTATGCGACAGAACACCTGCATTGCCAGGTACATTGAAGACCCAAGAAATATATTTCCTTGCGTTTCAAAATAGGCAAAAAAGTGAATGAGGATGTATAATTAATCACACAAAGCAGCGCGAGCATGTTAATTACGGAACCATGTTTTTGGTACCAGTGGAAAGTAGCAGTTACCTTAGGAAAATTTACTCATTTTGTCTGTACCCAAACTGAGCCCCACTGTCCATTAAAGGGGGCAATGAATGGGGCATGTTTTAGATCTTGCTTTTGGCTATCGGTGACAATGGCTTACAAATCTTGCTTGTCTCGTCACAAGCCAGATCCTCCTGCCTCTCCTCCCAAACAGGTTTCACACGTCCTGCAATACCTGCCTTCCAAGAAGGCTTGTAATTGGAGCTGCTTCATTGGTCATACGTTTACAAAGTTTCATTTTGGTCCGTTGGATATTGCACCAAAAAAAGAAAAGAAAAAAGTAGAATTTCATTAGATTGATTCAGTTGAAAATACGTAAAAAGTTCGGGTACCCCAGTTAGCAACTAAAAATGAATGCATATAATATATGTAGTTAATAAGATGAGTTATATTTTAAAGTTTTATTCTACCGTATTAAGATTTGGGTGGCCCTATCACCCGAATTTTTGGTACACGAGTTTGAACATTCAAAAACGAAAGAGAATTTAGCTGCTATGATCCGCGACGTTTCTAAAGCGTTCTACATTGTAAACCAAGATATGAGAAAGAACGGTCAAACCACTTAGGGAGACTTGTCAGCCCCTGACAAGTTATTCATCTGGTATACTCCTATAAATCATCAAGATGTCACAAATTAAGGGAATCCCTCTTTTCCACTATATATCGTAAGATATGACGGACTAAAGCAAGATACTTTCAGACTTTGTCTGACCCGTTGAGACAACCTCTATCAACGAAAGACTTGAGCAAGATGGAGAACTAACCGACACACTCATTGACAGAGTATGCTGTAACATCGTCAACTCTTATAGTGTTTTTCTCACAAACATCTACTGCCTCCTTGCGGAAGAGATTACATCTTTCGTTTGAGCTAATCATGACAACCACCGCACAGTCGGTAACTTGTTTGCACTGTGCCCTGCAGTGTGCTAATGAGGTTGTGCTATGAAGGGTTTTAATGTAAGCTTCCTGATATCGGGGCCCACAGCCACCCTTCCACAGCAACCCACAGGTTTCTCCTGAGGGATATGATACCCGACTATTACCCGTGTTCGTACTCTTTATATCCGTTTTATTTCATTATTAAATATTTTGATACTATTTTACGAAATTCACAGAAGTTTGAACTTTGAATCCACTATCCAAACAGATTTCGCACTTCCAAAAAGATAGATTTCTGGTTCAATTGCAAGTTGCAGGAACTGCATAAAGTTTTGAAATTGCCTACCATCCTGAGTGGTTCCAACAGTGGAGGGGAGGGTAAATAGAAGGATGATAAAGGAGAGGCTCATGAACTGCGGATAAACATAAAACCTGGGGTAAAATGTCTGAGGTGAAATGTTGTGCTACCGTCGGGGGGAGGGGTTAATTGGGGAACTACGGACGTTTGCAGACGAGGGGGAGGGGTCTTAAAAGGACCAAAATGTTGCGGACGTCCTTTATGGACAGCCCCTTGTCCACTGCAACATCCTCCTTTAACACAACAAAACTCAGTGCGATCTTTGAATTATGTGGGTGGTAACACCCTCCCTGCGTAATATTCTATTTCCCCGCCCCTGTGTTATGTACGCCATCATTCTACTTGCTAATCCCTCCTGCGTTTATATGCTAATCTATCTTTTGTTTGCCGTCCCTAAAACCACTCTGGATGGACCTGTCTGCCGTAAAACCTCACTGGTAACCGGTTTCTATGATTGCGAAGGTTCCCTTCGTTAATATTAATACAGCAGTACAGTGTTACTACCAATGCGATGGTTCACTAAGTTAATATTAATACAGCAGTACAGTGTTACTACCACTATCTGTACTACTTAAGGCGGGACTACTAGGGGACTACTAGTACTTGAGTAGTTATAAAAGCTAAGTCCTATATATAGTACCGTAATATGGAGAAGTAGCCTCTATGGAGTGAGTTGATAATGAGCAATGTCAGACTGAGAGTGGCCCAGAGAGCAGCTAACAATGGGAATATAACGTAGGACAAGGGATTACGCTCAAATCCTGCCGATGCGGTTCCTAGACTCCAACACACTCTGCAGTGAGCAGTAATACAGTATACAGAGCCATTATAAAACTAAACCATCTATTTCAATGTCATTTCTATCAAGGCAATGGTGTCACTGTCCGTTTTTCAGGAAAAAGTCAAACGATCTGAGGTCAGAACGGAAATCCTTTATTTATCAGGCTTTCCCTTGAGGAAGTACCTTTTTCCTTGAAATCGGTGGTTCGCCCTGAGGAATGTAGACTTATAGAACTCAAAATAAACGTAATCATGTTATAGAACAACCTCATTCACTTTCGGAGTGAGATAAATGGAGAATACTACTTTAAACTTTGCCTATTTTGAAACGCAAGGAAATATTTTTCTTGGGTTTCCAATGCCTGGCAAGACTGTTGCTCTGAAGCATAGGTCCATTAAGTTTATGAACAGGGAGAGTCGCCGAGGAGTGGCCAGTGGGCTACAACTTGGCACAGGTATTCTACCATAAACATTGAAACCCCTCCCTACCCCTGAGTAAAATGCAAAGAATCCCCCAGGAATGAGTAGTGAGAACCAATGAAAGAATCTCCTCCCACTTACCTTCACACTCTTCCGGTGCCGGATACAGTAGTTTGATGGATGAGACACTCCCTGAGAGAGGTCCTAGGTCGGCCCTCTCGTCCCCCTCGCAGAGCAGCATGGATACACCGGAGTACTTCCACTGCTGATACACCTGTCGGGAACTGAGAAGTGAAATGCCGTGAGATGAAGTGTTGTGAGGTAAAGTGAAGTGAGGTGAAATGTCATGAGATGAAGTGTTGTGAGGTGAAATGCCGTGAGATGAAGTGTTGTGAGGTAAAGTGAAGTGAGGTGAAATGTCATGAGATGAAATGAGGTGTACGAGTCCTTTCACTGCTGATACACCTGTCGGGGAACAAGGACTTTTCATATCATACTCTTTGTAATAATTCACCTCAAGGCAAAGGTAAGTAGTAAGGGATTGACCCGTAACCCCCTGTGAACTAAATCCTCCCAAAGATGTTAGAACATTTTCCGGTAGTTCATAGGTCATAGAAACCCCCTAAGAAAGTTATCCAAAAAATTCCTTGGGGAACCTTGATTTTTTACCCCTTTTTTACCCACGTGTGGGTTAAAACTTTAAATGGCTATATCTCGGCTTCCTTTTGAGATACGGAGCTCAACAACCACACTAAAATATGCGCAATGGACACATTTAGTTGGGCGGGTCATGGTCCCAGGTCGCTATTTTGGACCGTTTTCGAGATAATCGCCAAAAACCCCTTTTAAGCTATGCGCGAAGGGGTAAAAAAGTGGTCCCGGTAAGTACAGCTGTACTGTGGGTAAATTGGCACTTATTATGATCACAGACACGTCTATCAGTTCTTCATAGCCTAAAGTAACACCAGAAAAAAAGTTATCCAAAAATTCCATAATTTAACCCCCTTTTCACCCCTTTTTCAAACCCCCGCGTACGCCAAATTTTCAAATGGGGATATCTCGGCTTCCTTTCGATATACGGAGCTCAATAACCACTTTAAAATATGCGCAATGGGCACATTTGGTTGGGCGGGTCATGGTTCCGGGTCGATATTTTGAACCGTTTTCGAGATAATCGCCAAAAACCCCTTTTTCGCTATGCGCAAAGGGGTAAAAAGTGGTCCCGGTAAATACAGCTGTACTGTGGGTAAATTGGCACTAATTATGATCATAGACATGTCTATCAGTTGTTCATAGCCTGAAGTAACACCAAAATAAAGTTATCCGAAAAATTCCATAATAAAACCCCTTTTTCAAACCCCCGCTAAGCCAAATTTTAAATTTGGGATATTTTGACTTTCAATTGAGATACCTACAGAGGTCAACAACCACTCTGAAATGTCTAGAATGAGCACATTTGGTGGGTAGAACAAGGTTGCAAGTTTCTATCTCATATCTCATATCGATTTGATGGAATTTGGAAATTTTTTACCAAATTCAGGGGGCTAAATGTATGAAAGAGGTCAAAATACGTCTTAGGTGAGTCATCATTTTGATATATAATGACCATTTCTGATTGACCATTCGTGGTATTCAGGTAGAATTTTTGAGCTGGCCATACCATAAAGCAAATCCACATAAAAACCCACATAGAGCAAACCCACCCATAAAGTAAACTGCATAATATTTTGGATGAAAATTCTGTGAAAGATGTACAGTAATCATGGAAAGTATGGATACTCTTAATGAGACCATTCATCATAATGACACTTCAATATTTTTGATCTGGGCCAAACAAACACTGTTGAAATGAAAATACAAATACAAGTTCCACTTGCATTTTAGGAAGATGTTGTCCCAACATATATGGTTTATCAGATTGGATCCATTCCTTCCGGTAGAGAGCCATGCTCAAATATTATCCTGCCAAACGTACTGGCCAGGAAAGGTGGGGGTTTCTACGGAATTTAATATAGGATAATCAAACACCCTTAGGATACGTTTATATGAATTATCACACGAGCGAAGCGAGTGTGATAATTCGAATTATTGCTCGAGCCGAAGGCGAGTGCAATAATTCCAATTATCACTCGAGCCGAAGGCGAGTGTGATAATTGATATAAACGTATCCTTACGGTGTTTGATTATAAATCTATTATATAACGTGAGAAACGGGCGGATATTTACACTGGTTTTCCAATAAGAAAGCGAATTAAGAAGCGATTATAAAAATCCTTTGAACTAGAGGGCTTCAAATTGAATCTTGAAAAAATCAAGCTCTGAAGTGGCCGGGAATTTCGGATTAGATGGTGAAGAGTGGCTATGTCTATTTAAATTTGCCTATAATAAGAAAGTATGAATAAAAACACAAGTCCGGAATATTCATAAACTTTTGTCATATCTTTTGATTCAACTAGGTACTATAAAGTGATTCTCAATTGAAATTTATAACAAAGTCAATATTTCTTAAGCTATGACGAAACAAAATAGAAAGATCATCTCCGTGTAAGTGTGTAACGCCGTAAAAGACGCACATTTATTGGTGAATTGTGGACACATTCAAACCAGCGACATTTCACCAACGTGTACACTGTACAACAAGTATACAAAACACCAAAACAAAATGCATCACGCCAAAGCAACAAAATATAATGTGTATACGCTTGTGTATCATAATATAGACATGTTGTGAGGGTAAGTGGTCCTTGTGGCACGTGCGTGCGCGGCTCTTATAACGAGTATCATAAACTCATGAAACCAAAACAAGATAACATAATAAATGTATACACTGGTGTATCGTAATGGAGTGAGAGCAAGTGGTCTTACTGGCACGTGGGTGCGCGGCTCATATAACGACCAACAAGTATACATAACTCATGAAACCAAAACAAGATAACATAATAAATGTATACACTGGTGTATCGTAATGGAGTGAGAGCAAGTGGTCTTACTGGCACGTGGGTGCGCGGCTCATATAACGACCAACAAGTATACATAAACTCATGAAACCAAAACAAGATAACATAATATGTATACACTGGTGTATCGTAATGGAGTGAGAACAAGTGGTCAGTGGTCTTACTGCTTTACTGGCACGTGCGTGCGCGGCTCATATAACGACTAACGTGAACGGTGATTGCATGAACTCATGAAACCAAAATAAGACAACATAAGTCGATACACTGGTGTATCGTAATGGAGTGAGAGGATTGACTAAAAGTCAGATTTAAGTGATTTTACATAGTAAATAAATACGAATCATGAAATTCTAAAGTTTTAATTTTTGGGGGTGTGATATCTGTTCTTTGTGGGGTGTGATAACTGTACAGTTATCACACCTTTGGAAAAATTATCACACCCAAAAATTTCGAAAATTTTAAAATCTTATGTGAAGTGTTTATCGACCATCAAAATCAATTTTTGAAGCCGTTATATAACAACAAGAATTGCGCCTGCCGGAGCATTTCTTGTGCGTTTGTTGATTGTTCCCGTATGCAGGCGCTTAATTTCCTGTTCCCCGGGGCTGATAGTACTATTAGAACACGCTGTCATTTGACTGTTGTCCGTCTTATTTACTGATATAGTGAGTTGACGATAAAGCACAAAAAGTGACCTCACAAATCAAGATACAATCGCGGGCGCGTACACCTACGGGAATTAAGAGCAAGAGTTGGTATTCAATAGATTTACGATTTATCTGAAATAATTTTCCGTGATAAAACGCTTCTTCTATCAAGTGTGACATCGCAATACTAACATCATTGAATCAATTTTATAGATATTCTTGTGCGTTTGTTGATTGTTCCCGTATGCAGGCGCTTAATTTCCTGTTCCCCGGGGCTGATAGTACTATTAGAACACGCTGTCATTTGACTGTTGTCCGTCTTATTTACTGATATAGTGAGTTGACGATAAAGCACAAAAGTGACCTCACAAATCAAGATACAATCGCGGGCGTACACCTACGGGAATTAAGAGCAAGAGTTGGTATTCAATAGATTTACGATTTATCTGAAATAATTTTCCGTGATAAAACGCTTCTTCTATCAAGTGTGACATCGCAATACTAACATCATTGAATCAATTTTATAGATATTCCTCGTGATGGTAGGACAAAACCCCACCCGGACAGAACCCCACCCGGACATGACCCCACCTTAGAGCACAAATTGCGCGATGGGAACGTTCGTGCGAACCATACGTCCTAACCCTAACCGTAACCATTGCGTCACAGGATTACGCACGAGCGTCCCTTTCGCGCAATTTGTGCTCTGAGGTGGGGTTGTGTCCGGGTGGGGTTTTGTCCGGGTGGGCTTTTGTCCGCGCACCTTCCTCGTTATGCGGGGCGCGGGCGCTATATACATTTCTCTACTACAAGTTTGAATTAACGCGCGCAAATCTAAATATCACGTGGGCGATTTCGTTCCACGTGCCAAATGTTCGCGCGCGCGTTCCCGCCATTTCGTAGAACTCTTTGAAGATTCGTTGCGCGCCGTTCAGAGTTTCATAACTATGATCACCATTTTACTTACGCGTTACATTTTCTTTTGTGTTGCGTTGCAGATATCAAACCATTGCAATGTTCGCTAATATTGTACCCCGCCATGATATCTTCAAGATTGAAATACACAATATAATTATCAATTACTGACCAAGATAAGCTTCAGATATATCATTGTTATCAATCATGAACCGAGACAAACTATCATGTTTATTTTCCTCAAGTCAATTCTTTAGATCATTCATAACTGATGGCACTAATACTGCCCATTGTAAATTGGCCGAATTGCCCGCTACTTAAAGAAGTTCAAATGGCTGTGTGATTGAAATCCAATCTGATTGATACCGTGAAAATTGATTAAGTTTTATTTTATGATTAAAGAATTGTTAAATTTTTTCATAAAGAACATCAGCATCAACAGAGCATTGAACTCAAATACCTACAAAGTAGCCCAGTTTGCTAGTTGCAGCCCATAATGCGAAGGATGCCACCACACCAAGCTACTCTGACGCGAGTGATATTATAAAGGAGCAGTTGATCGAAAAAGTGACATACGACGACATACGACGACGACGACCAAATTTGGTCGCGCGCAGCACAGTACCTATTTCAGATTTAACAGTACGCATAAAGGTAGTATACACACAACCCACGGTTCCTTCCTGCCCGATTTTAGTTCTTCCAAATCCAAGGGGGTAGCTATCGCATACTATACATCAGCTAGCGCAGCTGGGGCATAACTAATTTAGCTAGCGGTATGGCTAGCGCTCGCGCAAGCTAAGACTCTTTGAATTTTAGCTAGCGCAACTATCGCGTAGCTGGCGCAACTAGCGCGTAGCTAGCGCGACTAGTGGATAGCTAGCGGCAGCTTGCGATAGCCACATCACCATCGAAACGTAGCTAGCGCGTTCTAGCGCAAATCTTACGGGTACAATCATACAGTTCAGGCCTAAGTTTTCTGAGACATTGATGCATGACAATTTGGCAACAAGATTGAAATCTCTCGAGATCGAATTGAAAAGAACGATGATATATTGATTTTTAAATATTGATCACCGAAGTTCAAACAATGAAAATGGATGATTAAGATTTGATTGTGAAAAATCTTAATGCAACACAGCGCAAGTAAAAGCGAAACGCTACCAACAACTAAATAAAACAAAATGGCTCCATAGTATGCGCGCGTATTTTGCACGTGAATTTAAGGTCACGTGACTTTGGATGCAGAGTCCTACATCTCATGGCACGTGCGCTGCGTGGCGCGCAGAACTCGCGGGAAACACCATTCGACCTTTTATTTTATTTCGTTGCGCCACAGTTTGCACTCTCTGTTTCTCTTGCGTCTGTACGTAGAAGTTTTCTATCAATAGCGTAGTGAAGATAGTGAAGGGAGGAAGGGAAGGGAAGGGAAGGGAGCCGGGAGGAAGTGAAGGGAAGGGAGGAAGGGAAGGGAAAGGGAGGGAGGGAGGGAGGGAAGGGAAGGGAAGGGCAGGGAAGCGAGGAAGGGAAGGGAAGGGAAGGGAAGGGAGGGGAGAAAGGGAAGGGAAGCGAGGAAGGGAAGGGACGGGAGGTAGGGAAGGGAAGGGAGGAAGGGAAGGGAAGGGAGGAAGGGAAGGGAAAGGGAGGAAGGGAAAGGGAGGAAGGGAAGGGAAGAAGGGAGGAGGGGAAGAAGGGAGGGAGGAAGGAAAGAAGGGAGGAAGGAAAGAAGGGAGGAAGGGAACAAGGGAGGAAGGGAAGAAATGAGGAAGGGGAGGGAAGGGAAGCAAGGAAGGGAAGGGAAGGGAAGGGAACGGAGGAAGGGAACGGAGGAAGGGAACGGAGGAAGGGAAGGGAAGGAAGGAAGGGAAGGGAGGAAGGGAAGGGAAGGGAGGAAGGGAAGGAAAGGAAAGGAAAGGGAAGGAAAGGGAAAGGTAGGGAGGGAGGGAAGGGAAGGAAGGGAAGGGAAGGGATGGGAGGAAGGGAAGAGAAGGGAAGGGAAGGGAAGGGAAGGGAAGGAAGGGATGGGAGGAAGGGAAGGAGAGAAGGGAAGGGAAGGGAAGGGAAGGGAGGGAAGGGAAGGGAGGGAAGGGAAGCGAGGAAGGGAAGGGACGGGAGGTAGGGAAGGGAAGAAAGGAAGGGAAGGGACGGGAGGAAGGGAAGGGAAAGGGAGGAAGGGAAAGGGAGGAAGGGAAAGGGAGCCCAGATCAATATCATAATTAATTGGTCGCCCCCGAAAGTGAATTTGGTCTCCCTATTTTGGCCACGTAATTTAATTAAGAAATTTTGTTAATATGATGTCAAATTAAAAAAATCGAAAGTTCATGGCAAAATCTAAAACCTATGCATCAAATGCGCACCTGAAATCCTATTCTCTATAATTTATGTTCAATCATGTCAGTACCTATAGTACCTACTCAGTACTCGATGTGAAAACTAAACACAATCAGCGGAAACGGATCGAATATCTTCCTTCCCGCCTGAACGTGAAAGTGTTGTAACTTGTGAACCAAATTAACTCCTAGGTCATAGGTGCAAATCGCCGTTACATTTATTTCATCATTCAGCTATGTAAAATTATATCTGCTTGGCTCAAAAGTCTCGAAGTAACGTATCGGACTATCGGATTACTCATCTTGATATAGCAACAATCATACTCTCCTCCTCACTGCGTTGAGGCTACAAATCTAATTCGATTAGGGTCCAAATCGAATGAAACCAGGAGATATTATTCAAAACTAAATTACGACCAACGTTGAAGTAACATTTTCGTTCGTTTGGGGGTCAGATTCATGAAACCTGCGAACGCGTTCGTCTTGAGCTCTGCTCTTAATAAGATTACGACAAGGAACAGGAATTGCTATCACCAGCACAAGCTGCACATTAAACAATAGATGATTCCGATATAGAGTAGTGGGCATCAGGTAGGTACTGGCTTTCTAGGTATTATAAAAATTGATTGAATGATGCATTGTTGTTAATAGAGTTAAGTTTTAAAGAACTAATTGATAAAAAATTAAATTTTTTTATTAATCCACTCAAATTTGGTCGCCCCCATATGAACCTTCGTTCGCCATGATATTGATTAGGGAAAGGGAGGAAGGGAAAGGGAGGAAGGGAAAGGGAGGAAGGGAAAGGGAGGAAGGGAAGGGAAGAAGGGAGGAGGGGAAGAAGGGAGGGAGGAAGGAAAGAAGGGAGGAAGGGAAGAAGGGAGGAAGGGAACAAGGGAGGAAGGGAACAAGGGAGGAAGGGAAGAAATGAGGAAGGGGAGGGAAGGGAAGCGAGGAAGGGAAGGGAAGGGAAGTGAAGGGAAGGGAGGGGAGAAAGGGAAGAGAAGGAAGGAAGGGAAGGGGGAGAGAAGGGAAGAAGGGAGCAAGGGGGAAGGGAAGAAGGGAGCAAGGGAAGAAGGGAGGAGGGGAAGAAGGGAGGGAGGAAGGGAAGAAGGGAGGAAGGAAAGAAGGGAGGAAGGGAACAAGGGAGGAAGGGAACAAGGGAGGAAGGGAAGAACGGAGGAAGGGAACAAGGGAGGAAGGGAACAAGGGAAGAAATCAGGAAGGGAGGAAGGGGAGGGAAGGGAAGCGAGGAAGGGAGGGGAAGGGAAGAGAGGGGAGAAAGGGAAGGGAAGCGAGGAAGGGAAGGGACGGGAGGAAGGAAGGGAGTTGAAGGGAAGGGAAGAAAAGGGAAGGGACGGGAGGAATGGAAGGGAAGGGAGGAAGGGAAGGAAAGGGAAAGGAAGGGAGGGAGGGAGGGAAGGGAAGGGAAGGGATGGAGGAAGGAAGGAAGAGAAGGAAAGGAAGGGAAGGGAAGGAAGGAAGGGAAGGGAAGGAAGGAAGGAAGGAAGGGAAGGACAGGGAAGGGAAGGAGAAGGGAAGGGACGGGAGGAAGGGAAGGGAAGGGAGGGAAGGGAAAGGGAGGGAGGGGAGGGAATGGATGGGAGGGAATGGATGGGAGGGAATGGATGGGAGGAAGGGAGGAAAGGAAGGGAAGGGAGGAAGGGAAGGGGGAGAGAAGGAAGGAAGGGAAGGGGGAGAAAAGGGAAGAAGGGAGCAAGGGGGAAGGGAAGAAGGGAGGAGGGGAAGAAGGGAGGGAGGAAGGGAAGAAGGGAGGAAGGAAAGAAGGGAGGAAGGGAACAAGGGAAGAAGGGAACAAGGGAGGAAGGGAACAAGGGAGGAAGGGAAGAAATGAGGAAGGGAAGAAATGAGGAAGGAAGGGAAGAAATGAGGAAGGGAAGAAGGGAGGAAGGGAAGGGAGGGGAATAGAATGGGGAGGAAGAGAAGGGAAGGGAAGGGAAGGGAAGGGAAGGGAAGGGACGGGAGGTAGGGAAGGGAAGGGAGGAAGGGAAGGGACGGGAGGAAGGGAAGGGAAGGGAAAGGGAGGGAGGGGAGGGAATGGATGGGAGGGAATGGATGGGAGGAAGGGAGGAAAGGAAGGGAAGGGAGGAAGGGAAGGGGGAGAGAAGGAAGGAAGGAAGGGGAGAAAAGGAAGAAGGAGCAAGGGGAAGGGAAGAAGGGAGGAGGGAAGAAGGAGGGAGGAAGGGAAGAAGGAGGAAGGAAAGAAGGGAGGAAGGGAACAAGGGAACAAGGGAGGAAGGGAACAAGGGAGGAAGGGAACAAGGAGGAAGGGAAGAAATGAGGAAGGGAAGAAATGAGGAAGGGAAGAAATGAGGAAGGAAGGGAAGAAATGAGGAAGGAAAGAAGGGAAGGGAGGGGAATAGAATGGGGAGGAAGAGAAGGGAAGAGAGTATAATGGAGAGAGGGAGGATGGGAGGCCGTAAGGAAGACGGTAAGAGAAATCGCCATAATTCTGTAAGAAGATAACATGGCATACAAATTACAAGGGTTCTTTCTAGACATTGATGATGTGTCAAAACTCATAGAAAATGTACCAAAACGTAACGATTCAAGCTTTTTATTTGTTTTTTTCAGATTTTGATCATTCTCGATAAATTGAATTTGCTGTAAATTTTTCCCAATTCATTTGTTCGAATTTTGGAAGATTGTACCCGTAAGATTCGCGCAAGAAAGCGCTAGCTACGCTTCCTTGGTGATGTGGCTATCGCAAGCTGCGCTAGCTATCCATTTGTCGCGCTAGCTACCCGCTAGTTGCGCTAGCTACGCGATAGTTCCTCTAGCTATTGACTCTCCTGCGCCAGTTATCGTAGCAAGCACTGGCTTTCCACCTGCATGCGCTAGTTACCGATAGTATCACTAGTCACCCGCAATTCCCGAAAGGCCCCCTGGATTTGGAAGAACTAAAATCTGCAAAATGGGCCAAATGCGGAACCGTGAACCCCCACAAAACACGATCTCTGCTAACCTTTTCTCAATGCCTTTTTGTAAAACAAAAACGCGATTGGGAACAGGAAAAAATTATCGGAGCAAGAATTATATAACGATCGTTATATAATGTCAATTAGACAATGCATAGATGGCCTTAAAGGGATGGTAAAGTTTTCATATGCAAATTTCTAATTTTATCTTATTCTGGTAAAAATAGCAACTTCATGACCTCTAATAAGGTTCTACGCGTTTGTTTGTAGATACACGCCCTGGAATAACTCAATTAAGGCTGTAATATTTGCTCTGAAAAGGCACATGGATATTATGAGGTTATCATGTCAAACTCATTGCTTTTTGACATTAATTATGTATGGATTATGGTTCTCCAATCAATTATGGACATGCTAAATATTATTTTGTTGCATACACATTTGTGGTTCCGCCACAATGATGCAATTCATAAGTGCGATATCACCTTAGATTATATTCAAAGGTGGACCCTATGCCTTCTCGGTTTGCGGTTATGTATAATGTATGATAATTTTTCCGTTACAAATCTATTAATTAGTGGTCACAGGGCGCATATCGTGGAATGAAACACATCACATACTTGTTTATATGATACTTCGGTAACATTCAGGCTAAAATAAACAAAATCTATTTTTGCGCCCAAAACTATACCATCCCTTTAAAGCATCAATTTGGTGCTCTTGCCTTAATAATGTATTCAACATAACTTGTCCATTCATGATTTCGCATTGCAAGCAATTGTCAACTTTCATTATGGATGGTGGCATATGGCTGGCCACAAACCACAGTTCTATTGCTGTGAGTCTAGCTGGGCGTTGTAGTATGGTTACCATAAATATATAAATGGGTGTGCCCTTATACCTTGGATTTCGGAATGGTTTCTCAAGAATTGAAGTTGAAGGTAAATTCCCAAGCACTTACCACAAGATATTATACCCACCTGAAAAGAATATGACTCTTCAAGCAGATATTAATCCCAACTCTGGCAGCAAGAAAAGATATGGGATATACTTGGTTGGATATATCACAATATGTTAAAACACTCTTTAGAGAATGACATCATGAAAGCAACTATCCAACATCCATGAGGCTTATCTGATAAAGAGAGAAGCTTTGGCAAACTGTCAAAGAGGACAGCAATTTCCTTACTGGCAGCAGTTATGTTTTTTATTGTTGCAAGCATGATTCTGTGTGCTTTATGCTGGAGAAAGAAGTTCAGAAACACTGCTATTTCAAACCTCATGGGGTTGAAAGATAAGTAGCATCTAAATCTGAAGGACCCTTATAAGATGAAAAGAAGTGATTTTAGTTGCTTATTTTGTAATATCGAAACTTAAAATTACTGCTTCCCCATTTCAGTACGATGTATTTATGGATTTAATAATAGTGTTTTATGTTTTGTTAACAATCAGAAATGGTCATCTTATGTGAAATGATTACTCCCCTAAGACATATTTCGACCTCTTTTATACGTTTAGCCCACTGAATTTGGAAAAAAATGGGGTTTTTAGAAATTTTAATCAAATTGGTATGATATAAACACTTGAAACCATGTTTTAACCCACCAAATGTGCTCTTTCTAGACATTCTAGATGGGTTGTTGACAGCTGTAAGACCTCCGTATCTCGATTGAAAGTCAAAATATCCCAATTTCAAAATTTGGCTTACACAGGGGTTTAAAAAGAGGTGATAAGGGGGTTTAATTATGGAATTTTTGGATTACTTTATTTTGGTGTTACTTCAGGCTATGGACAACTGACAAACATGTCTATGATCATAATTAGTGCCAATTTACCCACAGTACAGCTGTATTTACCGGGACCACTTTTTACCCCTTCGCGCATAGCGAAAATGGGGTTTTTGGCGATTATCTCGAAAAAGGTTCAAAATATCGACCTGGGACCATGACCCGCCCAACCAAATGTGACCATTGCGCATATTTTAAAGTGGTTATTGAGCTCCGTATCTCAAAAGGAAGCCGAGATATCCCTATTTGAAAATTTGGCTTACACGGGGGTTTGAAAAAGGGGTGAAAAGGGGGTTAAATTATGGATTTTTTTGGATAACTTTTTTCTGGTGTTACTTTAGGCTAGGAAGAACTGATAGACGTGTCTGTGATCATAATAAGTGCCAATTTACCCACAGTACAGCTGTACTTACCGGGACCACTTTTTTACCCCTTCGCGCATAGCTTAAAAGGGGTTTTTGGCGATTATCTCGAAAACGGTTCAAAATAGCGACCTGGGACCATGACCCGCCCAACTAAATGTGTCCATTGCGCATATTTTAGTGTGGTTGTTGAGCTCCTTATCTCAAAAGGAAGCCGAGATATAGCCATTTAAAGTTTTAACCCATGTGCGGGTAAAAAAGGGGTAAAAAATCAAGGTTCCCCAAGGAATTTTTTGGATAACTTTCTTAGGGGGTTTCTATGACCTATGAACTACCGAAAAACGTTCTAACATCTTTGGGAGGATTTAGTTCACAGGGGGTTACAGCCTGGGGCAGATACATCCCTTACTAAAGGGTCTGGGTTTGGGTTAGGGTCATGGGAGATGAAGTATAGTGAGGTGAGGTGAAGTGTCGTGAAGTGAAATGCCGTGAGGTGAGGTGTCGTAAGGTTAAGTGTTTTGAGGTGAAGTGTCGTGTTCTGAAGTGCCGTGATCTGAAGTGACTAATGAAGTGTCCCCACCTGCCACGCCCCGCTGACTGCCTGCAGACTCAGGAACTGCTGCTCCTCCTCCACAGAGTACTCAGAACCGGTGTAGGTTACTGAGTTGTTAGCAAACCCGGCCCCGGTGTACGCGATAAGCTCACCAACTGCATCCGCTGCGTCTGAAGAATGACAGGGTCAAATAGTAAGAAGAATTGGTATTTTAGTCATTCTCGAAAATTTACTGTCGACTATTGCGACAAAAATCACTGTCGGCTAAAAATCGACAATTTCTAGCCGACAGTGATTTTTTGACGCCATTGTAGATGAAACACCGACAACACCGTTCGATATTCCATATAAGGAATAACCATGGGCGCAATGGGGGATGAGAATCTTGCTAAAATCCTTGAGCTTCTCTTGTACTCATGAATATGTGGTAACCTGGGCAAGGCGCATCATCCACTCTCCAAATGCACGAGATACGGTTGGCCCAGTCCTCCAAGTACTCTATCTCGTCTCCTCCACACACAGTCTTAACATCACCTCCTTTGTCCGGCTCCTCATACAACTCCCAAGTTCCGGCTATAACCCGTAAACTCTGGATCCGGTTGTTTAGCCTGTTATCAATGTCAAGGTTGGTGTTGCTCGTTAGGGTGTATGTGGTGCCAGCGTATTCAGCTTCCGTGGACACCTTTATCTCTGAAGAAAATCTTTCAGCTAACATCTTAATTATAATTTGCCATAAAAGTAACAGCAAAAGGAATGAGTTTGCCTTGGAACTATCACGGTAGTGAGAAGACATTGAAAATTGACAAGACAGCTTGATAAGGCTCAGAAGCTCAATCACAATTCTCGAGATAATATAGGGTAGGACTCCCCTTTATATAAATTTCTGCTGCAGATAATATGCTCAAGCTCATAATATGGGAGATAAGAATCTACAATACTTGGGCAGGAATTATATACGAAGTAAGACTATACAATACTTGGGCAGGGTTGGATGTTGCAGCTGCCAGATGTCTCAGTCACCCCCACATCACACACATCAGCTCCACCGTTAAGAGGCGCAGTGCAGGTCCTAGTAGAGGTCTTAGTGCCGCCCCCGCAGTTAGCCGAGCAGTCACTCCATTCACCCCACTCATTCCAGTAACCGTCAACTGTTGGGAAGTTAATTAACAAACATACACTCAGTATGCGTCAACTGCGGAGTGGGAACAATACCCGTCAACTGTACAGTGTTTAACACTAATACACTCAGTCTAAAATTAGTAAATAAACGCATCATACGTATCATGAAGCGGCAAGTATCCCGTTCTCATTATCATTATTATTATTTCATCTCACATCAAGAATGGAAATTTAGAGGTGATCATGGCAAGTTCAATCAGTTTCAGAATGGAGCTATCTAAATTCTTTACCTGAGCACCCCTGTCAACTATGCAGTGGTTAGTTAACGATTGTCATGTGTCAGATATTATCATGAAACAGCATACAACCCATTCTCACTATTTCATTGACAGCTGGAGGGGATCACGGCAAAGCTGAATCCGATTCAGAATGGAACTGAGTATCCAGTACTTAGGAATGTGTAATGGGTTACAGTTTCGTACCTGGGCACCCCTGAGTGTTGCAGTCCTGTGTCTCTGAGGCTGGGAGGGAGGTATCACAGGGTGCTCCTCCGTTTACAGGAGGAATACAGAACCTCAATCTGTTCTGAGTTCCTCCGTCACAAGTAGCAGTACACCCGTCCCAGTCACTCCACACAGTCCATCTCCCAGCAGCTGAGTGGGTAACCCGTGAGTAACACGTGGGTAACACTTGGGGTAACACGTGGGTAACAAGTGGGTAACACGTGGGTAACACGTGAGGTAACACGTGGGTAACACGTGGGGTAACACGTGGGTAACACGTGGGTAACACGTGAGGTAACACATGGGTAACACGTGGGTAACACGTGGGTAACACGTGAGGTAACACATGGGTAACACGTGGGTAACACGTGGGTAACACGTGGGGTAACACGTGGGGTAACACGTGGGTAACACGTGGGTAACACGTGGGTAACACGTGGGTAACACTTTAACACGTGGTGGGGTGAAGTTAGGGTATATCAGTGGGTAAATATGAGGGGGAGTACATCAGTGGGTTCAATGCTTCATTCACATGGGAGAGAAACCATGAACTTTTGAATTCCACAAAAATTGGCTTTGAAAATCCAAACAATATTTGAACAAATCATTTCCTAGGATGATAGAATACCAGAACAGTCCACTCCATCACCATCGAACCCATCCAGACAGGTACACTCGAAGCTTCCTGGTGTGTTGGTGCAGGTCGAGTAGGGGCTGCAGTTGTTGGTGCCAATCAGACACTCGTCTACGTCTGGAAATAGGGTGAATATCTATATGGCTAGAGTCCCATATAACTCTGAGCTCTTCATTATCTATGATAATGACGTCACTCAGAAAAATACATTTAAGCGCACCTAGCGCTTTAAGTTTAAGGGTTAGGGTCAGGATTAGGGTCAGGATTTGTTAGGGTTAGGGTAAGGATTAAGGTTAGGGTTTTGGTTAGGGCAATAATTAGGTTTAGGATACAAAAAGATTGACGTTTAGGTCTGTGACGTCACTCAGCCAGAGTTATATGGGACACATACCCTCTATATCCATCGCAGTGGTGTGATGGGACACGAACTGTTGTACACTCATGAACACTGGATACGGTGGAAAGTGGTGATGGATTGAGTGATTTATTTAAGTATGGACACATGATACTCACATTCACAGACATGACTTGGGGCCGCATCAAATGCAGTATCGGTCTACTGTCTTGATAGAAAACTTTATATTGGTCAAATTCGTAGAATTTCTGGTGGAAATAGTTCTATTCTGGTTCGTTGTGGTTTCTGGTGGTTGTGGTTTTGGGTAGAGTTGCGGTTTCTGGTGGTTGGGTGGTTTCCTAAGGTGTTTCAGGTTGTTTCGGGTCAGTTCCACATTTTAGTTAAATATTGTTTGCGGGCTGGTTTCGGCTATTTCGGTTATTTCGTATTTTTTGACAAATGTTATAGTAAAACAATATTTTGGTGGTTTGTGGTTTCGGGTGGGGTTTCTGATGGGTTGGAGTTTCTGGCTTAGTATTTGTAAGGTGGTTTGGTGGTTTGATGTACTTCGGGTGGTTTCGTGGTTTCTGAATTTTGTTGGTTTGGGTGGTTTCTGTGGGTTGGGTGGTTTCATTGGTTTTGTGTTTTGATTTACACCTTTTAAAAACCCCGTTTTGGCCTAAATGAACTTCTTTGTTCATAATTGTCCACAAGGACCAAAAATAAGGCTGAAAACTGCTTTTTCCCATGTGATGCCTTCCAGAGAGTGTACTAGAACCAAATAATGATGCATTTATACACAGAGTTTTCCCCAAGTCCAATTGTGTCAGAGTATTTTCTGAATTTTGATCAGAATCTCGGGGGTCCTCCTACTAAACTTACTAGTTAACTCATGAAATTTTGCAGGTCAGTACAGTTTGATCCAACGAAGAAAATGCTGGTTTCAGAATTTTTAATTTCGGCCATTTTCACGATTAACAGCCTCTTAAAAATCCCGTTCTTGGCCTAAAATGAATTTCTTTGTCGATAATTGTCCACAAGGACCAAAAATAAGGCTGAAAACTGCTTTTTCCCATGTGACTGCCTTCCAGAGAGTGTACTAGAACCAAATAATGATGCATTTATACACAGAGTTTTCCCCAAGTCCAATTGTGTCAGAGTATTTTCTGAATTTTGATCAGTATCTCGGGGGGGGGGGGGGGGGGGGGTCCTCCTACTAAACTTACTAGTTAACTCATGAAATTTTGCAGGTCAGTACAGTTTGATCCAACTAAGAAAATGCTGGTTTCAGAATTTTGAATTTCGGCCATTTTCACGATTTACAGCCTCTTAAAAATCCCGTTTTTGGCCCGAAATGAACTTCTTTGTCTATAATTGTCCACAAGGACCAAAAATAAGGCTGAAAACTGCTTTTTCCCATGTGACTGCCTTCCAGAGAGTGTACTAGAACCAAATAATTATGCATTTATACACAGAGTTTTCCCCAAGTCCAATTGTGTCAGAGTATTTTCTGAATTTTGATCAGTATCGGGGGGGGCGGGGTCCTCCTACTAAACTTACTAGTTAACTCATGAAATTTTGCAGGTCAGTACAGTTTGATCCAACTAAGAAAATGCTGGTTTCAGAATTTTTAATTTCGGCCATTTTCACGATTTACAGCCTCTTAAAAATCCCGTTTGGCCTAAAATGAATTTCTTTGTCTATAATTGTCCACAAGGACCAAAAATAAGGCTGAAAACTGCTTTTTCCCATGTGACTGCCTTCAGAGAGTGTACTAGAACCAAATAATGATGCATTTATACACAGAGTTTTCCCCAAGTCCAATTGTCTCAGAGTATTTTCTGAATTTTGATCAGTATCTCGGGGGGGGGGGTCGTCCTAATAAACTTACTAGTTAACTCATGAAATTTTGCAGGTCAGTACAGTTTGATCCAACTAAGAAAATGCTGGTTTCAGAATTTTGAATTTCGGCCATTTTCACGATTTACAGCCTCTTAAAAATCCCGTTTTTGGCCCGAAATGAACTTCTTTGTCTATAATTGTCCACAAGGACCAAAAATAAGGCTGAAAACTGCTTTTTCCCATGTGACTGCCTTCCAGAGAGTGTACTAGAACCAAATAATTATGCATTTATACACAGAGTTTTCCCCAAGTCCAATTGTCTCGAGTATTTTCTGAATTTTGATCAGTATCTCGGGGGGGGGGTCTAAACTTACTAGTTAACTCATGAAATTTTGCAGGTCAGTACAGTTTGATCCAACTAAGAAAATGCTGGTTTCAGAATTTTGAATTTCGGCCATTTTCACGATTTACAGCCTCTTAAAAAATCCCGTTTTTGGCCCGAAATGAACTGAACTATAATTGTATAATTGTCCACAAGGACCAAAATAAGGCTTTGCCACTTTTGGCACATTTTATCGCATATTTTGACACTTTTGGTCGCCATTTGTCGCGTTTTTACGCATTTTTGAACTCATTTCTGGCGCTCTTGACACTTTTTGTCGCGTTTTGTCGCGTTTTGACGCTTTTTGACCCTTTTAAATGGCTTTGTTCTTCGAGGTTGATTCAATTTTAAATCCTTCATTATCCAATAGAGCTAATAAAAGCCTAATAAGCTAATTGATGTTTGCATGAGCCAGGCCATCACTTTTTTAAAGGTTTTTACTTCTATTCCAACAGCTGTACAGCCAATGACAGGAATCAAAGGAAACAAGCCAGTGACGGTCAAGGAAGTGTAATCCATACTTTATTTGCCCAAGACTTCGCTGCAATGGGCAGCTCCTTATTTACCCCCCCCCCCACACAGTTTCCTGTACTCCTGTACGCTCGGCTGAGTGAACCGTAGGGCTGCATAGGCTCAAAATAAATCTCTCACCCTTAGCTCAGTGGTGCTGGCCGGGATTTTAACTCATGATCTTTAGATCCTGTGCCCAAATCGATACCACTAAACCACTGACCCACAAATCAAATCACATGTAAAATAGGTCAGATCTGGAAACATGCATAAAGCAAAGGGGATCATTTAAGTGACAGGACTGATAAGACAGGGGATGAGGAATATATTGAGTATTACATTAGAAAACGGCTACTTACATAAAGCCTGTGCGCATTGTTTTATGCTCAAAAGTCAACGGCTATTTTGATGGGTGGGAATGATGCCCAAACAAACAAAGAAAACAAAACCTAGCCCAAGAATCGGAAAAGTAGGGCTGGCCTTATTTTTTATTCATCATTGTTTTTGGGCTACAGCAAGGGGTTTTTTCTAATTTTTGAAAATGGACAAACCCCTTGATCCCACAATAAACTTCTTTAGTTCTTCATCCAAGGACACACTTTGATCCTAGGACTTATCCCTTGATCCTGGGGCGCACCCCTTGATCCTGGGGCACACCCATTGATACTGAGAAGCTGGGACAAACTCCTTGATCCTAGCACGATCTCCTTGATCCTGGGGCACTCTCCTTGATTGTGGCAAATTTTCCTTGATCTGGAGGCTCTCAGCTCGATAGGCGATTCTTGGACAAACTCCTTGATTTTGGGACAAACTCCTTTATTCTGGGATTAACTTCTTGATCTTGGGCACTCCCCTTGACCTTGGGGCAAACCCCTTGATCTTGGGGTACTCTCCTTCAACTTGAGACAAACCTCTTGATCTTGGGGCACTCTCCTGAATCCTGCAACACTCCTTGATCGTGGAACAAACCCCTTGGTCCTGGGACAAAATCCTTGATCCTGGAGCATACCCCTTGATCTTGGGCACTCTCCTTGATCCTGGGACAGCTCCCTTGATCTTGGGACACTCTCCTGACTCCTGCGACACTCTCCTTCATCCTGGGACAAACTCCTGATCTGCTGAATCCTGCGACACTTTCCTTGGTCAAGGTACACCCTTCTTGATGCTGGGACAAATTCCTAGTCCCTGGGCCTTCTCCTTGATCCTAGGACAAACCACTTCATCTTGGGACACTCTCCTTGATCATTAGATAAATTCCTTGATCCTGGGACATTTTTCTCGATCCTGAGACACTCCCTGATTCTGGGACAAACTCCTTACTTTTGGGACAAACTCCTTGATCCAGGTATCTAGGGACACTTCCATGATCCTGGGACAAATCCTTGATCAATGATAATTTGGACCTTCTCCTGTGTTTCATGTTATCAGCCAAAAGTTATACTTAGGTCCTATTACCCTCATATTCACTTCATAAAACCTAAGTGCCTTTGCAACAAGAGTGTAGGTCACAGTAAGCAGGTTGAGTGACGTTGCCTCATTGACACCACTCTATAATTCTTGACACCAGGGACTGGACAAATTCCTAGTCCCTGGGCCTTCTCCTTGATCCTAGGACAAACCCCTTCATCTTGGGACACTCTCCTTGATCATTGGATAAATTCCTTGATCCTGGGACATTTTTCTCGATCCTGAGACACTCTGATTCTGGGACAAACTCCTTATTTTTTGGGACAAACTCCTTGATCCAGGTATCTAGGGACACTTCCATGATCCTGGGACAAATCCTTTATCAATGATAATTTGGACCTTCTCCTGTGTTTAAGTTCATGTTATCAGCCAAAAGTTATACTTAGGTCCTATTACCCTCATATTTACTACATAAAACCTAAGTGCCTTTGCAACAAGAGTGTAGGTCACAGTAAGCAGGTTGAGTGACGTTGCCTTATTGACACCACTCTATAATTCTTGACACCACTCTTTATCCTTGACAACAAACCTTATCCCTGACACCACTCCAAAATCCTTGACACCACTCCAACCTCCTTGACATCACTCTTTATCCTTGACATCAATCCTTATCCTTGACATCACTCTTTATCCTTGACACCACTCCACAATCCTTGGCATCACTCTACAATCCTTGACACCACTCAAAATCCTTGACATCACTCTTTATCCTTGACATCAATTCTTATCCTTGACTCTTTATCCTTGACACCATTCCACGATCCTTGACACCACTTCTTATCCTTAACATCACTCCTTATCCTTGACATTACTCTTCATCCTTGACACCACTCCACAATCCTTGACATCGCTCTACAATCCCTGCCATCACTCCTTATCCTTGACTCTTTATCCTTGACACCACTCCAGAATCATTGTCACCACTCCTTATCCTTCAACACCACTCCACAATCCTTGACACCACTCCAAAATCCTTGAAATCACTATTTATCCTTGATATCACATCTTATTGTTGACATCATTCTTTATCCTTGACACCACTCCACAATCCTTGACACCACTCCACAATCCTTGGCATCACTCCACAATCCTTGACATCACTCTGCAATCCTTTACACCACTCAAGGAGTGATGTCAAGGATTATGACACGATTTGTCGCATTTTTGGACGCTTTTTGTCGCGTTTTGGCTCTTTTTGACGCTTTTTGTCGCGTTTTTGGACGCTTTGTGACACTTTCGGGACATTTTTCGTGCACACTTCAACCGAAATCGACGTATTTGTCGCCGTCCCCCTAGAAATGGGGGGTTTTTTCCCATGTGACTGCCTTCCAGAGAGTGTACTAGAACCAAAAAATTATGCATTTATACACAGAGTTTTCCCCAAGTCCAATTGTGTCAGAGTATTTTCTGAATTTTGATCAGTATCTCGGGGGGGTCGTCCTAATTAATAAACTTACTAGTTAACTCATGAAATTTTGCAGGTCAGTACAGTTTGATCCAACTAAGAAAATGCTGGTTTCAGAATTTTGAATTTCGGCCATTTTCACGATTTACAGCCTCTTAAAAATCCCGTTTTTGGCCCGAAATGAACTTCTTTGTCTATAATTGTATAATTGTCCACAAGGACCAAAAATAAGGCTGAAAACTGCTTTTTCCCATGTGACTGCCTTCCAGAGAGTGTACTAGAACCAAATAATGATGCATTTATACACAGAGTTTTCCCCAAGTCCAATTGTGTCAGAGTATTTTCTGAATTTTGATCAGTATCTCGGGGGGGTCCTAATTAATAAACTTACTAGTTAACTCATGAAATTTTGCAGGTCAGTACAGTTTGATCCAACTAAGAAAATGCTAGTAAAAGAATATTTAGTAAAAGAATATTTTTATTGATCTCCAAAATATTTTACAATAACACACATACACACACTAAAAAAAGATGAATGAATAAGTTAGAATCGAAACCTTCCTTGGAAAGAATATTGCTGAAAGACATGATTTTTCATTACTTCATTATGGACTCTTGAACAAAACAGTTATTTAAACAATCTATTATAAAACCATAGTTTATATTTGACTTTCCTAGTTACTAATATCATTTCTTGAAAACTTGAAGTTAATTGACGATATTGTTATGGGTATCAATTTAATTGAGGAACTATTAACTATTTTCGGAACTAATTGTGGGAAGAGTAGAAGAAGGATAACTCTTCATTCTTATTGGTTCATTCATCATGCCCATATTGGGCATAGAAAATAAAGCAAGTCATATAGGTGTAACACCATGGTATAGAGAACCATCGAATACAAGATGTGTCACTCTAGGGAGGTTCAGTCAAGCATGAGCTCCCTTCATGGGACATACCATATGATGAAACATACGTATGTGATAGCACATCAAGTATTTGGGTAATCTATTTTGTTTCAGTAACATGAAGTTAAGGCTATTGAGAATTGGTCTTTTTGATTTTCGGACTCTGGGCTTAGTTCCCAAGCCAGAAATTATGTATCATTAGACCAATTTCTTCCAGTATAACCAAGTGATCCATGCAGCAGTATCTGTGGCTGGAGAAAGGACACAGTGGCTATTCGCTTCATAGGGCCCTTGGTGACCACCTGCCACACAGATCACGATCTTCTATATCTCATATAATTGATTTGTAAATATTCATATCACCTACCTACCTATGTCACCTATGTCCAAGTCAGTTGATCTTCAATAAAGCCGTCTGGTGTGACCACCCATTGGGCAGATGCCTCTTGTCTTTACGCTGTAGAGGAGAGAGTTCGAGTTTGCAGGGGTGTAGCCTCGAACTGGCGGGGTATCAGAACAGACATCAGGAACTCAGTTAATCGCATTTTGAAGAGGTCCATATCTTGAATGCTGTTGAGGTGATATGGGATGGAATTCCACAACTTAGACCCATGACAGAGAAGGAATTCTCATATGCGGTTCGGTGAAAGGCTGATGAGTTCTTGCTGCAAACTGGGATTTTAGCGATGTTACCAAGGCGGGGACGAGTGACAAATTCAACTTTGAGATCGTTGCTCGTCTTACAATGAAGAATTTTCCACATATGCAGAATGATGTATCGCTCTCGTTGAAGTGATAACAAAGATAACGCCTCCAAGCGTTCCCAGTAATTGAGTTCAGACATTCCACTTATTTTAGCGGTGAAAACCTTCTGACGTTTTCAATTTCTTGTATGTCTGAAATTTTTTGTTGGGCACCAAAGTGGGGTTAACAGTACTCCAACAAGCTTCGAACCATTGACTTGTACACTGTAAGGATAATCTCAGGTGAGCGGGGGAACGAAAGACACTCAACACCCCAAGCCACTTTTTGGCGAGCCTTGTAATCTCAAGGATGTATGGGAGTCCAAGACAGGTTAGCTGCCATTGTCACAAGGTCGCGAAGTTGTGTACATGGACGAAGCACAGTGGAATCTGACACATGGTACTGAAACTGTTCACAGATAAATGGGAAGTTCTGTGAGTGTGTTTTTCCTGTTATGTTGATATGAGATATACTCAAACTTGTCCTTGTGCAGAGACATGTTGTTACTATCAGACCATTGAATGACATTAAGGAGATCACTTTGTAGGATTGCAACATCTTCTTCACATCCAATGGATCTAGAAACGCGAGTGTCATCAGCAAAACAGCGAAGAATAGAATCCAATACGCAGTTAGGAATATCATTGATGAAGATAAGAAAGAGTATTGGACCCAATACCGTTCCTTGGGGAACACCGCTGATAATCAGAGCCAGGAATGATATTTGACCATTTACAACAACCCCTGCATTCGATCACTGAGAAAGGACTTAATCCAATTGATCAGTTTGGGATGAAAAACCATAGAGTTGAAGTTTCTTCATAAGAATTTTATGATCAACCTTATCAAATGCCTTAGCATAGTCCAAAAATAAATTGAATCAAAGTCACGGTTGTTGGTGAGAGCTTCAAGGGCATCATCAAAGTGGTGAAGAAGTTGTGTCAGACAGCTGCGACCTGATCTGAAGCCGTGTTGCATACTGCAAATAAAGTCGTTTGAATCGAGATGATCAACAATCTTCTTCCTAATGACCCTCTCGAATACTTTGACCACATGAGACGTCAGTGAAACTGGTCTGTAGTTAGCTGGTAACGACTTACTGTCCTTCTTGTGGGAGTGGAAAAATATGGGACATCTTGTAGAAGTCAGGAACGTGGCCCTGTTCCATTGATTGAGACCAGATGAGGTGAAGAGGAACTGCCAAGGAATGCTTGCAATTTTTCAAAAGAGTAGCCGGAACTTCGTCTGGACCAGAAGCAGAACTCGGTTGAATTTCGTTGATAGCATCTATGATATCCTCCTTCGTAAAGGTTAAGGCTTCATCAGTGAATGGAACTTGGAGTGGAGGAGGTTCGAAAGAAGCAGCATCGACATTAGTCTTGGAGGGATCGCTGAACACTGAAGTGAATTGTTCTTGAAGCATATCAGCAATGTCCTTAGGGGATATTTTGATTTGACCTTCCTTGTCAATTAACATGCTGATATTCTGCTTCTTCTTTGAGAACTGCTTAGCGTAACTGTAGAAGTATTTAGGGTTACTTTTGAGCTTAGCAGCAGCTGTTTGCTCTCTATATTGTAAGTCCGAGTTGATTGAATCCCTAATATCAAGGTGGAGGAGAGAGAGTTTGTTAACTAACGCATTTTTCTGTGAAAGAGGGCTTCGAGGATTACCCATAACAATTGCAAGTTGAGATTGGAGCTTTCGCCGTTTTCTGTTCAATGTATTCAGAAGACGATTGGGTTTTTTTCTTCGAGGCTATCTTCTTCGGGCAGCAGATTTCACAGATTTGAAGGATGGTCAAGGTGAATAGTTCTACAGATTGATCTATGTCATCTGACAAAGTAAAGAGATGTTCCCAGTCGACTGAGCTAATCAATCCATCCAGTTGAGAGAAATCAGCTTTTAAGGAAGTCTAAGCTCCCAAAACAAGATTCTGAGAAATCAGGGGAGGTGATGTTTTGAATTTACATGGATTGGGACCAGTATATCTCAACAAATTCGTGATCAGAAAGGGCGTCGAACTACATGAGATATGTAAACCAGCTCTTCAGAGTTGCTGAGGTAGAGGTCCAGGGTACTGTCTTGTCAGAGTAGGTTCTGCCACAAGCTGTTTGCAGAGGTGATCAGACATGAAGTCAAAGAAAAGTTTGGAGCACTTTTGCTCTGCATCAGAACCCCCCAGGCATGACTGTGAGTGACGACCATTGAATTCTCGGAAGTTAAAATCACCAAGAATACTGAGTTCGAAATCATCACTAGAAGAGTTCAGATAATCACTGATAAAAGAGACATGCTTTGAAGCTCTGCTCTGAAGCGTCTGGGGGTCTGTAAACAACACCGAGAATGGATTTGGATGAGTCACAGGTGCAAACCAGAGCCTGACATATCTTGTCATCAAAAGTTTTGGACGTTTGTTATAGGAAGGCTTTCTTTGCAGTATAACAAAACGCCACCACCAACCCTAGTGCTACGGTCACTTCGGAAGACATTGTAACCAGGTATATCCACCATAGCATCCCGTGATATACGGTTTCAACCAGGCTCTGATATAGCAATGAAAAGGAACATTTTTCTTATCAGCCAACTGTCTTCTGAGGTAGGGAACTTTCCATCTGCAGGAACTGTGGGCACTAGGGTTAACGGACTGTCCATTTAGCATCCATACCGGGAAACTGCCACATCATTGGCTGAGGGGTGATGGACTGTTGCCATGGAATTGGAGTTGGGGGGCATTGGTCTCTGTGCCACTTGGTTCAATTAGGGAGGTAGTATTGTGGCACTGTTAGCTGCGTCGGTGGAGCTGATACCTTATCTGGGTTATTTGCCTCTTTAGTTGCTGGACCTCCTCCTGGATTTGGGACTGGAAGTTGGTCAGGAGGTTGCGCAACTCTAAAAAACAGAGCATTATCATCAGGTTGGACGATGCTGTTAGCTCGAGATCTAGAAGTCTTTGATTTTGGGAGGTTTCTTTGGCTCCCTTTTCTGTTTTGTTTGTTGCTGAGCTGCTGTGTCGGTCTGAGTCGTAGCAGTGGCACCTGAGGCAGATGCCTGTACGTTTTCCTCTTTTTTCTTCCTCTTTGTACCAACAAGGTGTGGCCTTGTGCAGTCAGCATCAAAGCATGTCTTGTTGGCGAGAGAAGTTGTGCAGTGAGCAGGGTGGTATCTTTCGCAGTTCTCCCCCTTTTTACATCCCCATTTAGTGTGAGTACCGTTTCTTACAAATCTGCGACATGATCTGGGATGGTTTTGGCCACAGGTCCTGCCATCAACGAGAGCTGCTTACCACTTATTCCATGAGGACACTTCCCTTCCCTGTAAAGGTAACAGATCTCACTAGAGGTCATAGGAGGGAGGTTCTCAAGATCCGGAATTTGTGATATTTCAGCATTGGCAAGAGAAGATCGGTCTTGAGAAACATTCTCTTGGGGAGGCATCATCTCGGAAGTCTCTCCTGTGTCAGCAGGAGTCCCTTGAACGTCAGCAGGAGTCTCCCTGTGTCTGCGTTGGAGGTTTCTCCTGTGTCAGCGTTGAACTCCAGTGTCAGCAGGAGTCCCTCCTGTGTCCATAGGAAGTTCATGAGGAGCTGTTTCATCGGGGCTCTGCTGCCCAGCAAGTGCCTCATGAAGTCTCTGCGTAAGCTCCTCGGGGGAAAGAGAAGGACCTTTAGCGGACTTTGGGGTGGTCAATAGTAAAGAATGTATCAGGAATTTATCAAGATTTCCTTGATACATGGTATTATAGACTATCATTCACTTCTTCATATGTCTATAACTGTGGAGTGAAGCCTCAAAGTCATTTTCGTCATGTTCAACTCTCATTATAACATGAAAGTTGTTCACATAAGTTGATGGTATAATTGACGTCGAGAGTATTTTATTGTGTGAGACTTTACAACACTTTGCAGATAAATTTACCTTGGTTTGGTATTATTACTTATGCCCAAAAGTAATTAGTGAGAGGCTATTATAGATATCATAATCGGTGATTCACACAAAACACACACACACATATTCATTCCCATCCCGAGTCTTGGTGATTCAAGGGTGGAACCTTGATAAGTAAATTTTGCATATAAGGGTCTTGTTTGCAAAATATGAACACAAACATTGGCCTTATTTCCCAAATCATAACTGGCTATCATTTACTCATTTAGAAAATTCAGTAAAATTGGTAGTGCACCACCTCTCAGGGTTCTGCTCTTGGGCAGATAGAAGGGATTTCCTGAGAAGACATTTTATTAAGTTTTCATCGTTCTCAAATTCAATTTTAGCAATACTCTTTCTGAGGCTATTCCATAACCATGGTGCTTTATAAAAGAAGTGTATGGATGGCTCTGGCGTTAGAAATCGGTTTACATTATGCTTGGATATATTTAAGGACTGGAAGAGTGGACCTGGCTCTCTTGACTTAACTATCTTAACTACTTCCATAATGGATCTAAATCGAAATAAGTTCTGAACAGTCAGCAGGTTATGTTCAATGAAAAGTGGTTTAGATGGCTCTCTACTATAAAATTCAGCACCAAGCTTTTGTTCACCAAATGAACGAGCACGTACACAAGTGCGAAATTTTTCTAGATAGGATTCTGTGTCACCAAACATTATGCGTAGGCACTTCTTTTGTGTACGAAAGATTGCTTCAAGGTTGCTCAGAGCAACCCCACCCCAGACAGAGATTGCATAGCTTAAATGGGATTCAAAGAGAGAATGGTAGATCTGCTTATGGAGCTTTGATGGCAGACTACTTGTAATACGATAAAGCCTCCCACATGCACTTTTTAGAGTTTTGTTGAGTTTTGCAATGTGGGGTTTCCAGGACAGGTTTTCATCCAACAAAACTCCCAAAAATTTGGCCTCATTCACTTTTTTGACTATTTTCCCATTTATTGACAGGCATAGATCATCAGGTACAGAAGAACTATTGATAACACGTTTCCTCCTTGGAGAGAAGGACATATAACAACATTTCTTAGTATTTATATGTAATAAGTTAGATTCCATGTATCTTGATATGTTAGACAGGATCTTGTTTGCATTCGTGTAGGCTTCTTCCTTATTGCTCCCAGTTACAAATATGTTAGTATCATCAGCAAATAAAATAATTTTACAATTTTGGGCTGCATTGCAAATGTCGTTTATATACAATATAAACAGGAGAGGACCCAAAACTGAGCCCTGTGGCACGCCAAACTTTACTGGAAGCAAGTCAGACGTCTCATTTAACACACTTACTAGTTGATTTCTACCAGAAAGGTAACTTTCAATTAAATTAAGTGTATTCCCACCAATACCATAATGGCTTAACTTATTGGTTAGAATTTTGTGATCTAGTGTATCAAATGCTTTACTTAGGTCAATGAAAATTCCTAGGGTATATTTCTTAGATTTAATTTTATCCTGTATATATGTCACAGAGTAGTTAAGAGCATGGCTAGTTGAGTGTCCTTTCCTAAACCCATACTGATTTTCGTATATTATATTATTATCTACTAGGAATTGGTATAGTCTATTGAAAATTATTTTTTCAAATATTTTGCCAAAAACTGGCAAAGTCGATACAGGTCTGTAATTCTCTAGCAGTTCTGCATTATCTTTTTTATAAATTGGACTTATTCTACCGGTTTTCAGTTCAGAGGGAAAATACCCTTCAGCCATGCATTTATTATACAATGAGGTAAGAACTGGTGCAGTAACACTTGCTGTTAGTTTTATCACATGGATGGGAATGTCACTAGATTTACCAAGCTTAAGTTCAGATATAATTGATTCTATTTCTTCATCGTTGCATTCCCTGAGTTCTATATTATTTTGACACTTATCTTGGAGAAAATCATTAAAGTTAGACAATGTGTTAATCCTTAAGCCATTATCATCAATATAAGCTTTATTGAGGGTGGGAGCTAGTGAAACAAAGTACTTGTTGAATTCATCAGCTATGACCCTCTATCCGTAGAAAATGCTGGTTTCAGAATTTTTTGAATTTCGGCCATTTTCACGATTTACAGCCCTTAAAATTCCGTTTTTTGGCCTAAATGAACTTCTTTGTCTATAATTGTCCACAAGGACCAAAATAAGGCTGAAAACTGCTTTTTCCCATGTGACTGCCTTCCAGAGAGTGTACTAGAACCAAATAATGATGCATTTATACACAGAGTTTTCCCCAAGTCCAATTGTGTCAGAGTATTTTCAGAGTATTTTCTGGGGGAGGGGGGTCGTCCTAATAAACTTACTAGTTAACTCATGAAATTTTGCAGGTCAGTACAGTTTGATCCAACTAAGAAAATGCTGGTTTCAGAATTTTGAATTTCGGCCATTTTCACGATTTACAGCCTCTTAAAAATCCCGTTTTTGGCCCGAAATGAACTTCTTTGTCTATAATTGTCCACAAGGACCAAAAATAAGGCTGAAAACTGCTCTTTCCCATGTGACTGCCTTCCACAGAGTGTACTAGAACCAAATAATGATGCATTTATACACAGAGTTTTCCCCAAGTCCAATTGTGTCAGAGTATTTTCTGAATTTTGATCAGTATCTCGGGGGGGGGGTCGTCCTAGTAAACTTACTAGTTAACTCATGAAATTTTGCAGGTCAGTACAGTTTGATCCAACTAAGAAAATGCTGCTTTCAGAATTTTGAATTTTGGCCATTTTCACGATTTACAGCCTCTTAAAATTCCCGTTTTGGCCTAAAATGAACTTCTTTGTCTATAATTGTCCACAAGGACCAAAAATAAGGCTGAAAACTGCTTTTCCCATGTGACTGCCTTCCAGAGAGTGTACTAGAACCAAATAATGATGCATTTATACACAGAGTTTTCCCAAGTCCAATTGTGTCAGAGTATTTTCTGAATTTTGATCAGTATCTCGGGGGGGGTCCTACTAAACTTACTAGCTAACTCATGAAATTTTGCAGGTCAGTACAGTTTGATCCAACTAAGAAAATGCTGGTTTCAGAATGGGCATTGTTTTCAACTTAACAGCGCTGTTGTTGCTGTCGAACAAAATCTCAATCAATATAAAATCAAAAGAGTAGCAGGGGTCTGGGGCAGCAGCCCAGAAGCCAGAGGTCTAGAGTATAAAGAAATGGCAACTCAATAGTGTTTGGGCATTGTTTTCAACTTAACAGCGCTGTTGTTGCTGTCGAACAAAATCTCAACAATAATATAAAATCAAAGAGCAGCAGGGGTCTGGGGGCAGCCAGAAGCTAGAGGTCTGAGTATAAAGAAATGGCAACTCAATAGTGTTTGGGCATTGTTTTCAACTTAACAGCTGTTGTTGCTGTCGTACATAATCTCAATAAATAAAAATCAAAAGAGCAGCAGGGGTCTGGGGCGCAGCCCCAGAAGCCAGAGGTCTAGAGTATAAAGAAAGCAACTCAATAGTGTTTGGGCATTGTTTTCAACTTAACAGCGCTGTTGTTGCTGTCGTACAAAATCTCAATAATATAAAATCAAAAGAGCAGCAGGGTCTGGGGCGGCAGCCCCAGAAGCCAGAGGTCTGAGTACGAAAAATGACAACTCAATAGTTTTGCCATTGTTTTAACCAACTCGATCACTGCAATGTATGCAATCTCAATAAATATTGACAATAAAAGAACAACAGGGGTCTGGTGGCAGCAGCCCCAGAAGTCAGAGGTCTGGGAAATCAACTGCATTGTGTCTGTTATTTGCTACCTACATATTTGTTGTTGTAATATTGCAAAGGCAGTAGAGTTTTTGTTTCCTCTGTTTTGTTTTCCCTTTGCTAACTATAGAAATATGATTGAACATATTGCAGCTACTCTGTACTGTTTAATGTAGACAAAGATATAATTATCAGGGTATTGAAATTTAAAATATGCTTTTAGAAGTAAGAAATGAATGAAATTTTTCAACTTAGTTTATTTTTGCATCTTGAATTCATCACAAACATTAGAATTTTCAAAATTGCACGCCCCAAGCACGCCCCCAAATTTCTGATGGGGCGCGCACGCCCCCGCACGCCCCGTGGATCCATGCCTGCACCCATCTCTTCCCCACTCCTCCCCCACTCCCATATCCCCAGCAAGATACGGAGTATTGAGCTGGTGTACAGTGCGCTAGCCTCCGCTCAGAACGCGCTGTTGTCGAGTAAAATCCGGGAGGATAGTGTGGTCCAGGACCTGTTTGCAAGCGTGGAGGTATCCAGCAGACATTCGACGCCGTGTTGTCACATGGGAGACAACAATCTAATCAACTCTACCAGCTCGGTAAGTCAAATTTCAATTAGCTGAGCGACCATCAAAAAATAGCAATTTCGTGAAGTGAATTTATGAAATTTAAGCATAGATGTTAGATCATTTGCTATCGTGACACTGATTTAATGATACCTAGTGATTTGATTATCTTAGTGAGCCGTCACATATTACGTCATCACCCGACGGGGGGAGGGGGTTTCTAAATGACAGGGGGGAGGGAGGGGGAATGATTCATCTTGTTGCCCCCAGCTCTGGTAAGTGGCAGTGAGACGTGGTGTGTTTACTTCACACAATGATTTGTTGCAGCTCTGGGAAGTGGCAGTGAGACGTGGTGTGTTTACTTCACACAATGATTTGTTGCAGCTCTGGGAAGTGGCAGTGAGACGTGGTGTGTTTACTTCACACAATGATTTGTTGCAGCTCTGGGAAGTGGCAGTGAGACGTGGTGTGTTTACTTCACACAATGATTTGTTGCAGCTCTGGGAAGTGGCAGTGGGAGACGTGGTGTGTTTACCACACAATGATTTGTTGCAGCTCTGGGGAAGTGGCAGTGAGACGTGGTGTGTTTACTTCACACAATGATTTGTTGCAGCTCTGGGAAGTGGCAGTGAGACGTGGTGTGTTTACTTCACACAATGATTTGTTGCAGCTCTGGGAAGTGGCAGTGAGACGTGGTGTGTTTACTTCACACAACGATTTGTTGCAGCTCTGGGAAGTGGCAGTGAGACGTGGTGTGTTTACTTCACACAATGATTTGTTGCAGCTCTGGGAAGTGGCAGTGAGACGTGGTGTGTTTACTTCACACAATGATTTGTTGCAGCTCTGGGAAGTGGCAGTGAGACGTGGTGTGTTTACTTCACACAATGATTTGTTGCAGCTCTGGGAAGTGGCAGTGAGACGTGGTGTGTTTACTTCACACAATGATTTGTTGCAGCTCTGGGAAGTGGCAGTGAAACGTGGTGTGTTTAGATTTGTTGCAGCTCTGAGTGAGACGTGGTGTGTTTACTTCACACAATGATTTGTTGCAGCTCTGGGAAGTGGCAGTGAGACGTGGTGTGTTTACTTCACACAATGATTTGTTGCAGCTCTGGGAAGTGGCAGTGAGACGTGGTGTGTTTATACCACAATGATTTGTTGCAGCTCTGGGAAGTGGCAGTGAGACGTGGTGTGTTTACTTCACACAATGATTTGTTGCAGCTCTGGGAAGTGGCAGTGAGACGTGGTGTGTTTACTTCACACAATGATTTGTTGCAGCTCTGGGAAGTGGCAGTGAGACGTGGTGTGTTTACTTCACACAATGATTTGTTGCAGCTCTGGGAAGTGGCAGTGAGACGTGGTGTGTTTACTTCACACAATGATTTGTTGCAGCTCTGGGAAGTGGCAGTGAGACGTGGTGTGTTTACTGATTTGTTGCAGCTCTGGGAAGTGGCAGTGAGACGTGGTGTGTTGATTTGTTGCAGCTCTGGGAAGTGGCAGTGAGACGTGGTGTGTTTACTTCACACAATGATTTGTTGCAGCTCTGGGAAGTGGCAGTGAGACGTGGTGTGTTTTGCTCACACAAGGCAGCTCTGGGAAGTGGCAGTGAGACGTGGTGTGTTTACTTCACACAATGATTTGTTGCAGCTCTGGGAAGTGGCAGTGAGACGTGGTGTGTTTACTTCACAAATGATTTGTTGCAGCTCTGGGAAGTGGCAGTGAGACGTGGTGTGTTTACTTCACACAATGATTTGTTGCAGCTCTGGGAAGTGGCAGTGAGACGTGGTGTGTTTACTTCACTCAATGATTTGTTGCAGCTCTGGGAAGTGGCAGTGAGACGTGGTGTGTTTACTTCACTCAATGATTTGTTTGCAGCTCTGGGAAGTGGCAGTGAGACGTGGTGTGTTTACTTCCACACAATGATTTGTTGCAGCTCTGGGAAGTGGCAGTGAGACGTGGTGTGTTTACTTCCCACAATGATTTGTTGCAGCTCTGGGAAGTGGCAGTGAGACGTGGTGTGTTACTGATTTGTTGCAGCTCTGGGAAGTGGCAGTGAGACGTGGTGTGTTTACTTCACACACAATGATTTGTTGCAGCTCTGGGAAGTGGCAGTGAGACGTGGTGTGTTTACTTCACACAATGATTTGTTGCAGCTCTGGGAAGTGGCAGTGAGACGTGGTGTGTTTACTTCACACAATGATTTGTTGCAGCTCTGGGAAGTGGCAGTGAGACGTGGTGTGTTTACTTCACACAATGATTTGTTGCAGCTCTGGGAAGTGGCAGTGAGACGTGGTGTGTTTACTTGACACAATGATTTGTTGCAGCTCTGGGAAGTGGCAGTGAGACGTGGTGTGACAGTGACGACCTCCGGACGCTGCTGACCACGCAGGTCCTCATTGCACTGGACACGGTGCTGCCTGAAGTGGACGAGGAGGGGCGCTACCAGGTATACACTAGTAGCTACTACGCTACTATGCGCTACCAGGTATACTAGTAGCTACTACGCTACTATGCGCTACCAGGTATACACTAGTAGCTACTACGCTACTATGCGCTACCAGGTATACACTAGTAGCTACTACGCTACTATGCGCTACCAGGTATACACTAGTAGCTACTACGCTACTATGCGCTACCAGGTATACACTAGTAGCTACTACGCTACTATGCGCTACCAGGTACACTAGTAGCTACTACGCTACTATGCGCTACCAGGTATACACTAGTAGCTACTACGCTACTATGCGCTACCAGGTACACTAGTAGCTACTACGCTACTATGCGCTACCAGGTACACACTAATGCACTAGTAGCTACTACGCTACTATGCGCTACCAGGTACACTAGTAGCTACTACTACTATGCGCTACCAGGTACACTAGTAGCTACTACGCTACTATGCGCTACCAGGTATACACTAGTAGCTACTACGCTACTATGCGCTACCAGGTATACACTAGTAGCTACTACGCTACTATGCGCTACCAGGTATACACTAGTAGCTACTACTATGCTAAGTATAGTGCACTCCTGTTGCCAGGGTGCTGGTAGGTACTTTATACAGTTTACACTAGTAGCTACTACGCTACTATGCTAAGTATAGTGCACTCCTGTTGCCAGGGTTGCCATGCGACCCCTCACAAATCAACTGAGGGGTAACGGTCACGGCTAATTAATATGTTTACAATAATCCAAGTAGTAGAGGACAGCTAACTAACGTACATATAGAAGTTATAATTTTAGGACCAAAATGGGGAGGGGTAAGTACTCGAAAACCATAAAATTACAGACATGATCGAGGGCGGTTTTTTAGCTAAGATGGGAGATTGTAATAGGCTATGAAGCATAGCTGCCGAACTGCCCTCCTTTTGGGAGGGCGCCCTCCCATGCCCTCCATTTGCCCTCCTTTCGGACCTTGCCCACCTTTTTGGAGGGAAAATCTGAAAATTTACCTATAATTCTGATAATTTACTCACAATTCTGAAAATTTACCTAATAAGCACTATCTCGGATCACATTATTTGTTGTTCCCTTAAAAAAGGTCGCCATTTTTTGAAAATTTGCCTACCAAGCACTATCTCGGATCAATTTTTAAAATTTACCTATCAAGCACTATCTCGAATCAATTTAGAAAATTTACCTACTGAAAATCCTTAGAATTAATGTTAGTACAGTCAAATCTGGCAAAAAATAGCCAAAAAAGTGGACAAATTCGACTCCAAGCGATTTTGCGTGGTTTCCATGGTTTTTTGCATGAAAAATCGATCTAGCAACTTTCCACACCTCTCCGAGTTGTGGAAAGTGCCGAAAATCGATATTTAGCCGAGGCGCAGCCGACTGATATGTATAAAATCGTATCTCGGCTCCAGGAAGGTCGTAGAGACTTCATCTTGAGCGGAAAATGTGTAATGGCCATGTTTATATACAACTTGTTATTAAACATATGCTCTAAAATGCTCACAAACTGAGTTATGGGCCAAAAACCATTTTTGGGGCACCCGCATGGCCTAATGTAGGGTTTTCGGTATCTTGGCTCATGAAGGTTGTAGAGACTTCATCTTGGGCGGAAATTGTGCGCAATGAGCATGTTTATGTACAATTGTCAATAGACAAATGCTCTGAAATACTCAAAAACCGAGTTATGGGCCAAAAACCATTTTTGGAGCACCCGCATGGCCTAATTTATGCTATTTCGATATATTGGCTCAGGAAGGTCGTAGAGACTTCTTCTTGGGTGGAAAATGTGCGCAATGGCCATGTTTATATACGACTTGTCAATAAACATATGCTTTGAAATGCTCACAAACCGAGTTATGGGCCAATAACCATTTTTTGGGGCACCCGCATGGCCTAATTTTGAGTATTTCGGTATCTTGGCTCAGGAAGGTCGTATAGACTTCATCTTGGGTGGAAAATGTGCGCAATGGCCATTTTTATGTACGACTTGTCAATAAACATATGCTCTGAAATGCTCACAAACCGAGTTATGGGCCAAAAACCATTTTTTGGGGCACCCGCATGGCCTAATTTTGAGTATTTCGGTATCTTGACTCAGGAAGGTCGTAGAGAATTCATTTTCGGTGTGAAGATGTGCGCAATGACCATGTTTATATACGACTTGTTAATAAACATATGCTATAGATTGCTCACAAACAGTGAGTTATGGGCCCACAACCATTTTTGGTCACCCTCATGGTTTAATTCAGGGTATTAAGGCGTCTTGGCTCAGTAAAGGCGTAGATATTTTGAGTTGGGTTGGCCCATATATAATATTGGTTCGCAGCCTTGGCATTCGACTCCTACTAGACTCGAACCGAATTTTTGTGTTGTTGGTATTCCAGAGCAAATCTTTATGAGCAAATCATGACGTATATAAGAAACATGATCATTGCATAATGCATATAGTTTTCACACCAAAAAGGAATTCTCTACGACCTTCCTTAGCTGAACTGCTGAAGCATGGAATTTACCTCATGGGTATCCTGAGACCAGTTTTGGCCCATAATTCGGCCTTCGAACATTTTATGGTGCAAGTTTGTTAAAAAGTTGTCAATAAACTGCGCACACACAATACCCAAAACTCCAAAACCAAATATCTGCATGTTTCCTGAGCCAAGAGGCAAGGCACCGAAATACTGAAATACCCTGCGTTAAACCATGAGGGTGGCTCATAAATGATTATGGGCCCATGACTCAGTTTGTGCGCATTTTAGAGCATATGTTTATCAACAAGTCGTATATAAAATGGCCATTGCACATTTTCCACCCAAGATGAAGTCTCTACGACCTTCCTGAGCCAAGATACCGAAATACTCAAAATTAGGCCATGCGGGTGCCCCAAAAATGGTTTTGGCCCATAACCCGGTTTGTGAGCATTTCAGAGCATATGTTTATTGACAAGTCGTATATAAACATGGCCATTGCGCACATTTTCCACCCAAGAAGAAGTCTCTACGACCTTCCTGAGCCAAGATATCGAAATAGCATAAATTAGGCCATGCGGGTGCCCCAAAAATGGTTTTTGGCCCATAACTCGGTTCGTGAGTATTTCAGAGCATTTGTCTATTGACAATTGTACATAAACATGCCCATTGCGCTCATTTTCCGCCCAAGAAGAAGTCTCTACGACCTTCCTGAGCCAAGATATCGAAATAGCCTAAATTAGGCCATGTGGGTGCCCCAAAAATGGTTTTTGGCCCATAACTCAGTTTTTGAGCATTTTAGAGCATATGTTTATTAACAAGTTGTATATAAACAAGGCCATTACACACGTTTTCCGCCCAAGATGAAGTCTCTACGACCTTCCTGAGCCGAGATACGATTTTTTACATATCAGTCGGCTGCGCCTCGGCTAAAAATCGATTTTTCGGCACTTTCCACAACTCGGAGAGGTGTGGAAAGTTGCTAGATCGATTTTTCATGCGAAAAACCATGGAAACCACGCAAAATCGCTTGGGGTCAATTTGTCCACTTTTAAATCCAATTTTGACTGTACTATGTATAATTCAACGAAAAATCTAAAATTAACCTAAAATTCTGAGAATTTGCCTACAAATGTGAAAATTTACCTAATAAGCACTATCATTCAATTTTTAGGCGTCGTCAAAAAAAATAAAAAAGATCGCCATATATTTTCTCAAATACACCCACAGAATTGCCCTCCTTCAACGCTATTTGCCCTCCCAAATGGGGCAAAAGTGCCCTCCCAAAGGATTTTCAAGAGTCGGCAGCTATGCTATGAAGGGTATGAAGGGTATGAAGGAAGCCTCACTGGATCGATTTTCTTGCTGTTATGACGGGGTGTCACTGTCCCAATTGTCCCAAACTCAAGAAAAAGTGAATTGGGACAGGGACATTTGGGACAAATGAAACAGAGAAAATGGAATAAATGGGACTCAAAAAGTGAATACGAACTGGTACAATTGGGACAAATGGGACATTTAGGACAATTGGGACAAACGTGACAGAGACAACTGGGGCTCAAATGATGGTGTTTTTAAGCCGCAGTTTAGTGTTCTTGTCTCACAGCCTGTTACATAGCGGCACTTGCTGCGTTGCAACTGCCACTGTCTTTTTCCTATCATAGGTTTTGGGATAGGGAGCCAAGATATCGAAATAGCCTAAATTAGGCCATGTGGGTGCCCCAAAAATGGTTTTTGGCCCATAACTCAGTTTTTGAGCATTTTAGAGCATATGTTTATTAACAAGTTGTATATAAACAAGGCCATTACACACGTTTTCCGCCCAAGATGAAGTCTTTACGACCTTCCTGAGCCGAGATACGATTTTTTACATATCAGTCGGCTGCGCCTCGGCTAAAAATCGATTTTTCGGCACTTTCCACAACTCGGAGAGGTGTGGAAAGTTGCTAGATCGATTTTTCATGCGAAAAACCATGGAAACCACGCAAAATCGCTTGGGGTCGAATTTGTCCACTTTTAAATCCAATTTTGACTGTACTATGTATAATTCAACGAAAAATCTAAAAATTAACCTAAAATTCTGAGAATTTGCCTACAAATGTGAAAATTTACCTAATAAGCACTATCATTCAATTTTTAGGCGTCGTCAAAAAAATAAAAAAGATCGCCATATATTTTCTCAAATACACCCACAGAAATTGCCCTCCCTTCAACGCTATTTGCCCTCCCAAATGGGGCAAAGAAGTGCCCTCCCAAAGGATTTTCAAGAGTCGGCAGCCATGCTATGAAGGGTATGAAGGGTATGAAGGAAGCCTCACTGGATCGATTTTCTTGCTGTTATGACGGGGGTGTCACTGTCCCAATTGTCCCAAACTCAAGAAAAAGTGAATTGGGACAGGGACATTTGGGACAAATGAAACAGAGAAAATGGAACAAATGGGACTCAAAAAGTGAATACGAACTGGTACAATTGGGACAAATGGGACATTTAGGACAATTGGGACAAACGTGACAGAGACAACTGGGGCTCAAATGATGGTGTTTTAAGCCGCAGTTTAGTGTTCTTGTCTCACAGCCTGTTACATAGCGGCACTTGCTGCGTTGCAACTGCCACTGTCTTTTTCCTATCATAGGTTTTGGGATAGGGAACACTTAAACACTGCAAACAAACACAACCAAAATATGTACTTAGTATGGGATTTTAATTTCCCTTCAATCACAGACGAAAATGAGACTTGATGAATTAGTACAAAATCTTTCACATTATATCTTCGGATGAAACGTTTTCAAATTTCATTGTCAACATCCTATTGAAAGATAAAATGTTAGATCAGACTTAGTAATACCTAGGAAAATTACTAGTTAACTCATGAAATTTTGCAGGTCAGTACAGTTTGATCCAACTAAGAAAATGCTGGTTTCAGAATTTTGAATTTCGGCCATTTTCACGATTTACAGCCTCTTAAAAAATCCCGTTTTGGCCTAAAATGAACTTCTTTGTCTATAATTGTCCAAAAGGACCAAAAATAAGGCTGAAAACTGCTTTTTCCCATGTGACTGCCTTCCAGAGAGTGTACTAGAACCAAATAATGATGCATTTATACACAGAGTTTTCCCCAAGTCCAATTGTGTCAGAGTATTTTCTGAATTTTGATCAGTATCTCGGGGGGGGGGGGGTCGTCCTAGTAAACTTACTAGTTAACTCATGAAATTTTGCAGGCCAGTACAGTTTGATCCAATTAAGAAAATGCTGGTTTCAGAATTTCGAATTTCGGCCATTTTCACGATTTACAGCCTCTTAAAAATCCCGTTTTTGGCCTAAAATGAACTTCTTTGTCTATAATTGTCCACAAGGACCAAAAATAGGGGGGGGGGCCAACGCCATTTTAGGCCATCAACATATCCAAAATCCCAAAATGGCCCTAGAAAACATGGCCCTAAATGGCCTTAAATGGCCTTTAAATTTATTATTTCCCCAGAAATATTTTTGCAAATTCAGAAGAAACCATATCAAATCAATACATCAAAATAATTTAATGAGGCTTTTAACATTAATATAGGTATTTGTTTGACTGCTTATTGTATTTTTTGTGTAAGTGATGATTTGAAAATATTATATAATTCAAGTTTGTCTTGAAATTTGGGCTTTGTCCTTTGATGATGAAAACAGCATATTAAAGTATTAGACATCATGACATTTTTTTCACAATTTGGGATCTAAAACATGTCAACTTTTCTAGCTTTATACCATGCCCAAAGCATTTAAATGCACAAGATGGAAATGTGGCATGTGTAAAAAAGAGCAGTATACAGTGAATGAAAAGTGCCCAAACTGTGGTGCACCTAAATCAAAAGGTGTTTCTCTCATCAAGCTTCATGGTGACTGGCACTGTTTGAACTGTTCAATAAACAATTTTGCGAAGAGAGTTATGTGCTATGGTTGTGGGTTGCCAAAGAACACTTCAGGTAATATTTAGCATACTTGACTGCTTATTTCATATATTACTTCCAATTTTACTTTATCAAAATTAATGTAAATTCCAATTGAAAATTTTATTATCTATAATGTTCTGTGCTGTCAAATTCTTCTTTTGAATTCAATGTTTGGTCCACGCCCAGGGCCTAGTACCTCCAAGTTCAGTACTGCTGATAACATCAATGAAAATGATGTTAATAAAGATCATGTAACTCCCTGTAATGATTCCCAGAAAAGACTTGTTCCATTACAGGTTCGATACACCGAGGTTAAATCTAACTGTAACACAATATATATTATATGATTACTGTACCTTTTAACAGTTACAAACTAAATAACAATGTTTTAAATTCTAATCAATTATTTGAATATAAGAGAAGGATACTATCCCATTTTAACAGTATTTACGCGTACCTAATTCATAGGATTCTCCTGTCGACAGTGAGCCTGACGAGATTTGTACCAAGCAAGATAAAACATATCGTCACCTTCAAATCAAAAGGTGATAACTCAAAAAGTATAGTTTTGAGATAATCGAAAAAAACTGATTTACTTCAAAACTAATGGTCAAATGTTCTCAACTTATGGTTTTTTGAATAGTATGTAATAATGTAGTATAATCAGATAAAGTTTTCACTCCTTCCGATTTCCACCTAATTAATTATAATTAATTAATTACCTGAAAATTACCAGTTATCACCTTTGGTTGAAACTTTAACTTCCAAAATAATTTGAAGAGGTGATATCTCCAATTATAACCTTTTGAATTACTTTTTTCTCATACTAGAAAACAGCAATATTATCATACATTATATTGAGTTATCACCTTAAAAGTCCATTTCAAGATATCAAAATGTTCTTGAATTATTTCAAAAATGATTTTGTTATTTGAAAACGCCATCTTTTTTAATAACTAACACAGGGATATTTTTAAAATTTCATGAAATTTAATGATATCATTACGAAATGGCAGCATCAGATGACCATCGTACTCACTGAGAAAATACAAATTGATGTTAATTAATTAAATTGAATCGACACTAATCGTAAACATTCTCCTAAATAATGAATATTTTGTAAGGCGTGTATGTGTGCACACATTTTGCCATGGTTATTAAATTAAGACAAAGCGGTCAACTTTTTACATCAAAAACACAATTTTTAGTGCCTTTCTAGTGGTATTACGAAAAAAACTAAAGCCTCAATTTTATTCAACCCTTCAAGTTTTCAAGGTGCTGTTCACAATAATTTTGCACCCTGCAAAATCCCAAAGTTTCAACTCCATTTGTGGCTGTTTTGTGTGAGTTCACCAAACTACCTTTTGGTTTTGTATTTGTATTAAGTTGAAGTACTGAGAGTAAGAGCAAAATGTACCATACTAGCATATTGAGGTGTTGTGCCTGCTTCAAACTATGAAAGTAGGATCACTAAACGCAATCTGAATTTATGATATCATGTCTGAAGCAAACTCCGTGCTTTATTGATTATTGAGACTGTCCTTTTATCTGTAAGAAACATACCAATTTACATCTATCAAATTTTACTTATAGCTTTGGTTTTACTTATAGCTTTGTTTGTTTGTGAAGTGTGGACAGGAATTAGGACAATTTTTTATTTAACCGTTCTTACAAAATACACACTGACCATCACAAAATCATGTGGTTTTGGTCGAATTTGTGGTTCTGATCATGGTTAATGAATAGTGTATACCATCCAAAGTTAATGCATTAATCGTGTCAATTAAATTTTGGCCTTTGGCCTCGTTGTTAGATTTTTTTATTGCACTGATTAATGCATAAACTCACACTGGGACGATAAACCCTTTACCTATTTGAGAGAAAATGATGTTATATGAAACTATAACCTCACCGTAGGGAGTACTATAGAATAGTAGAATGTGGAGGTCACAGTCAGTTGTACAGTTTCGTGATATATGATGATGAAGAAATTTGGTAATTGCATAATTAGATCGTACACCGAGTTGTCAAAGAGTGAAGAGTTGGCACTGAAAAGTCAGTATTTCACCTCGATACTGATCAATGCTCACGAGAGCACAAGTCATAAGAACTTCCATATCATGGTAGTACCTACAATGAAAATACTAAATTGGTATTCTTAGATGTCCTATTAGACTGTTTAAAATACAACAAAGGCCCATTAAAGTACTTAAAACATTCTTACAATTTCTTATTTTTCAAATTGAGAACTCTAGATATGTGAAAAATTTCTTTCAAACTGGGTTATAACTGAAGTTATAACCTGAAAATCGTTAGAAATATTAAACAATCTTTCAAAAATAGGGTTATAACTGGAGTTATAACTTTTTGTCGGAATTTTGGACTGTTGTAATTTTTACCAAAAGGTGATATGTTGAGTTATAGCCCTATGAAATTTATTTTATTATTTCAAATTATTTTTAGGAGGAAATAACTCGGGTTATAACTTTTTTGACAAAACTTTTTAAAAAAATTTTGTTGCTGATTTTGCTCAAATCACTTCAAAATTTCACTCACAGGTGCGCAATGATATTCTAAATCACTTGGTAAGGTTTTTTTGAAAAGGTGATAACTCGAGTTATCACCTTTTGATTTGAAGGTGACGATATGTTAATGAAGATAGTGATGAGGATTTGCTCAGACAACTTTAACTCTTAAAGAAGTTATTTACTCATTCAGTGATGCAGGCTAAGTTTCGTGATTCGCCTCATCTCCTGCTTCATACTCAGCACTTGCATCCATTCTGTCAAGATGCATATGATTCTGAACTCTACTGTTGAACTACATGGATTTTCTGGCTTAATATCATTTCTCAACTTTTTGAAGTTTTTTTATTCAATCAATTATAACTTTTTCTTTCAACTGTATCAAATTCATCGCAGAATTCATTCCAAAGTAATTTCAAATTTCAATGGTTCACTCCATAGTTTCATTTCCTGTGTGAATAATATCGGGTAATTGGAGATTCTAAAAAGTACTAAGTATGATGAAATTGTGTTGTATGGAGATACCAGAGTATATGGACATTGGACAAATACCATACCACGTCTTATGAAAGCATACCATAGACCCCCTGCTGACGCAAGGGGTAAGCAGGGGGTCGTTGGTATGCTTTCATACGAGAATTTTCAAAATTTCACACGTTTATAATTGGCATTGCAGGTAGCAAATGATGTGAATGTACCCTCTGAGTATTAAACATGACAGAGACGAGACTTCAGACATTGGTCACGTTCATCAGAAATTCGCCTAGTATTAAAGATGATATTCATTTCAAACTTAACAAAATAGAATGTCACAAATGCAGTTTCGAGGTAAATGAATCTCCTGGGGGCCCCGCCTTTTTCAAGCTGTCACAGCATTTCACATCACAGAAACACAAGAAGAACTGTGAATGGGTTCTAGTGCTGAAGAAAGATTCGTTTGCTTTAAAGCATGGAATCCCTAGCAAGTCTTTGAAACACTTTTATGACAACAGGTCAGGGGACATACAAAGGGATACAAGTGGCGACTGTCATGGCTCATCAGGAAGTTCCATCGATGCTTCATCATCATCCCGAGGGGTCACCAGGAGTACCCAGGAGTATTTAGAATCAGATTCAGATCTGAGTGATGACTCATTCCTTGTTGCCATCGACAATGGAACCTTCACTCTGGAAGATGCTGTCGACCCACAACCATCGGAAAACCACTCATCTTCTGATTCCAGTAATATGGAATCAGATTCAGATCTGAGTGAAGACTCATTCCCTGTTGCCATCGACAATGGAACCTTTTGCCTGGAGGGTGCTGTCGACCCACAACTGTTGGATAACACCTGTAATGTGTCTCTGAGATCGGAATTACCTGAACCTCAATCCGAGGAGGATGTTATTAAGAACTTTCTGAGACATGATCTCAATCTCAAAATAAATGAAAACTTCAAGACTAAAGATCTTAAAGAATTGTTAGCCTCGAAGCCAGTTATTAAAGCTATATTGGAGAACAATTTAAACCGAAAGAATACTCACTCGTCCCATAACCCCATTATCAAAGAGCTTATCATCAAGCATGCATTGAAATTCTCTCATGCATCTGCATTATCTATCTCAGAGTTGATTGGAGGTCCCTTAAAGTCCACCATCAAATCCGCTTGCCTTGTGGATGTCAAAATACTGCCATACTTGAGTCTGAAAAATATGGACGAACATCTTCAAGTATTTATTGACACATTGAAATCCTATATCGAGGACCCTAACAGTAAGATCACAGATATAGGAAAAATTCCCATTCAAGTTGGGATCGATGCCACTCCTGTAACTGGCAAAATGTCAACCAGGAAAGTTGATGGGTTGCAAGAAGGTATAAGGATGCTGTATGGACTGCATTGTGGGACAAACCAGAAGCCTGTTATCAGTTTAGAAAGAATCCCGGATAAGCCAATATTTTGTGTTTCCAAGAGGAGAGATAGGAAACAGTTTGTGTTCATAAATGGGATGGAAAGTGTTCCACAGCTGTTAAAGGATAATAAGATTAAACGTGTGTTTTCTTATTTTTCAATCGTTGCTCTTCCACTGGTCCAGAATGCAAGCCATACTGCCTAGCTATGGTTTCTCAGGGAAAAGGCTTTACTAGTGAGGAGATGAAAAGCATTCACATATCTGTATGTGACACTTTCAGCAATGCTCAATATGCTCATAATCAGCAAGATAATATTTCATGTATGTTAAATGTTTAGTATAAGATTTACAATCGGGTATTGTGAATATACCTATTATTCTGTTTAGTAATTTATTACATTATTACTCTCAAGGGCTTATTCACCTGGGGCTTAACTTATATGTTGCACCTACCTACTTGAGTTGGTTTGAATAGTTCAAATCCTATCTGGTTCAAATGTACTCTGTGAGGATTTTCTCGTCTGGAAAGCTCATTTTGTATTCGTTTTGTATGTTCCAAATTTACAAGATATATTGAAATGCCCCACCCAATAATGATGAGGCTTTTCGACCCTAGGTGATAATGAACTGCAGAGCAAGTATTTTAATTTTATTCAACTACCAAGTGAATTTCACTGATTTCATGAGTTTCTTTATTTTCAGAATTGATCCTATGCAATTATGTAGTATTATTCCAAAATATCCAATGACAGAATTTTCAGTAAAAGCCCTAAACAAATGAATTGTGATTCTGAATTCCCATATTTATCATATTTTTCATTCCAGGATGGAGATGGTGTCGGTCAATGACTCAAGCATTATCAACAGGGAGAAGACACGAAGTATCAATTTGCTTAAGCTTAAGTCTGGTCAGCCACATGTAATGGATTATCTGAACAGTTTCCTAGAGAGCAGCTCTGAGCCAACAAGATATTTGATCTGCCAACCTGAACTTGTGTAGAATTTGTATTTTATGAATTTTGATCAGTATCTCGGGGGGGGGGGGCGTCCTACTAAACTTACTAGTTAACTCATGAAATTTTGCAGGTCAGTACAGTTTGATCCAACTAAGAAAATGCTGGTTTCAGAATTTTGAATTTCGGCCATTTTCACGATTTACAGCCTCTTAAAAATCGCGTTTTTGGCCTAAAATGAACTTCTTTGTCTATAATTGTCCACAAGGACCAAAAATAAGGCTGAAAACTGCTTTTTCTATGTGACTGCTTTCCAGAGAGTGTACTAAAACCAAATAATGATGCATTTATACACAGATTTTCCCCCAGTCCAATTGTGATCAACTCTTTTCTGAATTTTGATCAGTATCTCTCAAGGGGGGAGTCTCACAAACTTACTAGTTAACTCATGAAATTTTGAATGTCAGTACAGTTTGATCCAAACTAAGAAAATGCTGGTTTCAGAATTTTGAATTTCGGCCATTTTCAAATTTGTCTCCTCTTAAAAATCCCGTTTTGGCCTAAAAATGAACTTCTTTGTCTATAATTTTCCACAAGGACCAAAAATCCACTGAAAAATTGACGCCTTCCAGAGTTGACTAGATGAAAAATGTGTATTCAAACTCAAAAAGGAACAGATTATTTAACCCCTGGATATTAAATGGAATCATTGCGTCAGTGCAGCGCAAAATTTACTTACTAGTTAACTCATGAAATTTTGCAACGTCCATAGCAGTTTGGAGATGACTAAGAAAATGCTGGTTTCAAGAATTTTGAATTTGAGCCATTTTCACGATTTAACAGCCTCTTAAAAAATCCGTTTTTACTAAAATGAACTTCTTTGTCTATAATTGTCCATGAAAAAAATAAGGCTGAAAACTGCTTTTTCCCATGTGACTGCCTTCAAAAGTGTACTAGAACCAAATAATGATGCATTTATACACAGATTTTCCCCAAGTCCAATTGTGTCAGAGTATTTTCTGAATGTTCTGATCATCTATCTCTAGGGGGTCCTAGTAAACAAAGTTAATTCTTCTTTTGTCAGGTCAGAACAGTTTGATCCAACTAAGAAAATTTGTCATTTTAGATCCCAAATTTCGGTCATTTAACAGTTTTTCATGTCTCCTTCCCTGTTTGATGAAAATGCTGATTCTTTGTTAAAACCTTGAAAACCAAAAAATAAGTGAAAACCCAATGTGACTGCCTTCAAAGACATGTACTAACCCAATAATGATGCATTTACACAGATTTTCCCCAAGTCCAATTGTATCAATGGTTTTTTTTTTGATCAGCGTCTCGAAATGGGGCGTCAGTAACACCAATCTTCAAAGGGACTCAAGAAATTTTGACAACTATAGACCAGTTTGATCCCCTTTTGAAAAAATGGTTTCAGAAATTTGATTTTTAATCATTTTCACAGTTTACTTCCTCTTAAAATTTTCTATTTTGGCCGAAAATCAACTACTTTGTCTATAAAAACCACTCCACCAAAAATGGCTGTAAACTTCTTTTCCCATGTGACTGTTGACCAGAAATTGTACTAAAACCAAATCATTGGGCATTTATACACAGTAAAGTTTTCCCCAAGTCCAATTGTGTCAGAGTTATTTCTGAACTAAACTGATCTATGGTATCAGAGGCGGGGGGTCTCAAATTGATGAAAAGTTATCTTTCAGATAGGGACCAAACTTACAAGTTTCAGTCAGAACACTCTGATGAATGTAATTGGAATATGGTTTTCCCAAAGGGTTCAGCCATTTTCACCCTTTACTGTTTCTTTATGTAAAAATCCCGTTTTTGACTTCAAAATTAAAAATTCGTTCTTTATGCTATAATTGACACAAATATCTTTGTTTCTGGTAGCTCTGAGAAAGAAGCCTATGTGACTGCCTTCAAATAGTTTTAGAATGCTATTTATGATTTATATGTAGTTTAATCAGCTCCATTTTCTGAATTTTGTTGAAAAAAGTTGTCCTATATACATTTACTAGTTAATGAATTTAATAATCACGACAGTTTGGTCCAACTAGAACAAAATGAACCTTTTTCAGTTTTTCATTTCGAAGCATTTAACAAGAAACTTAAAAGGTATCAAAAAAATCAAATTCCTTTTGATTTATAGACGAAAAAAGGGAAATGGGAAGAAAATAAATTGACCACCTTCAGAAAAAACTTAAACTAGTATAGTTATGATAAAAAAATTAAGAAATTTATCCCAAAGAAGGCCTACTTGAAACTATATAATGCTTTTGTACCTCATCAGTCATCTCACATACTGTATCTCAGTGTAGGGTGGGGTAACTGACAACAAACTTTCTAAAGTATTCAGTTTATACAAAAAAAATGCTGGTTTCACTCCTTTTTTGTCAATGAATTTTGACTTTTGACCACCATGAAAAATATTTGACATTTGCTAGAGCAATGAACATATTTGTCTACATTGTCCAAAAAAAATTATTCTGAAAACACAAGCCATTATTCAACTGCCTTGCTGGTTTTGAGAAAAATAATGATGTATTTATACACATTTTTCCCCAAGTCCAAATTTTTCAAATTTCTAAAATTTGAATCCCCTTCCCAAATTGCCGGTCCTCTGAAATTCGGCTAGTTAACTAATTTTTCCCAGGTACACTGCCTTCAACCTCGAATGCTGGTTTTCAGAATTTTGTGTTCAGTAATTTTCAAGCTTTGGAATCAATATTCAAAACACTTTTTTGAGTTTGTCATGTTTTTGTATAAGGCTGAAAACTGGATTGTGTGACTGCCTTCCAGAGAGTTCTGTAAAATAATGATTTTATACACAGAGTTTTCCACAAGTCCAACTGTGTCAAGTATTTTCTGAATTTTGATCAAAACATGAAATTTTCTCTAATGGAACTAGTTAACTCAGGTTTGAGGTCACAGTTTGTCCAAAAGAAAATGCTGGTTTCAGAATTTTGAATTTCTAAATACTTTCACGATTTACAGCCTCTTAAAAATCCCGTTTTTGGCCTAAAATGAACTTCTTTGTCTATAATTGTCCACAAACCAAAAATTTCAAGGCTGAAAACTGCTTTTTCCCATGTGACTGCCTTCCAGAGAGTGTACTAGAACAAAATAATCCAGCATTTAAGACAGAGTTTTAACAAGTCAATTGTGTCAGAGTATTTTCTGAATTTTGATCAGTATCTGATTTCCTAGATGTTTGTCTTCGTGTTTAAAATTATCTTGTCTTGTACTCAAATCATGAATATATTTCATGGAAGAGGAACAAGATTTAAATAAAAGAATTTAATGATTTTTTAATTTATTCCTTTAGGTCAAAAAGATATCAATGTGGTTTTCAGAATTTTGAATTTCGGCCATTTTCACGATTTACAGCCTCTTAAAAATCCCGTTTTGGCCTAAAATGAACTTCTTTGTCTATAATTGTCCACAACGACCAAAAATAAGGCTGAAAACTACTTTTTCCCATGTGACTGCCTTCCAGAGAGTGTACTAGAACCAAATAATAATAATGCATTTATACACAAAGTTTTCTCCAAGTCCAATTGTGTCAGAGTATTTTCTGAATTTTGATCCAGTATCTCGGGGGGGGGGGGGGGGTCCTCCTAATAAACTTACTAGTTAACTCATGAAATTTTGCAGGTCAGTACAGTTTGATCCAACTAAGAAAATGCTGGTTTCAGAATTTTGAATTTCGGCCATTTTCACGATTTACAGCCTCTTAAAATCCGTTTTGGCTAAAATGAACTTCTTTGTCTATAATTATTTTTCCATGTATACTTTTTACCTTTGTCTATAATTGTCCACAAGGACCAAAAATAAGGCTGAAAACTGCTTTTTTCCCATGTGACTGCCTTCCAGAGAGTGTACTAGAACCAAATAATGATGCATTTATACAAAGAGTTTTCCCCAAGTCCAATTGTGTCAGAGTATTTTCTGAATTTTGATCAGTATCTCGGGGGGGGGGGGGTCCTCCTACTAAACTTACTAGTTAACTCATGAAATTTTGCAGGTCAGTACAGTTTGATCCAACTAAGAAAATGCTGGTTTCAGAATTTTGAATTTCGGCCATTTTCACGATTTACAGCCTACTAAAAATCCCATTTTGGCCTAAAATGAACTTCTTTGTCTATAATTGTCCACAATGACCAAAAATAAGGCTGAAAACTGCTTTTTCCCATGTGACTGCCTTCCAGAGAGTGTACTAGAACCAAATAATGATGCATTTATACACAGAGTTTTCCCCATGTCCAATTGTGTCAGAGTATTTTCTGAATTTTGATCAGTATCTCGGGGGGGGGGGTCGTCCTGTTAATAAACTTACTAGTTAACTCATGAAATTTTGCAGGTCAGTACAGTTTGATCCAACTAAGAAAATGCTGGTTTCAGAATTTTGAATTTCGGCCATTTTCACGATTTACAGCCTCTTAAAAATCCCGTTTTGGCCTAAAATGAACTTCTTTGTCTATAATTGTCCACAAGGACCAAAAATAAGGCTTACAACTGCTTTTTCCCATGTGACTGCCTTCCAGAGAGTGTACTAGAACCAAATAATGATGCATTTATACACAGACTTTTCCCCAAGTCCAATTGTGTCAGAGTATTTTCTGAATTTTGATCAGTATCTCAAGGGGGGGGGGGGGTCGTCCTATAAACTTACTAGTTAACTCATGAAATTTTGCAGGTCAGTACAGTTTGATCCAACTAAGAAAATGCTGGTTTCAGAATTTTGAATTTCGGCCATTTTCACGATTTACAGCCTCTTAAAAATCCCGTTTTTGGCCTAAAATGAACTTCTTTGTCTATAATTGTCCACAAGGACCAAAAATAAGGCTGAAAACTGCTTTTTTCCCATGTGACTGCCTTCCAGAGAGTGTACTAGAACCAAATAATGATGCATTTATACACAGAGTTTTCCCCAAGTCCAATTGTGTCAGAGTATTTTCTGAATTTTGATCAGTATCTCGGGGGGGGGGGGGTCGTCCTACTAAACTTACTAGTTAACTCATGAAATTTTGCAGGTCAGTACAGTTTGATCCAACTAAGAAAATGCTGGTTTCAGAATTTTGAATTTCGGCCATTTTCACGATTTACAGCCTCTTAAAAATCCCGTTTTTGGCCTAAAATGAACTTCTTTGTCTATAATTGTCCACAAGGACCAAAAATAAGGCTGAAAACTGCTTTTTCCCATGTGACTGCCTTCCAGAGAGTGTACTAGAACCAAATAATGATGCATTTATACACAGAGTTTTCCCCAAGTCCAATTGTGTCAGAGTATTTTCTGAATTTTGATCAGTATCTCGGGGGGGGGGTCCTCCTAATAAACTTACTAGTTAACTCATGAAATTTTGCAGGTCAGTACAGTTTGATCCAACTAAGAAAATGCTGGTTCACGATTTACAGCCTCTTAAAAATCCCGTTTTTGGCCTAAAATGAACTTCTTTGTCTATAATTGTCCACAGGGACCAAAAATAAGGCTGAAAACTGCTTTTTCCCACGTGACTGCCTTCCAGAGAGTGTACTAGAACCAAATAATGATGCATTTATACACAGAGTTTTCCCCAAGTCCAATTGTGTCAGAGTATTTTCTGAATTTTGATCAGTATCTCGGGGGGGGGGGTCTAATAAACTTACTAGTTAACTCATGAAATTTTGCAGGTCAGTACAGTTTGATCCAACTAAGAAAATGCTGGTTTCAGAATTTTGAATTTCGGCCATTTTCACGATTTACAGCCTCTTAAAAATCCCGTTTTTGGCCTAAAATGAACTTCTTTGTCTATAATTGTCCACAAGGACCAAAAATAAGGCTGAAAACTGCTTTTTCCCATGTGACTGCCTTCCAGAGAGTGTAATAGAACCAAATAATGATGCATTTATACACAGAGTTTTCCCCAAGTCCAATTGTGTCAGAGTATTTTCTGAATTTTGATCAGTATCTCGGGGGGGGGGGGGGGTCGTCCTAATTAATAAACTTACTAGTTAACTCATGAAATTTTGCAGGTCAGTACAGTTTGATCCAACTAAGAAAATGCTGCTTTCAGAATTTTGAATTTCGGCCATTTTCACGATTTACAGCCTCTTAAAAACCCAGTTTTGGCCTAAAATGAACTTCTTTGTCTATAATTGTCCACAAGGACCAAAAATAAGGCTGAAAACTGCTTTTTCCCATGTGACTGCCTTCCAGAGAGTGTACTAGAACCAAATAATGATGCATTTATACACAGAGTTTTCCCCATGTCCAATTGTGTCAGAGTATTTTCTGAATTTTGATCAGTATCTCGGGGGGGGGGGGGGGTCCTCCTATTAAACTTACTAGTTAACTCATGAAATTTTGCAGGTCAGTACAGTTTGATCCAACTAAGAAAATGCTGGTTTCAGAATTTTGAATTTCGGCCATTTTCACGATTTACAGCCTCTTAAAAATCCTGTTATTGGCCTAAAATGAACTTCTTTGTCTATAATTGTCCACAAGGACCAAAAATAAGGCTGAAAACTGCTTTTTTGCATGTGACTGCCTTCCTGAGAGTGTACTAGAACCAAATAATGATGCATTTACACACAGAGTTTTCCCCAAGTCCAATTGTGTCAGAGTATTTTCTGAATTTTGATCAGTATCTCGGGGGGGGGGGGTCCTCTAATAAACTTTCTAGTTAACTCATGAAATTTTGCAGGTCAGTACAGTTTGATCCAACTAAGAAAATGCTGCTTTCAGAATTTTGAATTTCGGCCATTTTCACGATTTACAGCCTCTTAAAAATCCCGTTTTGGCCTAAAATGAACTTCTTTGTCTATAATTGTCCACAAGGACCAAAAATAAGGCTGAAAACTGCTTTTTCCCATGTGACTGCCTTCCAGAGAGTGTACTAGAACCAAATAATGATGCATTTATACACAGAGTTTTCCCCAAGTCCAATTGTGTCAGAGTATTTTCTGAATTTTGATCAGTATCTCGGGGGGGGGGGGGGTCCTCTAATAAACTTACTAGTTAACTCATGAAATTTTGCAGGTCAGTACAGTTTGATCCAACTAAGAAAATGCTGGTTTCAGAATTTTGAATTTCGGCCATTTCACGATTTACAGCCTCTTAAAAATCCCGTTTTGGCCTAAAATGAACTTCTTTCCATGTGACTGCCTTCCAGAGAGTGTACTAGAACCAAATAATGATGCATTTATACACAGAGTTTTCCCCAAGTCCAATTGTGTCAGAGTATTTTCTGAATTTTGATCAGTATCTCGGGGGGGGGGGGGGTCTCTACTAAACTTACTAGTTAACTCATGAAATTTTGCAGGTCAGTACAGTTTGATCCAACTAAGAAAATGCTGGTTTCAGAATTTTGAATTTCGGCCATTTCACGATTTACAGCCTCTTAAAAATCCCGTTTTGGCCTAAAATGAACTTCTTTGTCTATAATTGTCCACAAGGACCAAAAATAAGGCTGAAAACTGCTTTTTCCCATGTGACTGCCTTCCAGAGAGTGTACTAGAACCAAATAATGATGCATTTATACACAGAGTTTTCCCCAAGTCCAATTGTGTCAGAGTATTTTCTGAATTTTGATCAGTATCTCGGGGGGGGGGGGGGGGTCCTCCTATTAAACTTACTAGTTAACTCATGAAATTTTGCAGGTCAGTACAGTTTGATCCAACTAAGAAAATGCTGGTTTCAGAATTTTGAATTTCGGCCATTTTCACGATTTACAGCCTCTTAAAAATCCCGTTTTTGGCCTAAAATGAACTTCTTTGTCTATAATTGTCCACAATGACCAAAAATAAGGCTGAAAACTGCTTTTTCCCATGTGACTGCCTTCCAGAGAGTGTACTAGAACCAAATAATGATGCATTTATACACAGAGTTTTCCCCATGTCCAATTGTGTCAGAGTATTTTCTGAATTTTGATCAGTATCTCGGGGGGGGGGGGGGGTCCTCCTAATAAACTTACTAGTTAACTCATGAAATTTTGCAGGTCAGTACAGTTTGATCCAACTAAGAAAATGCTGGTTTCAGAATTTTGAATTTCGGCCATTTTCACGATTTACAGCCTCTTAAAATCCCGTTTTGGCCTAAAATGAACTTCTTTGTCTATAATTGTCCACAAGGACCAAAAATAAGGCTGAAAACTGCTTTTTCCCATGTGACTGCCTTCCAGAGAGTGTACTAGAACCAAATAATGATGCATTTATACACAGAGTTTTCCCCAAGTCCAATTGTGTCAGAGTATTTTCTGAATTTTGATCAGTATCTCGGGGGGGGGGGGGGTCGTCCTAGTAAACTTACTAGTTAACTCATGAAATTTTGCAGGTCAGTACAGTTTGATCCAACTAAGAAAATGCTGGTTTCAGAATTTTGAATTTCGGCCATTTTCACGATTTACAGCCTCTTAAAAATCCCGTTTTTGGCCTAAAATGAACTTCTTTGTCTATAATTGTCCACAAGGACCAAAAATAAGGCTGAAAACTGCTTTTTCCCATGTGACTGCCTTCAGAGAGTGTACTAGAACCAAATAATGATGCATTTATACCCGGGCACCATACCGTTAAATCAGAACATCGGTGAGATTCCTGAACGGAGCTTCTGCTGCTCCCGAGGCCGTAGTCTGTAGATTAGCTTGCTAATACTACAGCGATGGTGCGTTAAGACTAAGAAGCAACAAGTAGGCTGCCAACTTTCTTATGCTCTTGGAGTATAAGAACAATGTGCAATCTAACAGACTAGCGCTGTATCAGCCATTAGTCTTTCCTCTTACAGTCAATAGTTCTTTGTGCTTTTAGCCGGATGAGAACTAAAAAAAATCCTCCAGATCTACCAGTGAGGTCCCAATCTGTCACACTAAAATCAAGTGATATTGGGGAATTTGTTCAGCAGTTTGAAGTAGGGCTTCTTTGCCCTGCGGAAGCTCTGCCAAAATTTCAAATTTCACTCTCAAAAAACATAGAATTAATTGAATCTGTGCAATCCTCTATGGACCATTATAGCTTAAAAATTTGATTATATAATACATTCAGTGAAGAAGAAATAAATGAGGTAGCAGAACCACTCCCAACACACACCAGCATTTACCAAGCAGAAGCAATTGCCATATGGAAAGCTAGCGAAATCATACGAAACAAAAACTTAAGTAATTTAAATATCGAATTCTACTCAGATTCACAAGCAGTACTTAAGTCTCTAATGAACAAACATACAAAAAATGAATTAATAAAATGTGCCATAACTCACTTAATGAGCTGGGAGGAAATAACACAGTCAATCTCAACTGGATACCTGGCCACGAAGGTCATGAAGGAAATGAAATAGCTGACTACCTTGCTAAGAAAGGTTCCCTAAACAAGTATCAAATCTGCTATATAATAAAGCACCATTCACAACATTTATTAATATCATTAACAAACACTACCATAGATCAATAGAAAACAGATTTATATATAGTGATATAAGCTGTGAGGCTAAGATACTACATCTGGTTTAGTTAAAGCTTATAAATACAGGACAAATAAAATGACAAACAAAATCTTAACACTAAACTATGAGAAAATAAGTACTTTAATTAAAAATATTATCCAATCATAACAACCTAAACTATCACATGACAAAAACAAAACAGAGTTATAATGAACACTGTGAATACTGTACAGAAGTAATGAAATACGTTGACTACAACTGGGAAGAGAACTGCCTAGTAGTCAGGGATGAATTGGTCGAATATCTAAATCCGTTGGCTTTGAATGTTAAAAGTGATTTAGCAACTGGATATGTTATTTAAGACCCTAAGGAAGCTAACTTGACTTGTCGTCAATTTTGTATCAGCCGACCACACCCTTTTTTGACCACGCCCATTTTGCGCGTAGGAAAATAGCCATAACTTCGGTTCTTTTTGGAGTTGAGAGCAAACATTCCACCTTAAAATGACCGCACTGGCCACATTATGCCAGGCGGATGATGGTCCCAAAGCCCTAGGACCTTCCGTTTTCGAGTTACAGCCCAAAACTGATTTTCCATCACTTCCGTGAGGCAGCGCCTTAGAAAATGTAACTTTGGTTCCTTTTTCGAGTTAAGAGCAAACGAACCACCTTAAAATGATCACAATCAGCACATTATAGGGGTAGGTAATAGTACTGAAGCCTTGGGATCTTCTGTTTTTTGATTAATTTCAATGAAAAAAAGATGATGTAACACTAACAGTCACACTGCAACTCATGGCTTTGAAGTCATGATAGCTAGAGCTGGGTGTTTCCTCACGCCAGACTACGGGAACCACAAAATATTTATGAAATTAAGGAATTGTCTGATTTCTTTCGAGGGAAAAGAGTGTATCAAAGTGGCAGATTCCAAACATTCAGTGGGAATATTGTTAAAATATTACGTACGTCATTATAAGGCGGTACTTAATGTAGCCCAAGCTTTCGTACGATTATAAAATGCGGGAGTTTTGTAGCGGGACGTGTTTTGTATTTTCAAAGTGAAATAGAAATATGGAAAAGGCGGCACTGACACTTTTGAATTTGAATTCATCGCTCAAGATCATGATGCTGATGGATATGATTATGATTGATGCCGCTCAATGCTATTACTCGGCTCATTCATAATCTAAATCATGCTCGTTAACTATTAAACTGATACAGGTATACCTATTAATGCACTGATTATGATAATTGTGAATTGTACAAATAAGATATTTCTTGTGAATGCGAATCTATAGTTTTATAATAGTTATACAGACCCTGGTCCTCATGAAAACCCTTACCTAGATCCTAAAATACTGTGGCCGTGGTTAAGAGCAAAGTCCGAACACTTTGAAATAAAGATATTCGTTTATCAAGTACGGCACAATCGTCAAAAATTGAATTTCCCGGCAGCTTGAGGACTTCACCCCTGATATTAAGCGTACCTATAAACATTCCAGGTCCTTGTAAACGGTCTCGAGGATCTTGACTTTGCAATTTCAAATTTCAAGATCATATTCGGGGTCCTTATAAATGGACTCGCTCCAGGATTTGGCCTTCGTGACTTTTAGGGTATAAATTGTAAAAAGGAAATTCCACTTCCAGGTCCTCATTTTAAATTTTAACCGAGGATTTTGCCTTTTCCAAAACGAATATAAAAGGTTAAAGGTTAACATTCCGGGTCCTTATAAATAGACTCGACGTTATTAGCCTTTGCGAATATAAAGGTTAACATTCCGGGCCTTAATGATTTGAACGGATCCGAGGATTTCACTAGGCAAGCAGCAATTTACTGATACTCATACTGGACTGAGCTAAAAATCACAATATTCAATGGTTGCATTCAGCATTGCAACGTAATTATCAAATTAAGAATCTGAAGACTGAATTACGCGGCGGAATTCACACAAATTAAAAATTTGCCAAATTGTGACATCGCGCGGCACAGTGCACAGGCGCCACGCAGTGTCACATTTGGCAAATTTTGCGCTGAATGTTTGCAAATTCTTTTTCGGAGCGCGCGAAATTCGTGATCGCGCGATAATTTGTTCCTATGCAGCCACTGTGCGCGGCTCACCGCCTGTTAATTACAGGCAGTGAGCCGCGCATGGAAAAGCCGCGCACGTATATCCCTGTATGCGTTCATGAGCGGCGCCCGGCGCTTCCTCAGAAGGGGTTAGGTTGCTAAACACGTATATCCCTGTGTGGCTCGCGCGGCGCGCTTCCCCAGCACAGTGTGTCCCGTAGGGAAGCGCGCGGCGCGTACACACACCTATGCGGGCTTAGGAAGGGGTTAGGAAAGCCCGGAGGGAAGTGCGCGGCGCGTACACACACCTATGCGGGCTTAGGAAGATGTGTGTATGCGCCGCGCGGTTGCTTAACACGTATATCCCTGTCTGCGTTGCGCGGCGCGCTTCCCCAGGGTAGCGCGGCGCGCGTACGCACACCTATGCGGGCTTAGGAAGCCGCGCGGCGGCCGCACGCTGCTGCTGCTGTGAAATAATTATATCAATAGCGATAAGCATGAGCAATTTAAAAGTTATGAACTAGCTACACCAATCTGCAAAACACCGTGACCAAAACAATATTTTGTGATGAAGGTTAGATTCTAAGGAGCCATCCTTAGTAGCCTTTTGAATTCGACTGAATCCTAATTCACAGATAAATCCATAACCATCTTAAAGGAGTTATATTGTTGTTATTTATGCAGAAGGGAAACTTAAACTTACAACACAACACATATTAAATTAACTAACTGAGAGCGATGTCTGGTTATTGGAATTCCTAAGAAATTGTACATCTTTGCAACCTCTACATCTTTGCAACCTCTACATCTTTGCAACCTCTTTGAGAATATGTTCAAATATACTGCTGCTATGGATATAAATCCAAATAAATCTGAGTCCAATCACCACAGCTTGACTCCAGATGCATTGGACAGTGAGAATGGTTTGATTAGAGACAGCAGTAAAAGTACTAATGATGTGGTTCCATTTGAGGAGAAATTTCTTCATTGAAAGCCTTTAAGGGAGTCTTATGGTTATAGATCACCTGCATCCAAAACCACCCTGCAATAAAAAAGGCTTATGGTGTTTCAAAGGATTCTTGTCCATGTTTAGGGACTGCTAAAGAATGTCTGGATAACATGTTCCTTGTGTGAACAAAACTTTCATACTGATTGTGTGGGGTTAACTGGTTTAAGACAAAGTGGAGTGGAACAGATACCAACTTGGAAATGTTGTGTGTGTTACAAGCCGTCCTTTCTCTCCGAAACTGTTATACCAACCAAAGAAAGTGTGAGAAGGATTGTAAGAGAAGAACTCCATGATGTTCAAAAGAAGATTGAGAATGTGGTCATAACCTCTCTCCCAAGGAACCCTAATTAAGTGGATGTACTAAGGAAGATGTTACAAAAATTGTTGCTAGCTATGCTGGGGTTACTGGCGTAAACAGAAAAAAGACACTAGAGGAGGTTGTGGAATCTCAGAAAAGACTGTTGAAAAAGATTGTAAAAGGATGGACAAAAACAAGTCATTGAAGCAACAAATGGACCAGTTGCTATTAAAAGTTTGTATGAATATAAATGTAGAAAACATTGAAAGGGAGAAGAAAAAAGAAGAATGTTATTGTCAGCAATGTGCCAGAGCCAGCAACAAACCTGAATGGTGAAGCAAGAAAGGCTAAAGACATGGAATACCTGTGTCATGAGTTAGATATGGACAGGAATGAAATTGTAACATGTTTCGGACTGGAAAATTGCAAAAGACACCAATGACACAGTAAAACCCAGACCTATTGTTGTTGTTTTAAGAATGAAGAGATAGCAAATTTTTGGCACAATGACAAGAGAGGATTTAAGTCTAATGCCCACTGGGTGAACCCAGACCTCTGCAGAGCTGATAGAGATGCTCAGTTTTTTCTGAGGCAAGAGCGAGAAGGAAGAGGCGACAATTGTTGGAAGAGAAAAGAGGAAAGAACAGGAAAGAAGCAATTAGGGGTTTTTACACAAATGCTAATGGACTGATGAATAAGCTTTCAGAGCTAAAAAATTATCATTGACTCTGAGAACATTGACATTGCTTGCATTACAGAAACACATTTCCACAAAGAAATCCTGGATGCAGGAGATTAATCTTCCTGGATTTACCGTTTACAGAGGTGACAGAAATTTCAAACTGGACCGCACAAATCAATCAAAAGCCTCAGAAATAAGTGAAGGTGGTGGCTCAGTGATATATGTCAAAATCATATTGCAACAGTAGAGGAATCACATCATTCATCCCATGACTCAACTTCTGTTACCATACAAACTGAAATAGGAAATATTTTGATTGGGTGTTTCTATGCGTTCATCTTCTCTCTAAATGAAGATCAAAACTCTGAATTTTAGATCACTTCCTTCAGAATGCTTCATGTAATGATCAAACTGAAAAGATCTTGTTGGGGGATTTCAACTGTCTGATATCTCTTGGCTGTCTGGCAATATCATTGGACCAAAGAACTCTACTGACAATAGCATCAAAGTACAACAGAAATTCGTTGAAGGGAGTTCATGACACTGGGTTATCATGGTTGATTCTGAATGAAAGACAAGGTGCAGAAAAGTGGGTGATTCAATCCAGGAAAGCACAATTGACCAGATCTTCTTATCTGAAGAATCTCTCTCAATGACTTTAAGATGTTCCCTCCTCTTGGTAGAAGCGACCATCTTTCAATGATAGTGGATCTGAATGTCATAAAAATTGATCAGGTCCATTCAAGTGAAACTGATGATGTCAGAAGGTGGTCAAAATGGAGTATAATGACATATTAGAGCTCTCAAAAGAGCATTGATTGGGCTTTTCAAAGAGCAAGAGTTCATGAATGTTGAAGAAATGTGGTCAGAAATCACAGTAAATTGTTAAAGTTAATGATTCAATTCCTAAATGTAATGATCATCACTCTGAAGACAACAATCAAAGTACTCCTTGGTTAAATTCCTCCCTGAAGCGTGCTATCAGATCAAAAGAACAAATGTTGGGGGATTTTCAATGAAAGCCCAACTATTGAAAATCTCAATACAGCACTCATGAGACAGGGTAAAGTCGATGCAGTTGAATTGAAAGCTAAAGTTAAATATGAGAAACTTATAACAAATGATCTGAAGCACAATTCTAAGGCATTTTATTCTTATCTACGTTCAAGAAGAAATGTCAAGTCAATTGTAACAGCACTACTAAAAGCTGATGGATCAATGACATCAAATGACAAAGAAACTGCTGAATGTTTGCAGATGGTTTTAGTTCTGTTTTCACAAATGAACCATATGGTCCATTGCCTCAAACTTGTTATAAGACAGTTGATAAGACCATTTCTGATGTTAACATTTCAGAAGAGGAGGTTTTAAATGAATTAAAGTCTTTAAACATATTCAAGAGCTCTGGTCTGACAACATACATCCTAAGTTGCTGAAAGCCCTTGCTGGAAACCCTGGTTTGTCAAGAGCCTTACATTGCTATATAACAATTGTATCAATGAACAGAAGGTTCCTCAGTTATGGAAAGTTGCTAACATCATCAGTCTACACAAGAAAGATGCCAAGACAGATCCTCTCAACTACAGACCTGTATCCTTGACGTGCATCCTATGTAAAGTTTATGAGAAATTTATTAGAAACCATGTCTTAGAATTTGTCAAGGATGATATTAGTGAACACCAACATGGTTTTGTTGAAAACAAATCCTGTTTATCAAATTTATTAGAGACTGTTGATGCCATAATTGATCTTCTAGACTCAGGATATCCTGTTGATTTGTTTTACTTTGATTTTTGCAAAGCTTTTGACACAGTCCCTCATCACAGGCTTCTCACTAAGTTGGAAAATTATGGCATCAAAGGCTCAACACTATCTATTTTAAGGGACTTCCTAAGTGAACGAACGTACTTGTGTTAGGGGGAAACTATTCATCTTTTAGAAAAGTACTATCTGGAGTGCCTCAGGGCTCAGTCTTGGGTCCCTTGTTATTTATTCTATATATTAATGATCTTCCTGACATTATCAATAATCTAACAAAGTTATTTGCTGATGACTTGAAGTTAATTGTAAATGCAAGCAGTGATAACCAAGAAACTGTTGACATTGATCTTAAATCACTTGAAAACTGGGAATCTTTGTGGCTTCTTAAGTTTAATACTAAGAAATGCAAAGTCATGCATTTTGATTATAATAATAATCCCTTGAATGAATATAGAATAGATGAAGTTGTTTTAGATAGTGTGCAATCTGAGAAAGATCTTGGAATTGTTGTGAATAATCAATTAAAATGGAAAGACAACATTAACTCTTGTATTAAAGATGCTAATAAAATGATTGCTTGGGTAACTAGAAACATGCTTACTCGTGATCCAGCTATTTTAAATCGTATCTATAAAACAATGATAAGACCAAAAGTTAGAGTATTGTGTTCAAATTTGGAACACAAGTATTTGCCATGGAAACTGGTCAACTATTTTGGAGCTTGAATCTGTACAGCGTAGATTTACAAGATTAGTTGATGATATTGGACTTTACCATATAGTGAGCGTTTGAAGAAGCTTAATCTTACAACATTAGGTGAAAGGAGATTAAGAGGTGACCTTATTGAAACATATAAAATATTAAATGATAAAGTTCAATATGGTGGAAATATATTTAGACTTGGTAGGTCAGGAAAGAACATTTTACATAAAAGTGTTAAATCTAGTGTTTCTGATATTTGCAAATTAAGAGCTCATTTTCTGCCTGAAAGGGTTCGTAATTACTGGAATAAGCTACCAAACTATGTTAAGTCTTCAAATGATGTGAATGCATTTAAGAGTAATTTGAAGTTTTCAAGAATGAATGTTTACATGAAAATGCTGACAACTATTGGCAAAGTTTCAAATCTTATATTAGACAAGATTGAAGGAGTTGGTTATCTAGAAAATAAATCAAAAAGTTTAATAATTTTTGATGGAAAACAAATATATTGCAAAGAGAAAGGTATTAACACCTATGTCAGACCAAGTACTATTGCATAGTTAGCAGGTGCCTTTATAATTGTTTATTGACAGTAGTTTTTTGTAGGTATTTATGTTAAAATCAGTTTTGTTATTTTTCACTGGTTTTGCTTATTAGCATTTTGGATTCTAACTATGGCTTAATTATTTATTTCAGTCAATTATTTATTATTATACCACTTTTTAATTCAAGCAGGGTCAATTAACTTATTATGTTCATCTTTCTTTCTATTTTCACAATTCTGACTTTAGACTGGGGGTACCTTGTGAAGGTATGAAATAATAGTGAAGTATTAGATTGTGGAATTTTTATTCTATTTTGGACACCTTGGATATAAGGTGTGGAAACGAATGATGAAGTTTATTAGCTTATTTTAATAGAGTTAATCGAGTTACTTTATAGTAAAATCATTATATTATATTATTATTAAATGACATAAATATCTTTGATATTCCCAGCTTTTGAAGTTCCAATTTGTGAAATAATTAATATGTGTTGTGTTGATATAAAATCATGTTAAATTATCTTGTCAAATGTTGTCTTCGACCTCGCCCCCTTGCCTTTGTCTTACAAGATCAGATTCCGGCCTGATATTGGTTTTGTTGCACCACTATGGATGAAGCAGTACATGTTATGGCCATGTGGGATGAGTGGATGAATAGTAAACTGAAGCAATGGCATTGTTCAAGTGCAAAAGAATTAACTGTTGCAAAATGTCAAGTGTTTGAAAATTGAAAAGAATGAACTTGCATCAATGCTTTGCCTAGCATTTGACCACGTAGCTGAATTGCACAGTGTTATCCGACATGTTAAAATGGAGTGGTGGAGGAGTGTACTGATGTGAATAAGAATCCGGAATCACAGACATCTGTTTGCATCAATCAAATCAGGGAGGAGATGGTTGTGTTGCAGCAAAGGCTTATTGATTCACAGGAGAATGTGGTGCAGCTTCAGCAGTAGTTGCTGGAATTGAAAGAGGAGCAGCTAGGCACTGTGAAATCTGCAGTGAAGACATCAGTTCAGGAAACAGTGAAGGAGGAATTTAAGTCATATAGTTTAGCAGTAATTTCAGGGCAGACAGGTCAAGCAAATGTGACAGCTGCTAACATTGCATCTGTTGTCAAGAAAGTTGTGGAAGAAGAAGACTGAAGTCGTAATATCATGGTATTTGGGCTTAGAGGGGATGACTGCAAGGAGCTTAGTGAGAAGCTTAGGGACATCATGGATTTGATTGGGGAAAAGCCCCAGTTGGAAGTTTGTCAAATAGGGAAGGCTTCAGACAAAAGACCACGGTCTGTGAAAGTGACTTTGTCTAACTCATCAGTTGTGTCTCAGATCCTGTCCAAGGCTCACAAACTCAGAGACAGTGACAAGTACAGCATAGTGTTTTTGGCCCAAGATAGATCATTTGAACTGAGAGCACAACACCGGATTCTGGTTCAAGAATTAAAGAAGAGAAGGTCTGAGGAACCAGAGGGAAGACACTTCATTCACAATGGTACTGTCCACAGTGTAATGAACACGTAATACAGTGAAATGAGACTGAAAGGGACATTTTGAATGTAGATTAAGTGTACTAATAGTTTCAGGCAACAATTTTGAGTACCCTTGTTGGGGTACATATTAGTGATGAAATATGATGTAAAAAGGTTTTTGACCAGCTGTGTTGCCTCATGGCAAAAGTTTTCTATTCTATTTCTATTCTATTCTATTCATTCTTTAATAATAATTCCTGTTTTAATTTTTATTGCATGAGAATATTTATTTCTATAGCAATCAGCATCAAAACCCTGCTCTCCATTCTAGAATAGATATGAAAGGAAAGTTTTACATTTGCAATTTTAAACTGTATGAAAAAAGATAGCTCACATATCTGGACTCATGTGAAATTGGAGTGCATTCATGCAAGATGAGGTTGGAGCTAGATCATCCCAGGAGCTACAATCAGTTGTAAAACGCTCACTGCATGCTAGGAAATGGGCTACCATTGCTCAGAGGAGTACTCTGTCTAACACATCTGGTGGTTTGTCAGTAGGTGAAGCAGATTCTTTATCTGCTGAGAATTGGAGAATATCACCACTTCCAGAGGAAAATGACATACAGGTCTTTATTATTGGACTATATTTAGTATCATTGTGTGAATTTAGTTATGAACTTATAATGATCCAAGTCACAGAAGACTTTATCCTTTAAAGCCTTAATTTTCTTCACATATATCAAAATATTTTATATCAAACTCAGGAACCAAAGAAAAATGATGTTGTTCCAGACAGTACTGATGCCAGTGACTATGAGCTATCATCAAGATCCAAGCGAAAGCTGAGTAGGGCACCAGGAGCTTTGGAGGAAGGTACTAAAGCTGCCACTGAAATTATCACAAGCCTGACTGGGCTTGAATTCCATCAAGATGAGGATAACTTCGTTTATAGCAGTGGCTCAAATCAGGACAAGGTAATTAAGGAAGCAATTGACAGTTTTCAGAGCAATGAGAATATGAGATATTTTAACTGATGGTTCCATGTACTGTAGATATGATGAGTTGAAGTTTGGACTTTTGAAGCCAAGTATAATAAGATGATATAGGGTCTTAGAATTATGATGAAATATAGAATTTGCCATCAAAATTGTCTAAAATGTATGGATTAAGATGCTGTTGTTTATTAATACTGCCAATATCAGTAATTAGCATTCCTCATTTTTCTCTTTTATTCCTATCACAACCCCAGGTCAAAGTTACTTCACCAAAGTCAGATGTCATTGTGCATGATTTTCAAAGAAGGCATTCTCATGGCAGAATTTATGGCCCAAATGGTGAAAGAGTAGCCCTCCAGAAAGGGACTGCTCAAACAGTTGCAAATGATGGACTGCGTTGCATCCTTGATGTTAACCCTGGTGATGAAGAACTCATAGACTTCATTGACAGAGTTGTTGATAGTGGAACCATTTCAAATGAAGATTCATTCAGGTAAGGATTTAACTATAGAGTTTCCCTTTTTAAACTATAGCAACATCATTGAAGCATTTTGTTTGCATACAGCATAGTCGTAAGTTCTGGCTTATCGACTTAACTGTTGCAATATCACAGAGACCAAATCAATGGAGTTGGAGATGCACTTTCTCCTGCTAATGGAAAGTCAGAGGCTCAGTACAGGAGGGAAGCATTCCTTGTGCCTCAACATGAAGCTGATTCTATCTCTTCACATAGCCCAGTTTCAGAACGCCATTTTAGTTCTTTTGAAAAGCCTATACTGTCCTCAACTATGGTGAGTGAAGACTATGTGAATTAGTTCTTGAGTGGGAAACATAATTTTTAAATGATGGGTATTTACTCATAATACATATTTTCATTGAGGTAATTTGCAAATTATCCCTACCTTCTTGAGGGGTGGTTCCTGGTTAAGTTATATTCATCCACTCAACAATTTAGCAATACAGCAATCACCCTTTTCATTTCAGAGCAGGCCTGATAGTAAAAGGTTTGATGATGAGCAGTTGAGTATCGACAGCTCTGAAAGCAGCCCCAGTAGTCCAAGTCCACCCGTTCCAAGACACCTTTCATTTAACAGTGCTGATTTACCACTCAACGGAAATAGAGTAAGTTCCTTAGTAGGTACTGGAAGTTAAATGAGGAGAAAAAGTAAGCACTCAGGCCGTAAAATATATGCTAAATTAATATGGTGCAATTTAAAGAAATGGTTGAATATAGAATCAAGCAAATGGGCTGTGAAAACTGCTTAATATGAAGTTGGTTATATAAAATACTGTGCTTTCTAAATTTTCGAAGTTCTTGACTTCCTGTGCTTAGGAAGTAAGCTTCTGGGGTTAAAACTATTCAGTCATTATTTTGCGATATTATAACTACTTAGAGAACATACTCAGAGAGTATAGCGTAGTATTTTAGTGAGTTGCCTTGTTCAAGAGTTTGCCATTGTTATCTTGAAGCAATTATGAGTGATTTAGGGTGCATTTGAGCATTAAAAGAGCGTAACAAGTCGTGCACATTAACAGTGTTGTCCTCTAAAAACAGTTTCTGTCACATGTTTTTCAGCTCCCTTGTTGTCTTATCGAACCGATAGAATAAGGAATAATCTATGTTGCGATATTGTGATTGTCACATCGCTGCAGTGACTCAGATTAACTTTCCAATGCTGTTTATCATATATTTAATTTAATTTTCAGCAACTTCCATTGCTGGTGCCACTGATTATATATATTAGATCCTCTCCTTATATAAGCAAAACTAATAAAGTGGCGTGGGCTCCATAATATAGTTCAAATATATATTGACGCCTACCCACGGCGCGTCACACTCAATTTAAGTGTTACGATTTCAAACGAAAATGTAGTAGCCGAGGTTCTAATATTCAAGAGAATTATGCCAAATTTGTACAATCCCTTTATATAATTATCTTAGAAGTGATAGATTGAACTTCGTCTGTGACTCTGTGAGTAGGGGAAATGATTGAGCCATTATATTCATGAAACACCAGTTACGTTCGGTTGTCGCTCTGCCTCAGTTCAATTGCTTTTCATATATGTTATGAATGTGGTTTTGTAGTTGACTCTTATATATAGATTCCTGAGTTACGTCCAGACGTGGTTACTTAGCAATCGATCACAGCCAGAAGGAATTTCTCTCAGTTATATGAGTTGTACCAAGAACAAGAGGATTATAAAGGTGAAGTATTTACTAAATGATTTTTAGAATGACGGTGCCCGGTAGTTGTTATTCAGTAATTCTGTGAGAAATGAAAAAATTTAACATTTGTTTTATTGTTTTAGAAAAAACATTGATGCTCAGGAGTGTATTTATGTAGTAAACCACCAAAACCGTTGGACGGTTGGTCTAGTAACCCCCCGCTGGTTTGGATGTGGTTAGTCCATTTTGGACCTTTTCAGGTTCCGTTGTCACATCCAAACCCGCGGGGGGTTACTAGACCAACCGTCCAACGGTTTTGGTGGTGATATCTTGACAGATTTATGTTTGAAACCATGTAACTTGCCCTCACGTAGTCCAAACCCACGTTACTTGCCCACACGAAAGTCTAACCCACGTAACTCACCCTTACGAAGCCCAAAACTACGTTATTCTAACTTGGAATTACTAGAATTGATATATTTCATAATTTCTACAAATCGTCCACGTGAACTCGCGTGCTGAAATATAGTAGCCAGTTCTAATTTCACGTGCAACAGTCGTATTTAAACTCATTTCAACGTAATCAACTCGAAAATCCCGTGTAAATATCAATTTCTTCAAATCCCCTAATTTCTACAAAACGTCCGCGTGAACTCACGTGCTTCACTAGTCCATCGTATATTTCCCCGTTATTCGGACCCCCGTTATTTGGACCCACGTTATTTGGACTGCCATTATTCGGACCCCCGTTATTCGGACCCCCGTTATTCGGACTCCAGTTATTCGGACTCCCGTTATTCGGACCCCCGTTATTCGGACCCCCGTTATTCGGACCCCCGTTATTCGGACCCCCGTTATTCGGACCCCGTTATTCGGACCCCCGTTATTCGGAACCCCGTTATTCGGACCCCCGTTATTCGGACCCCCGTTATTCGGACCCCTAAATCCTATAATTTGGAAATTGATTTTTCACCGTACCTTAGAAAACCGCGTATATCTCGATGAAAAAACGAGATAGCCAAATGATCCATATGATTTTCTGAAAGCTCATTAAATTTCCAACTAACGATTTTTCAACATTTTTGAGCTATCTCCATTCCTTCTTGGTGAAAAATGCGCTCGAAAACGACCTATTTTTGCTAAAAAAGCAAGAAAATTTCGCTAAGTTGATGACGTCATAGTGACGTGAAAATGACGTCACCAGAACTTCTCTTATAGCCTATAACATTTTCCCATCTTAGATAAACAAAACATGACCTCGATCATGGCTCTACCATTTCCCGTTCTTGAGATCTCATCGTTTCAAATTAGCTCCCAATTATCATGATACATCTTATATATTATAACCACCAAAACCGTTGGACGGTTGGTCTAGTAACCCCCCGCTGGTTTGGATGTGATCAGCCCAATTTGTCTCTTTTCAAGTTCCGTCGTCACATCCAAACCCGCGGGGGTTACTAGACCAACCGTCCAACGGTTTTGGTGGTGATATCTTGACAGATGTATGAAGTTTGAACCCATGTAACTTGCCCTAAGGCAGTTTGGACCTACGTTACTTGCCCTCACGTAGTCTGAACCCACGTAACTAGCTCACGCAAGTCTAACCCAAGCAACCTCCCCTTTTGTAGTCCAAAACTACGTTATTCTAACTTGGAATTACTAGAATTGATATATTTCTTAATTTCTACAAATCGTCCACGTGAACTCACGTGCTAAAATATAGCAACCAGATCTAATTTCACGTGCATTAGTCGTATCTGAACTCATTTCAACGTAACCAAGTCGAAAATCCCGTGTAAATATCAATTTCTTCAAATCCCTAATTTCTACAAAACGTCCGTGTGTACTCACGTGCTAAAATATGGCAACCAGATCTAATTTCATGTGCATTAGTCGTATTTAAACTCATTTCAACATAATCAAGTCGAAAATCCCGTGTAAATATCAATTTCTTCAAAGCCCCTAATTTCTACAAAACGTCCGCGTGAACTCACGTGCTTCACTAGTCCATCGTATATTTCCCCGTTATTCGGACCCCCGTTATTCGGACCCCCGTTATTCGGACCCCCGATATTCGGACCCCCGTTATTCGGACCCCTGTTAATCGGACCCCCGTTACTCGGACCCCGTTATTCGGACCCCGTTATTTGGACCCCGATATTCGGACCCCGTTATTCGGACCCCATTATTCGGACCCCGTTATTCGTACCCCCGTTATTCTGACCCACATAAGCTATGAGTTGGAGATGTAAAAGTAGTGCAAAATAGCCTTCTATCACAAAATACGCTATTTTAGTGGTTTTACACGATTTTGATGACGTCATCACAGCACCCAAATAGGCTCAAACCAACTTCCCATATAGCCTATAAGACAATTCCGCCTTAGTACAACATACTTTGACCGGTCTCATCTCAAGATAAGCTGCAGTTCTTGACATATCACTCGTTTAAGTTTTTCTCCTAAAATTTTGAAATTGATTTTCACCGTACCTTAGAAAATCGCGTATATCTCGATGAAAAATCGAGATAGCCCAATGATCCGTATGATTTTCTGAAAGCTCTTTAAATTTCCAACTAACGATTTTTCAACATTTTGAGCTATCTCCATTTCCTTCTTGGTGAAAAATGCGCATAAAGATGGCCTATTCTCGCTAAAAAAGCAATAAAATTTCGCTAAGTTGATGGCGTCATAGTGACGTGAAAATGACGTCACCAGAACTTCTCTTATAGCCTATAACATTTTCCCATCTTAGATCAACAAAACCTGACCTCGATCATGGCTCTACCATATCCCGTTCTTGAGATCTCGGCTTTATAACTTTGCTCCTAATTATCATGATCTATCTTATATCTTATCACCACCAAAACCGTTGGACGGTTGGTCTAGTAACCCCCCGCTGGTTTGGATGTGATCAGCCCATTTTGTCTCTTTTCAGGTTCCGTTGTCACATCCAAACCCGCGGGGGGTTACTAGACCAACCGTCCAACGGTTTTGGTGGTGATATCTTGACAGATGTATGTTTGAACCCATGTTACTTGCCCAAAGGCAGTTTGGACCCACGTAACTTGCCCTCACGTAGTCCGAACCCACGTTATAAGCCCACACGAAAGTCTAACCCACGTAACTCACCCTTACGAAGCCCAAAACTACGTTATTCTAACTTGGAATTACTAGAATTGATATATTTCTTAATTTCTACAAATCGTCCACGTGAACTCACGTGCTAAAATATAGCAACCAGATCTAATTTCACGTGCATTAGTCGTATTTGAACTCATTTCAATGTAACCAAGTCGAAAATCCCGTGTAAATATCAATTTCTTCAAATCCCCTAATTTCTACAAAACGTCCGTGTGCACTCACGTGCTGAATTATAGCAACCAGATCTAATTTCACATGAAATAGTCGTATTTAAACTAATTTCAACGTAATCTAGTCGAAAATCCCGTGTAAATATCAATTTCTTCAAATCCCCTAATTTCTACAAACCGTCCGCGTGAACTCACGTGCTTCACTTTTCCATCGTATATTTCCATCCCTAGTCACTGCAAGGCATGGAGAAACCATTATCAGTTCACTATCGTATCACAGAACTGGACTACAGTACAATTTTTCGTCATAAACGCAATTTCAACCATTTTGCATCTCAATTTTTAGAGGCTTCACATGACGACATTTTTCGACCGATCACCTTGAAACTATTTTTATAGCTAAATCTCGAGGTGAAAAAGCAAAATATCGACGTAAAACATTATCCGATCAAAACTCTCTGGGTAAGAGATGTTCAAAGTAGTGCAAAATAGCGTTTTATCGCAAAATACGTTATTTTAGTGGTTTTACGCGATTTTGATGACGTCATCACAGCACCAAAATAGGCTCAAACCAATTTCCCATATAGCCTATTAAGCAATTCCGCCTTAGTAGAACATACTTTGACCGGTCTCATCTCAAGATACTTGGTACATCTCACTCGTTTCAGTTTTGACCTATAATTTGGAAATCGATTTTTCACCGTACCTTAGAAAATCGCAAATATCTCGATGAAAAATAGAGATAGCCCGATGATCCGTATGATTTTCTGAAAGCTCTTTAAATTTCCAACTAACGATTTTCCAACATTTTTGAGCTATCTCCATTCCTTCTTGGTGAAAAATGCGCACAAAGATGACCTAAAAAAGAAATAAAATTTCGCTAAGTTGATGACGTCATAGTGACGTGATAATGACGTCACCAGAACTTCTCTTATAGCCTATAACATTTTCCTATCTTAGATCAACAAAACCTGACCTCGATCATGGCTCTACCATTTCCCGTTCTTGATATCTCGGCTTTCCAAGTTTGCTCCCAATTATCATGATATATATTATATATTATATATTATATATTATATCTATCACCCTGTGACACTCAAATCTCTAACTTATACCCCTGGCCAGTTTTCTTTTTACCGCGGGGGGTTACCGCCCTGGCCAGGGCGGGAATTATTATATCACCCTGTGACACTCAAATCTCTAACTTATACCCCTGGCCAGTTTTCTTTTTACCGCGGGGGGTTACCGCCCTGGCCAGGGCGGGAATAGTATTATTATATCACCCTGTGACACTCAAATCTCTAACTTATACCCCTGGCCAGTTTTCTTTTTACCGCGGGGGGTTACCGCCCTGGCCAGGGCGGGAATTGTAGTTCCTTTTTTTCAAATCAAGGTTCAGGAAACCTTAAAGGCTTCTGCATTTATTATTTAGCAATACCGCCACTAAGCCCAACAAGATCATAATATGAAATGTAATTATCTGCCAATGACAGTCTTAAGTCTTAATTGTACGATTATTGTCATGGCAGTTAATCATCATCCCGGTTTCCATTCTATATGGACGGATATAAGGCAATTTATGTTATTCGGTTTCCATAGGAAATATAGAGCAAGTTATTTTCATGACCTTCATGATTGCGCCGGATGCTCACGACCTTGTACCAGACGTAGGTTGCACAATATTCATATGACTTGTAGGATGACAGAAGCGTCATTTTCATGTAACAGAGTGCTAAAATCATGATCTCTCATCGCATGATGTTAGTTCATGAATAGGTTATGCAGGCATAATCTTAGCTTGACTTCATACTCGGCACTCGCGTTATTATATTCAGGATGCGTGTTAGTTCAAATTGTGTACAAATTCGTTTGTCAAGCGCAATAGAATTCCTGATTAGTAGCTACTTCATCAAGACAATCATTTCTTTTCTTCGTTATTCATTTATGCGCCTATATCCGACCTCATTTCATTACTTCAACATATCAACTTACTACTCTTCTTCTAAATACCTGTACTCAAAAACGCATATTTCATGATATGGTGAATCGATCATGGAACTCTATAATAAATCATGAATATACATAATATGCTTCCCACGTTGTACAGATACGCACCACACGCATCCTCTAGGAGAGTGAAATCCACGTCATTATCATAGCTTAGAATAGAGATCTGATGAGATCACACCGCCTTTATTTATCTCAAGTTGATGATATATGGAGGCAGGCAGAGATCGTGCGATAATGAGTTGGATAACTGATGGAGGGGGTTGTTATTGGCATGTCATTGAGCTGTCTTCTACCGTCTCGACACTCATTTAGTGATCCGCCTGATAAGTCTAGTGTACACTTTGTGGGTGGTTTATAGAGTGTGTATTATTAGTGTTTAAGTTTTGTGTTTGATTTATTCTTTAGGAATTTTTTTTGCGTAAATGATGCTTGAAACATTTGGACCGGTATGCCACGTCAAATCGAATGAGAAAGCACCAATATCGAATTTGTGGGTGGTTAACAGAGTGTGTATTATTATTGCTGTATTTATATAGCGTTTGTTATAACGAATTTTATTGAAATCAATTGTCGATGATAAAGGTTTTGCGTCATTGATGCTTCAACAATTTGGGTTTTTGTCTCGCCAAATCTAGTTGAATCGTTGAGAATATCACTAATAACAGTATTTTGGTAATATGGGGGCAAAGGTGGAACAAATGGAATTAATCTACGATATATCTTATAAACTTCTTCTCTCGATGGCCATTCTTATTGCACCTAAATTTCACAGAATCGCTTGGCTTGGTAAATACAAAGAATTATTCATAATGATAATGCTGTATGGGGGCATTATAGGTGGTGTGTCTAATATTATGAACTGTGCTACTTTGTATTGTGACCTGCGTTTCGATTGACATAAAGCATACGGCTAATATTATTCCATACACTCTCTCCGGGTCGTCTGACCAAATCCGGCAAGATTTGCATCACTTTATGCATTAATCAATACTTCAGTGTCAATAGTATCTGTCAATTTGATTATACGCTTCGAAGGGTAGCTATCATTCAAGCACTTTATGCTCATAAGTTTTATTTGGTCATAATTTTTATGTTCGAATAAAAATACCTACATCAACAAAAATACCTTCTCACTAGAAACTTGTCTAAAAGTGAATTTGGACTTTTTAAAGTTCACTTTCCGGAGCTTTCCATCTGTTTAGAGTACGTGGGCTCGTTATTCCTTACAAATTGCTCTGTATTTTAAACGATTTTTTAAACGCCAGTTTTATGCACTTCCCATCGTCCGATTTTCATGAAACTTGATAATATCGTGCACTGTGATGACCTTAAATGAATTGCCAAAAAGTTATTCAAAATCTCATTTTATCCCAATTTTATGGGCAGTTTAATTTCCGCAACTTCATCTCTACTACCAGCTCGTTATCCCTACAAATTGCTCTGTATTTGATAATCGATCCAAACAAAGTATCACTACAGACCACTACAGACGTATATAACTACATGCCCAGGCTTGATTCCTTACTTGTTAGCAATCTCCTTTTCTCGTTAGAGGCAGTGTATTTGTGAGCCTCATTTCTCAGTATTCCTCAGAATTACTCAGTATTCCCCCAGGATTCGTCAGTATCACATAATAGAACTTCAGCTCCATTTACCAGTCGCTATTCCTTTGGGAATATTCAATTTTAGTCAACCTTGCTCAGCATTGATTTTCAAGACCCCTGCTCAGTTTTAGCCAGTATTTATTTTCAAGACACCGACTAACTTAGTTTTATCCACTATTTATTTCAAGACATCTAGGTACTCAGTTTTAGCCCAGTCTATCATTTTCTTGTAAATACACTCAGTTTTAGTCAGTATACTCCGTGTCACACCCCTGGTTACCCTTCAGAAGCTCGACGGAATAACAAACAGAAATGTTAGTCTAATTGCAAGCCCTCTTATTATCGAGTGATTAAAGATCTTTTCTCATTCGCTGATATAACGTTTTCGCGTGAATAACAACACCGCAAATCGCAATTATTCTAATTTCGCGGATTCCACTAGTTTGATCAAATCTTGAGAAAGAAAACGACAGTTTGCTCGAAAATAGGACAGAGAATCACTTAAAACAAAATGAAATATTCCTTATGATTTCAAGTAGCGCCTGAAATGCCCAAACACAAGGAAAAAATTCCTATGATTTCAGGTAGCACCAACTCCAAACACAAGGAAATAATTCCTATGATTTCAGGAATCACCTACTCCCAAACACAAGGAAATAATTCCTATGATTTCAAGTAGCGCCTATTCCCAAACACAAGGAAATAATTCCTATGATTTCAAACACAAGGAAATAATTCCTATGATTTCAGGAATCACCTACTCCCAAACACAAGGAAATAATTCCTATGATTTCAAGTAGCGCCTATTCCCAAACACAAGGAAATAATTCCTATGATTTCAAACACAAGGAAATATTTCCTATGATTTCAGGAATCACCTATTCCCAAACACAAGGAAATAATTCCAATGATTTCAGGTAGCGCCTATACCCCGTGTGGTGGACCTGCAGCAAGAGGGAGGGAACAAGCGAGGGGAAGATGGCACAACCACTGACAGTGATGACTTTTACTCTTCTCAGCAATCTTCTCAGTGAGTTTGTAATTAATGATAGCAAGAATTAACCCTACCTAATCCTCTTCAATTCTCACGCTGAATATCTGAACTCCTTGCCTCTCCAACCAAAACTAAATTAAAACTCCTTGATGGATACATGGATATCTTGTTTGCTTCTAATTCCAAAGATCCAATTTTCAAGCTCCCAAATGCCTCATCCAAACTGAATCTTCCTCTTACGTTTCTACCCATTCCCAGAGGAGATGCTATAAACAGCATACTGCCACCTATCTACAGTCAGACAGTAAAAACAACCCACACCAAGGAGGAACCTGACTTTGAGGAACTAGAGAGGTACTTCCCGACCCACCAGATGTCGCTCTTCATAGGAACTTGGAACATGCACAGCGAGGTGAGTCGGTTGATGCTTTTTCTTCTTCTTATCTCAAACTTCTTTTATTTCTAAGAAAAATTGTTTTAAAACTTCTTGGTGATCAAACTATTGTTTTCCCTGCCAGTCTTTGCTATTCTTTACTCTTTGCTATTTTCGTTTACTCGGTGTTTTCGGATGATTTAATATCTAACTTTAATTAATCAACTGTGAACTTTTTTAGGATTTCAAGAATTATAAGGTAATTTGGCGTACCCAGTAAGTTTGATCTAATCTTGTAAATCTTGTAAATTCTCGTAGAAATATATGTATGTAGAAATAAATGTTACCATTTTTGTGAAACGTTGTGTCGATCAAGGAGCGTTGAAAGCATTCAATCGCACGACGGATGAAAACTTACCTGGTAGATGTTGGTGAAATTATTTTGAAATGAATGACGACAAAGTCACTGCGTGGCTCAGTGAATTGGACTCCCATAATCCATCAGACCATCTTAAGCAGTCATTGTATTGGACTCCCATAAACCATCAGACCATCTTAAGCATTCATAAGCGTGACTCCATTAGTGATGAAAAATGTAATAATGTGTGCGTATGAGTGTGTGTGTGTCTGTTTGTTTTTGAGTGTGAGTGTGCGTTGTACCCTCTTAATGATATAGATTTTGTGAACTTTGTACCTATTATGAAATGCATGCTCCCTCTCTCCGCTGTGTGTCTTGTGATACTTCCTCTCATTATTCCTATTTTAGGGTATAGCAAATGAAACAAATAAATACATTCATGTTCGGTATTAAACACTTTGACATGAACTAGGCTGTGTTCATTTAAGCTCAAGTTCAAATTTTGATTCCGAATCTCTTATTTACCAGTGAACATCAATACATAAAAAAGTAAAAAGGAAAATAAGAAAATGAAAATTCCCGAATAAATCGACAAGATTTTGATTAGAAAAAAAAAATTCCAGCTACATGTAACTTTTACACAAGCTTACTAGTAAACGTTCCTCGACTGATGTTTTAATACAGTGTTTATGAGTACTGTCAATTAGTCGGTATGCATGGAATTATCTTACATGCACTAATCGGTGATAATGTAGTCTATTCTGAGGAAGGTTTGTGTTATGACTTACGAAATTTCAAAACAATATGCAGCCTTATCAAGCCTTACTATGTTTTAATATGTACTTATTGATTGGAAAAGTATTTTCATTTCATGGTTACGAAAACGGAAAGATTATTTGCCATATCATGCTAATCTGAGGGCTCGATTACCAACGCTCAAGTTTAAAATCCCTGAAATCGCAAAAACTATATGATATTTCTATTCTAAGCAATAAGTTAAAATACTCCATGCCATAAAAAAATCCGTATTCCGTATGGCTCAAAAGTCAATATATGCATGCAGATAGCTGTCATTATTTTCCCAGATAAGCAGTTTTGCCCCCTATCCATTTGAAAACCATTCCCCTAATAAATTCATTTTCATATTTATTTGTAAAAAATAATCCCCCATAAAGAATAAAAGAGGAAACCCCCATGGGGTTTTCAATCAATATAACCTATGAATTTTCACCCCTCTTACCAGTTGCCACCCCTTTTTACAGTGATTCACACCACCTTTTCGCCTCCTTCAGAAAGAAGTTCCCCTCCTAGTAGAAGAGTTCCTCCTTCCCCCAGAGTGTGAGTTCCTGCAGGACATGTACGTGATAGGGACTCAGGAGTGCACACCTCACAAAAGGTATAATAGTTAGATGAGAAAGTAGAAGGGGAGGTCTGCCAGTTGAGCAGTTAGGCAGATGTAGACAATCAAAGTTTTATGATTAAGTTAGGAATGAAGAACGGACATTTCAAAACGAATTTCACGTAATGATCGTCATCGAATTCTTTGATTTATTCTTAGACGTATCTTTGATTTGCGATCAGCAAATAAATATCCTTTGGACATGAAATATTTAATTCACAAAAGAGAGTGGGAAGTGACAGTGCAAGCCACTTTGGGACCCACTCATGTGCTGGTGAGGTCAGAGAGTCTGGGAGACATCCATCTCATTATCCTAGTGAGGAGGGAGATGATATGGGTTATCAGAGGTGAGTGCCATTGAGCTAACTGCTGCATCTACTCACACTTCTTAACTTCTGAGGTATTTTCCGGAATTCTGTTAGAAAAGGTGATAGAGTGACTACTCAGTAAGGAGTTACTGCAGGATTCTGAGCCGCCACCCCTTTTTCCTGCTCCAAACTATTATGATGGAAATGAAAATCTTCAAAAATCAGTCTATTTTTCGATATATTTTTAAGAAAATAATGATAGCTCTACGCTTCTCTCCTACTATCTCTTATATATAGTGCATGCTCGATCATTCGAAGAGTGCAGGTAATTTTCTACGGGACAAAGTGCTTGCTTTGTATCATGAAATATTTGACGAGACTATTTAAACTCTCTGTGTTCTCTCTATGTATGTATATAATATGGAGTGTCGCTAAATTCCTAGATATGTATTCTGCGTGTCAAATAGCAGTGGTTTATCACATTTCATGGAATATTTGCACAGATTCTCGTTACAATTCAGAGGAAAGATGATAATTCCATTCGAAATCGTAAAATAATATTTATAAGCGAAAAACGGCCCTTTTTGACCCTTGAATCGCAGGAGAGGTCTCATGTCTGACCAAAAAATGATGAATCTGGTCATAAGCCATGCGAAAAAAACCACTGCATCAATGATACTCGCCAGTTTTCGACATAATGCCCTCATACCCTGTTCTACAAATTATAAGGGGATTTCAGAAACGAGTCTGAAAGGGGAATAATGAAAATTACCCATGCTCAGAACTTATTATTCTATATTTAAATTTTCAGATATATTGAAATATCCTCACCCCCTCAGACGTGCAGAGCAGCACAGTAGCTTGCGGAGCCTTCCCAATCAATCTTGACTTTTTCACATAATATCTCTAATATAATTTCGCAACCTCTGTTTCTTGTTTGTACGTAACGGCGGAAACATCTTCGGAGCGCGCGCGCGTTTACGATTTGTGCGGGTAACCATGGTGACACGTGCACGGAGAATTGCACGCGCGCTCATTTCTGTTAATGGTGTTTTGATTACGTTGCTTCGTAACTTTTGAACGGATCAGAGTTTTTTGATGCGGTAAAAAGTATTCAGCTGATCTGAAATTTGCGAACGAGGTGCTGCGTAGCAACGCCGAGTGAGCTGTGTATTAGCAGGCCCAACGGGCATTCTAGTATTGATATAAAGTGAGAATTACACCTTTCTGAATTTACTTCTCGTCATCGGAGATACATTGAAATTTATCCTCGCCCCCTCAGACGTTCAGAGCAGCACAGTAGCTTGCGGAGCAGGGGGAGTGATGAGGAACAAGGGGGCAGTGGGGATAGTCCTCACTATATTCGGGAGTTCAGTGTTATTCATCACCTCCCATCTCAGAGGTAAGCTGCGCAACTGACGTGATAAATCCTTAAGCAGATGTATACTTAAGCAGATGTATGTGTCTTCAAGTTTTCAAGTTTTTACTTCTCATGTGAGTTCCTAAGAAGTTATGAAGATGATCACTATCTTGAGCTCCTTTCAAGCGTTTATAAGAACGATCACTGCTTTATGAGTTCCAATTAACTCATAATTAAAAAACTCCTTCAGCGCACACGAGTAAGGTGAAGGAGCGTAATCTGGACGCAGTCCGGATAGCGAGTTCTCTGGACTTCTCTCGGTACCATGGTAACAAGCGAAACTCAGAACCTAGTGGAGGTGGGAAGGAGGAGTCTGAAATGCCACTAGATTGTACCGATAAGGTGAGGAATTGCTGGCAAAGGCTTTAGTTCCCTTCAGGATTTGATAGCGGATTTCCTCTTGAAATTGTTTAGATACGCAGTTTTACTTTTTTTTTACTGTGGGCTAAGAACCTATCTTCGATCTTTATGTAGTTGCAGGGTGTATCTGAATTGGTTCATTTTGTCAGTGACAGTTGACACATCAATCTACTTCATAGGAAACTTCTGAAGGAGTTATCAGCTGACAAAGTTTGGAAATCAGAAATTCATCTGTAATAAATAAAACTCCCGTTTAGCTTTTGAGTGATCAAAGCAAAAGCCCTGCATTGATTTGAGGGGCCCAACATTTCAACCAACCATCGATAGCAGCCAGAATGCAAGTTGGCCATTTTTGACACTTAAAGGCTTCTGTGCAGTGAAATAGGCATCCCAGATGGTTGGAAACAGTCTTATATGAAAGAACTCATTGATATCTATCATTTGCAACAAAAATTATCAAAATCCGACCTTGCGTTGAGATTTTATGAGGTTAAACCACCTAAAAAGTCGCTTTCGATTTGTGACATGCGACTCGATTTTCCCACAAAAGAGCTCATAACTCAAAAACTAAAAGAGATACAGCCTTGGGACCTATCTCAAAATTCGAGAAGACCCTCTTACATAAGAAGAGTCTTTACTGGAAAGGTCAAGTCCTTCGTGGCCCGGTTGAGGTTATCGAAGGCGGTGTATGCTAAATAGAGACCGGCCTTCTTAACCTCAATATCCAACACAGAAGAGAAACCAATCCTACACCAAACTGTAGTACCCATGGCTGCTACAAGTTGACATGGATAGATCCTGGCTACCTGCTTTACTTTTCCGTGGTCTGGTCAAAGAGGCGGTGTATTTACAAGGCTGAGAGGACCTATTATTCCCAGAGGGAGAGGGCCTGACCTGAGTTGTCTTACCAACTTGTAGTACCCATGGTGGCTACAAGTTGGTGGCATTAAACTGGTCCTACCTCTTTATGTTGTCCCTCAGGGGTTAATCTTAGGCCCAAGTTTTCCGAAAAACCGGGTTTTTTGGATGTCGCGACTCAAATTTAGCCTCAAGACCACAACAGAAGCCAATGAAAACATATTTTTGTTACCAAGATGAAGCTGAAACTGTCAAGGATCACCTCAAACCAAAATTTTGCACAATGGGATGAATTTGTGGCTCTCAGGTGAGGTTAAGCGATGTCCTCCCGGGAATTTCATCTTAAAATTTGGCCTTGTTTTTGCCTCAAATGAACAACGCAAGGTCAAAAACTCCCAACTTTGAACCAAGGAAGTATATTCTGACCTCTTGATTAATATTACATTTCTTTAAGAGGACTGAAGCACCTCCATGAGATTAAAATGGTTAAAAACTGTAAAATCCAGGTTTTCAGATGTCAGCGACACAGTTTTAGCCTCAAGACAGCAACAAAAGCCAATGAAAACAGATTCTTGATGGCAAATGAAGCTGAAACTGTCTAGGATCACCTCAAACCCAAATTTTTCACAATGGGATGGATTGGTGGCTCTCAGGAGAGGTTAAGTGACTTCCTCCCGGGATTTTATCAAAATTCAGGCCATTTTTAGCCTCAAATGGACAACGCAAGGTCAAAAAAACTCCCAAATTTGACCAAGGAAGTATATTTTGACCTTTTGATTGAGACTGATAACTTTGGGAGGACTCAAACACTTCTTTGATGTTTGAAGTGGCTAAAAACAGTCGCGACAAAATTTAGCCTCAAAACAGCAACAAAAGCAAGTAAAGACATATTCTTGATACCAAAATGAAGCTGAAACTGTCTAAGATCACCTCAAATCAAAATTTTACTCATTAGGATTTGTTGGCAGATCTCAGGTGAGGATAAGTGTCTTCCTTCCCATGTTTTTATCAAAAAGTTGGATTTTGTGTTAGCCTCAAATCGACAACGCAAGGTCACAAATTCCTAAATTTTGACCTAAAAGGTGGATTTTGACCTCCAGATCAAGAAAAAATACTTTTGGAGGATTAAAACACTCCTTTGATGCATTAAATGGCCAAAAGCTGTGAAATAAGGCATTTTTTGCTCTAATCAGCCTCATATTTAACCTCACAGTTGCCACAAATAAGGTAATATCATGTTCAAAAAAGTTCTTTGGTCACCACAGATGTCCAAACTAACTTTTTATGTGAAAAGATTGGCATTATAACCTTTTTGAAAAAATGATGTATAAATAAGCCAATGTCACAAATTCCTTACATTCTGGCTGCTATCAATGCAACTTATATAGCCCAATTTATTTCCAACATTTTGCATGTAACATGTAAAACTGAAGACACTTCATGATGCATTCAAGAATTTCATGAAACTCAATGCTTCAAAATTTCAGGAAATTCATCAAACTATAACGTTGTTTCACTTTTTCAGATCATGGAAATAACAAACACGTTGTACTGTTGCCAACTAAAATACATTTCAGCATGTACTGGGATGAGTGCATCTTAGTTTTGTTGACATTCAGATTAACATGAGATTAAATTCATCTCGTGGCATGTGATGCATCGCAGCAAAACAATGTATATTTAGACAAAATAAATGACTCATGGACACAGCCAAAGTTGCCGTAATATTGAATTTTGAAGAAACAAATTACACTTTAATATCTTATCTGCATAATTAAAAAATAGCCTTATGCGGAAAAAGTCATTAAATTATATTTTCTTACACACTACACATGCTATTTGATTTCTTGGATTTCATGGATCAATTTGAACTCCTTCCAGGTGGATTGTGTGTTCTGGTTCGGGGATCTGAACTACAGACTGACTTGTGACAGAGAGGCTGCTGACACTGCCATAACAGACAACCAACTGGAGGTATGTGAACAATGGAATTTGGTTGGTTAAGAACTTAAAAACAATTTATGGGATTGCCGGGATCAAAGCCTACAAAAGATTTCAAAACCCTTCAGCTTGATGATATTTGGGTTTTGTTTCTGCAAAGGCCAAAGGTTCAATTATCTAACTACGTAATTATGCATTGCCTTTCATTTTTCTCCCATCATACTTAACCTGTCATCTTCCTCCAGTACTTGTGTTGTTATTACCACACCTGAGTCAATTGTTACCATGGCAACTGAGTATTATCATAGGATAGTTGGGGTGATAGGCTCGCATATGCCCTCTCTATGTGGTGTTTTGGATGGTTAACCAAAACGACATGGGATGAAAATATTTATTTTCTATGTAAAATAATTTTTAAGCCCGGGATCGATAATCCCCAATCCCGAATATAACTTAGCCTGATTATTGATCAGTGTCTCCGGCCCAGTTCAAAATGATACCTTTTCTTTTTTTTCTCTGGACCGAACAGGCCAGGTATGTAAGTTCATAGACCTTTTGTGTTTTTAAGATGAATTTCAGGATGAGTCAGAATACGAAACTATAACAATCTCATAATCCTATACCCTTTCAGCTCGAAATCTCAAAGTTCAGGTTGATGAATAAATGCTTGATAATGTGACTGAAATGCATGAAAGTTTGTTAAAATATTCACTTACATATACCCCATGCATACTACCGTACAGAGAGTAATACAACTTGCCAATATTTCATAACTCCATACCTACCAACCCACTTCCCCTCCCTTACAATTATACACCGCATTTGTGTTTCTCGTTGCCATGGCAACATTACCGGAGTATGAAGTATATCGAAGATCCTCAGTTTACTACTTGTTTTCTTCCTTTTACTTATATATAGCGAGTATAAGTTGGGTAGCAGATCGGAATATCATTCTTTTTCTTTATTCTACAGAATGTCAGGTAAACATTATTCTGGTCTGGGATTGGACGATGAATGTATGCAGTTTTATCCAGGAATAGGACACTTTATTTCAGGAGCTTTTTTCCGAAATTTGACCCTGAATAATTAGAGGAACGGTTTTAAAACAGCTGTTTTATCAACAGCTGATTCATTGAATGCCTCTATAAATTATGTGAAGGCTGTAATGAAAGAACACTCCAGTAAATAGAACTGTGTAGGTATAATATACCCTGGCAACACTCCAAACTCATAAAATGATAAAATGTTTGATGTGTGTCTCATCAAGTCAGCCACCTTACCAAGGTGGCTTAGTAAGTGGCTTTATTACAAATATACAGCTATTTGTAATACACATTCATCTGCTTTATACACTGCAAAGATTTACTGTGCAATTCAACAAATTGGTACGACTGATATGGTGGTAGGTCATTGACATAAATAAATAAATTTCATTATTTGAATATCACATTTTGTAAGCACCTTCCTAAGTTTTTCATCGACGAATCGAGTAAAAATCTTACTATCCTACAGTGTCAGTGTGATGAGAGTTGAAATTAGCGGTGCATTCGATAATCTTGTATTTCAGGAGATGGAGTAAAGTGATGTGACATCGGTTGCTATGGCAACAGCAACTCATACACTATGTTGTCTTATGTAATACCTATGTGCTATTGTTTCCTCCTCATGTCATTATCATATCATTATTTATTTCTGAAATTTGGCGTGTACAGGTGTATGGTTCTTGGGATGTGTTGGTGGAAGGAACTATGGGGCAAAATCAGAAGAGCAGAAGATTTCTGATTGGCCAATTATGTTCATTAAATAGGAGCAGCTTTAAAATTTTTACAAAGTTTTTCGCTCAAGTTGCGGATGAGTAGCTCAGATGTTCTGTCGATTACATTTCTCTTTCAGATACCACATTCCAGAGTCCAGCCATTTTTTATAGTATCTCATTAGAGAATTCGAGACTTATTTCACGCAATCTCTCAGTTTTTGATCCGACACGACCAGTTGCTCGATCAAATCCGACAGAGGCAGGTTTTCCCTGGGTTTTCTGAAGCTCCCATCCACTTCCACCCACTTTCAAGTTCGATCCTGGAACTTCGGAGTATGATACGAGCACCAAGCGACGAGTGCCCAGTTACACGGTGTGAAAATAGTTCTTACTTCTTAGTCACTGATACAGCCCCTTTCCACTGCTATTCCCAATACTGCTGTCAATGGATGAATATTTTTACAGCAATGTCAAAATTTGTTTCGAATAAATTTAACGATATCTGCAATCACCAACTGTTTTTAGGATCGCATCCTGTACAAGTCGAAACAAGACTCCGTTACTCCCCAGAGATACCACTTCTGTCCCAATCTTACCTTCTCAGACCACAGGTAATTTCATGATATCATTGAGTTGCATACTGATGAATCACTGATATGACGCCACGATACGGTTTTTTGTCAAATGAAATTTTTGCGATACTTAAGGCAATTAAGTTTGAGCAATTATTACGATGAATCAATTTCAACTACAAGGTCCCTCAGGCTAATACCCACAGCTCTTTTACTCTTTCTATGACAAACTCCCGTGACAAACTCTCATTTCCTACAGACCAGTGTTTGGCGTATACCTTGTTACCCTGAAGCCTTCCACAATGTCAGCAACCATCAGAGCCACTGGCTGGTTCGATAAGAGAGCTTATGCCAGAGGTGAGCAATGGGTTCTGAGTTTAGGGTATCCCCTGACCAATTGAGTTATCCACTGTGAGTTTATCCCCCCCCATTGTATATGCAAGAATTGAACACAAAATATTTTGTCAGTGATCAGTCCTCGTTAGTATAGTGGTTAGTATTCCCGCCTGTCACGCGGGCGACCTGGGTTCGATTCCCAGACGGGGAGCTTTTAATTATCTCCCCTTTTTTCAAAGTTTGTCCCAAAGACGAGCGAAGAAGATTAAAGAAGCTTCATATGAAGGAAGTATGTTTATGAAGAAACATGTTTATGAAGAACGAAATTTTTACCACAATTTAGTCGTCATTTCAGAAGCGAATTGTAATAATCTTATGACAAGCAGCTCGTAGCAAGCTCAAATATCCCAATAAAAAATACTGAATATCTCTGATAAAGTTTTTGGGTCTGGACTTTGTCCATTCTTTCGGTCTTTGAGTTATGAATCGTGAATATTTAAACATTTTCTATTCATGATTAGCCATTAGGCAATGTCTCATGTGGATTTTTGACTTTTTCTTTGGCTTCACACTTCACAGTTGTTGAATGATGAATTCCAATTATAAATGAATCAATGCAATGAGCTATGCTTTGATTCCTATTTTCTATCACTGTATAATCAATTCGCGCGCAAAGTGTCACATTTGGCGCAAAGTTGTAAAATTTTCGATGCATGTTTGTCGCGCGCAAAAACATTTAAATGGTGCAAATTTTCACTGTGATACTTGTGTATGATAGAAATTGGCGCCGCGCGTTGCGCGCGCAGCGCACTGATTTCTGATTTTGATACCATGCATGCTGGAATTCCAATGTATGAAGAAGATATCCATAGTCTATAGTAACTTACTATTACAAAACCATTTTCCATCAGGCATGAAGCGTCGTCAGCTTTACCCGAGAACTCGAACTCCGAGCCACGACCAGCGATCTTCGAGTGACGAGAAGAAACGCGGATCTTTCGTGATGAAAGCAGTGAAACCGGTCCAAAAAGGACGGACAACCAATCATAAGAGCAGTGTCGTATGCTCAGTTATGTGAAGATTATATGTCATAACTAGGCAGACCTTTTATAGGTACCTGACGGCAGAAGAGCGAATGTTTTGTTAAGAGATGATATGTTCATTACCTGTCCAGACTCCAGTGTTGGCTGTCGGATAGTCTGGAATGGAACAAAATATGAGCCAAGATGCGGATAATTTTGTACCAATTTGCGAAGTTTTTTATGCTAACGGATGGAAGGAGATTTAATTACATTTATTAAGTAAAATTTAATCTGAATGCGGAAGTATATATCATTTTTGTAAGTTTGTATTTCAGTTTTTAACAGCTGAAAACTGGCAATGCATGTAATTCAATTTCATTCTGATTCAGATCAACTGCAGCACTGCTGATAAAATTGCATTTAGAAAGTTTTTAATCGGTAAACCTAATTCTAAAAGCTGAAGTCTTCGGCTTAAGCTTTAATCCATAGCCAAATGAAATGTTTAAATGTTTAATCAAAATTCAAAGTGAACGATGTCCTTTATCATTAATCGTTATCTATATCTGTCAGATCAATACGATTTCATTTTTGTCTTGCGGAAAAAGCATTTCCCTGTGTTTTATCTGACGCAGATCGTGGGACGTGGACTTAATTATTTTAAGATCAAACGCTGAAATTACGTGCACATGGAAGCAAAAGGTTGATGAACGTCGGCAATAGTATGCATCCAAATTCCTAGGAAGAAGATTGAGGCTCTAATACTGCGCGGCGTTTTTGCTCGCAGAATCGAGCGCTATTATGGTTAGCGCAGAATTTGCGGCGCGCGCTCCAGCAATGGACATTTTTACTGCACATCGAATGTTCATTTCACATTTACGATCACACATCTTGTGTTTGGTGTTCGCGTTTGCTTTTGCCAATTTCTCTGTGCTTTGCGACATGCTATCATTTTCCTCGTCAAAAGAGGAAAAGGAGCGTTTCCATTTATTCCCACGTTTCATAAATTCAAAATAGGCTCTTGAGACAATTCGTTTTATTTGAGTGCGGTTAAGTATAAAAAGACATTCTTGCGACAGCATTGCTTAATTTGATGCCATGAAATATGCTCCATAACTGCCTAAATTATGAAGCAAAGCTAGCTTTAACTCGTCCAGCTGTCATATGTTGACTGCTGATGAACGCTGACTCAGCAGCTACAGGTGGCTTCTTGTTCGTAATACAATCTTATGTTGCATATTACATGAACTAACTGACTGCCTGCGGCTTATACATTCGTCATTCCTGACTGTGTGATTTGTAACTCATTCACATTACAAAGTTACATGTATTGTATATAGTGATATCGATATATTGTACACTAAAGAATGTTTCTGTTTTGTGATCCGTATGCCATGTTTCTACCCTTCGATTTGTCTTCCTTGTCTTCGAATCAAATTATAATCCTAAAATATGTAACCTTTCTTGTCATGTTTTACTATTTATCGTGTTGAGTTTTTCTGTCGAAATCTCAGAATTTACGGCATATTTTGTAACGGTATTCCCCAATTCTTCAATTGGGATAAATTCTTGCAACAGGATAAATTCTTAGATTCTTGCAAATAAGAAGGATGCTTTGGAAAGTAAACACGTGAATTCGCTGCTGGTGGTCTTAAATTATCATTTCTTAGTTTTCATCTGTCAGATGACCGTCCGACACAAGTCCGACAATCTCTCCTCGAGATCGATATGTACCGTATATAACACGTCTCTAATCTAGTAATCTCTTACATGCCAACTCAGCAACTCTTTAAAGGTTTCATATATGGAGTGGACCCCCCCTCCCCCCTTTTTTTCGGCAGTCTGGAGGAACGTTGCTTTCCTTAGCAGCTTAGGCGGATAACGGTCTACGGACCTAAGTGAACAGTGAAGTGTGAACACTGTGAGTCCAGAGATCTGCCATATGGTTTAGTAACACAGTATGACAGGAGAACAGTGTGTTGTATGTGGTCAAACAACGGGCCCTCTGTGGAAGTTACGTCATATCAATCGCGGTAATGAAGGAATCTTGTTGAGGTTTTGAGTCCGTCATTTTGACAGCCGAACATCCATAACAACACGATAACATTTTACTTCTGATACTCTGATCTGTCAAGTATGTCATGGTAATTTAATGGAATATCTTACGGTGTGCATATCAAAAACTTCCTCTTACCTTTCTATCAGCTTCGTATCTTTTATGCTGTCATCATGCTACTTTTTCTAGTCCTGATTTGTGTCTACATTAGTTGCTATACCAACATTACTATGTTGCTATGGGAACGAAGCCAGACGTGTCTTATTCAATAGTATCAATACCCCTTTAATTTACGTGTAGATTAAATTTCTTTCTTCCAAGTTCCAGTCATATCTCATGTAGAATTCTCATTCTGAATTGCATGAGTGGTTTCGTTCTTCGCATTCATCGCTTGAGAAACTTTGTGGGAGCTCATGGTTATTTCGGGTATTACTTGCATTTCCCTTATGTCCTGATGATAATCTATACGATATGAGGCTGTTGCAAGCTACGATAATGCCGTCAGTCTCAAATCTCAGGCGTATTTTCTTACACCCCCGGCTTCCAACATCACTCCACAGATTGCAGATATCTATATATTACCATATATCCCGAATCCTCCATATCATGGATCCGACAACAAAATATAAACTTGAATCATTCCATATCATAAATCTAACTCCAAATAAACTTGAATCATTTCATTATCACAAGCTTCAAACCTGGTATCGCGTGTTGGGACAGCTGGATTCATCTCATTAATCATATATATATATCTGATATATTTATATACCTACCATATTTATACATCTCATACGACACCCTCCCCTTCCTCTGCCTCCCTTCCATCTTGTTAAATTAAAGTCCTGAACGGCTGGTAGGCGGGTGAGAATGACGTCATTATCAGGGTTTTTAATGGCGAATTGTTGTCGCTGAAACGGATATTTTTCGTGCGTGAATATATCAGAGTTAGGCGAGTTCATGTTCACCTTCGATCACGGCTAACACTCCGCCAGCATGCATCTGTACTACGTGATTATCATGATTAATACTATCTGTATATATATATGAGTTATACGAGGGGGTTGCAGCTGAAAGTTAGGCGGTTAAAACGTCCTCAACGCCCTACGTTAACCCCTGATAATGACGTCACTCTTTCCTCTCTCTCCCCGCCTATTTCTCGCTTGTGTCCCGTAGTTACACCCGGCTCCAGTGCAGTAATCCTACTATATATCTATATATTCACGTGGCATTGTTGGGAAATTGCCTGGATTTACTCGGCCGTCTGATTGTATTGAGCAGTAATACGCTGAAATTGCGTCGTCCGCGGTGCATTTTTTGCTGTAATCTGGTATAAAAAATATGACTGATTTTATTGGACCGCGAGCTTGTAAACTGTGAAGAAGTGGAATTGTTGTAGTAATGGAATTGCTGATATTGCTGGATGAGAATTTTTGTTAGGTCCTGTCTAGTGTCTATATTTGTAGAGAATACTTCCAGTGTGGTGGTGTCAACATTTGTGTTAATAGTGGTGTCAATAGTGGTGTCAACTGTCAACATCTGTGTCAATAATGGTACATGGAAATACAAATCTTTTGAGTATTTTAGCCATTATATATTTCGTGCGCCAGATGTTACATATTCCAAATAGTTCAGCTATCGATTTCAAAGTTTGTCAAAATTGGCGCTGTATCAGCCGTTTTGATAACAATATTCCCAGCACAAACTCTCGGCACCAGGTGCGCTTTTTCTGATCGTCAAAACGATCATTTATACTTAAATCCGGGTTATGATTCTTTGTTCGAACTTTGATGCCCTATTTTCCTGTCCTTGAGATTCACAGCTGGTTGCAGTAATCGTAGTTAACGTCTTTTGTATTGTCTCTGTCACTTCGTGAGAATCGAACTGGTCTTAGTTATAGAAGTGTCCTGACCCTTACAAACAATGTCGGTCTTGACACTTGAGTCATGAAAACAATGGAGCGATTCTTAGATCTAATGTTTGGAAGAACAGCAGTGGTTGTATCTTACTCAACATCTTTTAGCAGCTTCAACACTATTTAAACATCTGGTGCCATACTACCATATCATACTACAAAGTCTCCGAGATAAAATATCAGAAGGAACGATGTTTTGTTGGTTCGTTGCTTTTTGTTTCTAGTTTTCTTTCAAAAAAAACTCAACTTTGGATATAATTTTGTTTAGCGGAAAACAGTATTAAGTGCGATACGACTCACTTAAATTTATAAGCATCAGTAATTGATGGACCCATTATGGCCTTCCATTATCTACCCTGCCCGTATCCGGGTCGTGAAGTTGACCTGTTGTTCTCGTAACAATTGCGAAGTTACTCATCCTCAACCCTCATGGTACTTATAGTACCGCGACATTATGTACTATACGATTTTAATGCATCCCCGGAATGAACAATGGAGGAGATGAGGCAAATAAGGCATAATTTTCTCTTGGGAGCACACCGAATGACGCTCAAAGCCCGAAGTGCGTATTCATAAAACCTCGGTTCTCGATTCCTTCATCTTACGTGATACCCATTATTTTTGATTATGAAGCAATCGTAATGCGTATGCTATTTTTATTGAGAGACGTCATTTTTTCTTTTCGAGTCTCTGTGAATCTGTTATTATTGCTTTGATGATGAAACATTGAACCATTGATATTCGCCAGTTTTCCTGTAAAATCCAAAAAACCCAATTTTTACCTCTCAAAACAGTGATCCATGCGTGTCTTCATTTCTGAGGCACCCAAGATCCGAAATCGAAAAGCTTTGGCCGATGTAGCTGAAAATTTTCACGCCATCAATGGATAAACTAAGAAAGACATACCATACTTCAGAATCCCGAAATCAGCCATTTTCTGTCTGTTAGGGGGGGGGGGGTTAGAATCGCGTTTTTGGGCTTAAAAACTGCCTTTTTTCGCCCCTTATCGGGCGTAGATGTCTCATGGGTGGTCAAATAGAAATGTGTATGGTCATAAATTATTCGCCTGAAACCACTGAACCAATGATATTCGCCAGTTTTCTTTTGTTTTCCTGTAAAATTCAAAAAACCCTATTTTTACCTCTCAAAACAGTGATCCATGCATGTCTTCATTTCTGAGGCACCCATGATCCGAAATCGAAAAGCTTTGGCTGATTGAGCTGAAAATTTGCACGCCATCCATGGACGACCTAAGAAAGACATACCATACTTCAGAATCCCGAAATCAGCCATTTTCTGTCTTTTAGGGGGGGTTAAAATCGCGTTTTTGGCCTTAAAAACTGCCT